>SJYT01064812.1:246323-271125 GCA_006410635.1 Cephalophus harveyi
GGCCTCAGGGAGGGGCAGGGCGGGGGACTTGGGGGGCTGGCCCAGCCCCTTGGCGACAGGTCAGTCTCCGCCCGGACAGCCCACGCTGCCCGCCCTCGGGTGTCCCTACTGAGGTCCTCCGGGCGGTGCCTGCCTCCCGACGCCCCCTCTCTCAGGCGTGCCCATCCAGGCCCACCCTGGCCCCGTGCCGGCTCCAGGCCTTTGTCTGCGCGGCCACCAGGCTGTCCTGGCTAACCAAGCGACCAGCCCTCTCACTGGAGCCACCTCCACCTAGGAGCCCACTCCCCTAGACAGCACCCCAGCCTCCCCTCGGTCCCCCACCCCCTGAGGGCCTGCTCCCTCCAACTCGTGGGGGCGAAGGGGATGGGGAGTCCTCCACCAGGGGCCCCAGAGGCAGGTCCACGTCAGCCATTTCCTTTCTGCTATCCGCATATTTAATAATAAGTCAAATCCCTCATGTTAAAAATAGTCTGAGCCACTTTAAACATTTCTCATAGAGTTAAACGGAAATCTAATAAAATCTGTGAAAAGTATTTTTAAAACAGCTTTATCGAGGTATAATTTACATACCATGAAGTCCACCCACTTTCAACGACTGCAATGAGCCGCCCACAACTCAGTGATTTTAGTAAAATTTCCGTGCAGCCACCACCACCCGGTCCAACTTTAGCAGGTTTGACGACCTCCTGTCCTCGTAAGCAGTCACTCGTCCCCACCCCAGCCCCCGGCAAACACGCTCCTGCTTTCTGTCCTCATAGACTTGCCTTTTTTGGACATTTCACATAAACAGAATCTACACCTTGTAGTGTTTGCTGTCTGCCTGCTCTTCCCAAGCACACGCATTTTGAAGTTCATCCATGATGTAATGGGTCCATAGTTCATTCCTGTAACGATATTCCATGGTGACGGTACCGTTGCTCAGTGTGCCCGACTCTGCGACCCCATGGACCGCAGCTCGCCAGGCCTCCCTGTCCACCACCAACGCCTGGAGCTTGCTCAGACTCACGTCCATCGAGTTGGTGATGCCATCCAGCCATCTCATCCTCCGTCGTCCCCTTCTCCTCCCGCCTTCAATCTTTCCCAGCATCAGGGTCTTCTCCAAGAGTCAGCTCTTCACATCAGGTGGCCAAAGTATTGGAGCTTCAGCATCAGTCCTTCCAATGAGTATTCAGGACTGATGTCCTTTAGGATGGACTGGTTGGGTCTCCTTGATGTCCAAGGGACTTTCTAGAGTCTTCTCCCACCCCACAGTGTGACAGCATCAGTTCTTTGGTGCTTGGTCTTCTTCATGGTCCACTCTCACGTCCATACATGGCTACTGGAAAAACTCCATTGTAGCCAGCCATTTTGCTTACCCATGCACTAGCTGATGGATATTTGAGTTGTTTTCCCCCACGTGTTAGCTCTTATGGATAAGCTTGTTAGGAACACGCACGCACACGTCTCCCTGTGCACATCCGTCGTCATTTCTCTTAGGCAGATAATTCGGAATGGGACTGCTGGGTCATCTATGTGTAACTTTTGAAGAAATTGGCTCTACGTTTTGTGTCCACACCAACAATATATGAGGTTTCCAATGTTCCCATGATCTTGTCAACGCTTGTTTTCATCTTTCATTTTGATTACTGTCCTAGTGGGTGTGACACTGTTTTGCATTTGGTTTCAATCTGAATTTTCCTAATAGCTAATGATGTTGAGCGTCTTCTCACATTTGATTAGACATTTCACCAAAGAAGATACCCAGCTCCACTCTTCCTCCTTTGGTGAAATGTCTAATCAAACACTCGGCCTGTTTTTCACTTGGCCTGCTTTTCTTACTGTTATTTAAAATGTTATATATGTTTGTGAAATGAGTGGAAGTCACTGAGTCATCTCCTACTCTTTTCACCCCCGTGGACTATACAGTCCATGGAATTTTTCAGGCCAGAATATTGGAGTGGGCAGCCTTTCCCTTCGAGGGATCTTCCCAACCCAGGGAGGAGCCCAGGTCGCCGGCTTGTAGGCAGATTCTTTACCAGCTGAGCCATAGGGAAGCCCATATATGTCTGTAAATTGTGGTAAAATATACAGAACAATGTTAAGTATATGATTGTCTTGAGTTGTGAGTGTTCTTTATATAAATATACAGAACAATCTTAAGTGTGTGTTTGTCTTGTCTGAGTGTTCTTTTACATATATATATATAACTTGTGGACACTTCGGAGAAGGCAATGGCACCCCACTCCAGTGGTCTTGCCTGGAAAATCCCATGGATAGAGGAGCCTGGAAGGCTGCAGTCCTTGGGGTCGCTGAGGGTCGGGCACAACTGAGTGACTTCACTTTCACTTTTCACTTCCATGCATTGGAGAAGGAAATGGCAACCCATTCCAGTGTTCTTGCCTGGAGAATCCCAGGGACGGCGGAGCCTGGTGGTCTGCCGTCCATGGGGTCGGACACGACTGAAGTGACTTAGCAGTGGACACTTACCCAGTTTTCATTGTCTTACTGCTGGAGTTTGAAACACAAAACATTTGCTTTTGACCAAACCCAAGCTGTTTTCCCCTGGGTTTTGTCTTAAGTGCTATACGGGAACACTGTGCATAACTCGGGGGCACAGAGCTTTTCTCTGACTTCTTAAAGGCTTTATAGCTTTAGCTCTTTCATTTAGGTTTATGGCTCGTTTCAAGTTAATTTTTGTGTGTGGTGTGAGGTGAGGGTCCAAACTCCTCTGTCAGCGTGTGGATATCCACTTGTCATGGCAGCATTTATTGAAAAGCTATCCTTTTCCCACTGAAAACTGTGGGGTCTCTGCCACAGATCACTTGATCATGAGCCCATGGGTTTACTTCTGGACTCTCAGTCCTGTTCCGTTGGCCTGTGCGTCAATCCTTTTGCCCCAAAACATGCTGTCTTTACTGCTGTGGCTTTATTGTAAGTTTTACAATTGGAAACTGTAAATTCTCCAACCTTGTTCCTTTAAAAAACTGTTTTGGCTATTTTGTGTCCTTTACATTTCCACACATTTTATGGTCAGATTGTTAATTTCTGGCCCCCTTAAATCTGCTAACATTCTGATAGGGATTGGGTGTGTGTGTGCTCGGCCGCGTCTGAGTCTTCTGTGACCCCAGGGACTGCAGCCCACCAGTGCATGCCTCTGGCCCTGGGACTTCCCAGGCAGGAACACTGGAGTGGGTTGTCATGCCCTCCTCCAGGGGATCTTCCCAACCCAGGGATCGAACCCACATCTCCTGCATTGGCAGACAGATTCTTTACCACTAGCGCCCCCTGAGAAGCCCAGGGGCTGCATTCAATCTGTTAATCCATTTGGGGAGTATTGGTATCTTATCAGTATTGAGTCTTCCCCCACAAACTCTGGGAGACAGTGAAGGACAGGGAAGGCTGGCACGCTGCAGTTCGTGAGGTCGCAAAGAGTCAGACACGACTTTGCGACTGAACCACCCCCATGAGCACTGAATGTCTCCCTGCTTATCTAGACCTTTTCAGTCTCTCTTAGAAATGCTATGAGATTTACGTGTACAAGTCTTGCCTCCTTTTGCTAAACTTACTCCTATCCATTTCATTTTTTTTTTTCGATGCTATTGTAAATTAAATTGTTTTCTCAATTTCCTCTTTGGCTTGTTCGGTGCTAATCCATGGAAATGTGGCTGGATTTTGTATGTTGATTTTGGGGGCTGGAACCTTGCTGAACTCAGTCTTTATCAGCTTTCTTCCTCTATGACCTCTTGCCATTTGGCCCCAAATGCGTCACAAATGCAGAAATGGATGGTTTCTGGTGGAGGAAAAGGGAACCTTCAGGTAAGTGGAAAGTACCAGGAAAATAATGGAGAGGAAGACATTTAGGGAAATGACACCAGAAGCTTTAAAGTCTTGAACTCCTGCTCTTGCCACTAGCCTGAATGTGCGTGGATCTGACCCTAATTAATGTACGAAATGACTGGAAAACTGATCTGACCAGCAGACCTCCACTCAGGTCTCAGACTAAGCACCAGGCATGCACACGGGGACAGACCTGATTAGGACAGCAAACAGTGAATGTCACCGAACACTGGAACCAGAGCCCAGAGGAAAACCAGCACTCTCCATGGGCAGGGGGAGACCCACAGCACTCAGATGTCGGAGGCAGAAGCTGCAGTCACCTGGTGTCCAAAGAACGCAAAATCCCAACTCACACAAGAAAAGACAATAGACACAGATGATGGGCTGCCACAGATAATTTGGATTATCTGACGGGGACTCTAAACCAGGTTTTAACCAGAAACTGCAAACAGCCTTGACAAAATATTAACAGAATGACTCAGCAAAGAAATAGAAAGATACAAAGAAGCAAATGGAAATTTTGGAACTGAAAAATTCAATAAGTGAGACAAAACAAAACTTACTGGGTGGTTTCGCTAGCAGAGTGGAGATGACAGAGGAAGGAATCATTGAACTTGATATATCAGTAGAAATTAGTCTAAGAAATAGCCAGAGATGTTAGCGAATGAACAGTCTCAGGGACCCATGGGGCCGTGACAGCCGGGCTGGATTTGTGCTGCTGGAGTCCCTGAAGAAAGTAGAGAGACTGCGGGGCTGGGAAAAACTGTTGAGGAAATGATAACAGAAAACTAAAGAAGAAATGGGTTTCCCTGATGGCTCAGTGGTAAAAAATGCACTGCCAATGCAGAACGCTCGGGTTGGATCCCTGGGTGGGGAAGAGCCCCCGAAGAAGGAAGCAGCAGAATTCCATCGACAGAGCTGCAGTCCATGAGGTTGCAAAGAGCTGGGCATGACTGAGTGACTAGACAACAGCAAGGAAGAAATGCTGACAATACTGAGTGCTGTCGAGGATCGAGGCAACCGGAACACTCGAGTGCTGATGCTGGGAAGGCAGAGCCATGTGGCCATTCCGGGAGGTGCTTTCTCCGCTTCTTATGCAGGTAACTGTATACTTACTGCCAGATACAGCAACCCTGCCCAGGCATTTAACCTAGAGAAATGGAAATGTGTATTCACACGGAAACCTGTACACAAATATGGCTAGAGGCTTTATTTGTAACAGCTGAAAACAACCCAGACATCTTTCAGTGGGTGAACTGTGGTGATCTACGCTGTGAAATACGAGTGCATCACAAAAGAAACAAACTGTGGACTCACGCAACCTCCCCGATGAATCTCAAAGGTGTTAAAGAGTAAGAGAGACCAGTCCCAGTTGTCTTTTGCCTGAGTCCATCCATGGAGAACATCATACCATCATGGAGAAGATCAGTGGTTGCCAGGGGTTACGGGTGGAGAGAAGTGTGCCCCAAAGTTATGGCAGGGGTAATTTGGGGGTGATGTAACTGTGTGTATCCTGTGACAATGACAGCCATCCAAATGTGTTAAAATTCAGAAAACTGTACACCAAAATCAAAAAGTCAATTTTAATTGAGGGGGAGGATAAATAACATTTTGCGGTACACCTGAAGCTAACACAACATTGTAAATGAACTATATACTCCAATATAAAATAAAACTTAAATCAAAACGTCAATTTTACCATTTAATAATTAAAGTGAGACATACAAGATATTTTAAAAACATATGTTTCAGGCAGGGTTTACGCGCGCCGGGGTTTTCTTCTTGGCACGCGTTCTCCCGCGGGCGAGGGCACTGCGGCACGCTCGGGCCTCGGGACGCACAGCCTGGCGCGCGCCCGGGGGGCTGATCGCGTGTCCTGCGGTCCCTCCCGGGAGGGTCAGAGGCGTGACAGACACTTGCAGCCCAAGGCGAGGGAGGCGTCCTCACACACGCTCCGCTCAGGAAAAGCCAGCGCGCTGCGGGCGCGGCGGGAGACGCGGGTTCGGCGCAGAAGCGTCGGTCAGCGGCGGCCGACTCTGCCCCCCCGCCCCTGGTCCTCCGGCGGCTGAGCCCGCGTCCGCGCAGGGCGGAGCTGCAGGGCCGCTCGCCCAAGGCGCCAGGTGCCACTTCCCGTCGGAGAGGCAGGCGCGCCCACTCGGGGAGCTGCGTCACCGCCAGCGCCTCTTTCCCAGCGGCTGGCACACGGCCTCCGCAGGGGTCGCGGCTGCGCACACGCCCTAGGGCCAGACGGGCCCCCAGTGTTCCTGCCCCACCGCAGTCACGAGGCCCTGGCGCCTCCCAAGCCCCGCGCCCCCCCAGCCCGCGCTCGCTGGACGGCCCTCGGACCTCGCAGCCTGCCGCGCCCCAGCCCCTCCCCGCACGCCCCGCGCCCAGACGCTGCATCCTCCGGCCCGGCGCCGAGGCCCAGCCTGGAGCCCGCGTTCACAGCCGCCCCACCACCCTCTGTGTCCTATCCCGAGGCTGTGTCCGTGGCGCCCAGGGAAGCGCGGAAAAATATGTTTAGACGTGCAAATGAAGAGCTCAGGAAAAAAAAGGGTCAGTCGTCTCAACGTAATAAGCAGCCATTTTAAAAGAATTAAAATCATCAAAATCTAACTGGAAGTTGCACTCATGAAGGTTCTTCAGGAACGACCGCCCTTCGCGTTCTGACCGGAAGAGAGGGAAGGGGCACCTGTTGCTGGGGGCTGGCGGGGTGGGTGCACACCTGCCTCCAGAGGTGCCCCCGAACCGCGGGCACTGCTGCCCGGAGGCCCCGCTGCCAGGAGGCCCCGCTGCCAGGACTCAGCGCCCAGCCCTGCCTGCCCCGCTGCCCCCTCTTCTCTGGCGACTCCAGCTGGACACCCAAACCCTGGCCTCGGCTTGACCTCCGGGCGCGGAGAGCAGGCAAAGACAAGCCGCTCCACACTCCTCTCTGCGGAACCCAGCTCACAACAGCAGCCCACTCCCTCTGCACAAGTTACCGTTCCTGCAGACCAGCACGCCCCTCGAACCACCGCGAACGCTGAATCCGAGCAACTCCGAGGTATCGCCCATTTCTTTGGTCATACTGGGGACATCCCTGCTCTAAATGGCACCCCTCCACACACACACACTTCCTGCTTGTGTTCTCGGCCTCCACCTTCTCACACGGGGCACTCACATAAGTGACAGGCTCAGCTGTTTGTGAGCTGTCTTCCCCAGGCAGAGGTCAGCTCCAGGTAGGTGACTGATGGCTGTTTGCCCGGGCTTTAGGGCTGAGAATCCGGACCTGCGGCCCCGCAGTTCAGGGCAGAGCTGACGTGGTCCGCAGCCCTGGAGCCGGTGTTGTGTGCTCCTGGAGAGGGCGGCGCCCAGCGGGTGCTCCGGGACTGCTGGGGGGATGAGGGGATGAACGGGTGAGGCACACAGACCCGGGTTACCTGTGAGCTCCCGGGAGTGGGGGGCGGGGGCAGAGAGGGAACCCGTCATCCCTGGCTCTGGGGCCTGAGCGCGTGGGTACTCCCCTGCAGAGGTGTGGCAGGCTGGGGAGGCGAGGTCCTGCTGAAGGAGCGGACTCTCACTGGCCACGGGGCTCCGGGTGCGCGTGGAGGGCCCGGCTCAGAGCCCTGCGCTGAGTGCCACCACCAGGCGGGGGCAGCACATCCTAGACAGCGGGGCAGCTGGGACCCTGGAGCACGCCTCCCCACCCCAGCCCTGTGGCCAGGCAGGTCCTTAGTCCTGGAGAGGAGCGCAGTGTTGCCCTTGTCTGGGCTTCTGGTCCCCCTGCGGGATGGCCAGGGCTGCTGCGAAGTGGCGGAGCCTGCATCTGGTCAGTTTCCAGCACCCACCCCCCAAACCCCGCCAGCCAACCCACCTCCCCCACCACCTCCAGGTCAAGGATCCTCCTGAGGGAGGCCCTGGGTCAGGGCCGCAGTCTGTGCACAGGCAGGGACCCCGAGACGGGCCAGGCGTGAGAAGCCGGAACTTGTGCCGTGGGGACCTTTGTCCCCCCCTCCTTCTGTGCCTTGATGGGGAGGGGGCACTTGGGGCGGACAGGGGTCTCCGGAGCACGGCAGGAGTACTCGCGCGAGCCCAGAGCACAGCCCGCCGGGGGCCAGGCCTGGCCGAGGGGGGGGGACAGGACCCGGGGGCTGGGGGCGCGACAGCCCCTCTCGAACCGCGGGGGGCGGGGGTCCAGCTGCAGTCACGGCCTCCATCCCGCCTCAG
This sequence comes from Cephalophus harveyi, assembly GCA_006410635.1. Lineage (NCBI taxonomy): Eukaryota > Metazoa > Chordata > Mammalia > Artiodactyla > Bovidae > Cephalophus > Cephalophus harveyi. The sequence continues at coordinate 254,346 of SJYT01064812.1, forward strand.
GGGGGACACGCGGCCTGTGGTCCCCCAGTCCCCACGAGGGCTCCCTGGCCCTGCCGACCCCTTCCCTGTCCTCAAGGGAAGCGGCGAGCCAGGCAGACAAGAGTTTCTCAGGGAGGGGGCATGTGGGCTCCACCGACCCCTCTTGTCGGCTCGGGGCAGCAGCTCCCGCTAAGGGAGCGATGACAGACGTCCAGGGGCCCGTGTGCCGCTAACCAGGCCCAGCCTAGGCCGGGCGGGGAGGGAGGTGCGCATGCCCGGACGCAGCCCGGCGCAGGCCCCGGGGCAGGCCCGCCCCGGCGCGCCCCCGTGCGCCCCGAGTCAGGTGAAGGTGGCTCCAGACAGCAGCCCGGCAGGGGCGGCCCGGGGGTCCTTGTGAGCTGGCAGAGGGGTCCCGTGAGGGCAGGCCCAGCCGGCCGACTGCTGGGCGACCCTGGCCTGGGGCACCGAAATGACGCTGGCAGGGCCAAGGGCGCCCTGTGGCTCTTGAGCACAGGTGGCGCGTGGTGACCTCAGGGGGTGCAAAACGGCTGAGAATGGCTCGTCCCGGCAGCTGGCCCCCGAGGCCAACGGAGTGGCCGTCCCTCACCGCGCTGTCCCGGCTAGGGGCCTGGGGAGTGTTAGGTGGTCCAGCTCTGGGGGCGAGGGTGCAGGCCGGGTGCTGGGCTGGTGGGCGCTCAGGTTCTTAGCAGACTCTTTGAAGGGTGGGGGCCGGTGAAGGCCTATTCTGGGCCCCAGGGGGCACCCAGGCTGTGGACCCCAGCACGTGTGTGGGTGACCTGGCCCCCGAGACCTGGTCAGTTCCAGGAAGGGTGGGGTCACCCCCTGCACTCCAGAGAACCTCGTGCTCAGGGCCAGGGATGCTGGCCCTGACCGCAGATGGTCCAGAGGGAGCCTGGCCCAGGCTGAGACAGGCGCATCAGGGGCTGGGCCATCTGGGGAAGGGGCTGCCCATGGAGCCATTCTGTTGGCCCCACTCAGGGTTCAGGAGGGGCTGGAGGTCCTTCATCTGACCCAAAGTCCTGGCATCGTCCAAGGGCCCGAGTAGCTGCAGGCCTTTGGAGACCCGAGAGGTACACAGGCCCCTAGTCTGGGGCCAGGGGAGGACCCCCAGTGCATGCCCTGAGGCCTAGCCTTCGCGACAGAGGCCTGGGGTGTCCAGATGTGAGCTGGCCCCTTGCCGCATCCCTGCAGTCGGACCTGGCACCCGTGTCTTCTTGGTGAGACACTTGGCCTCAGGCTGCTGTCCCCTGGGTGGCAGCTGCAGAGAGAGGAATGGGGGGCTGGCTCAGGCAAGCCTTGTGTGGGGGCATAGACCCCCCTCCCCCAACCATCTGGTGGCTCAGAGGGTAAAGAGTCCACCTGCAGTGCAGGAGATCTGGGTTCGATCCCTGGGTCAGGAAGATGCCCTGGAGAAGGGAATGGCAGCCCACTCCAGTATCCTGGCCTGGAGAATCCCATGGACGGAGGAGCCTGGCAGGCGGCAGTCCATGGGGTCACAAAGAGTCCAGACACGTCTGAGTGACTAACACTTTAATGTTCACTTTTCACACCGCCCCCAGCCCACCTCCGACTATGAGGTGGAAAGAAGGAGAGGGAGATGACACCCCACCCTCTCAGGGCCCCTTGCCCAGTCCTGCCAAGTCAGTGCCCGATCAGCAGGCAAGCGTCCATCTTCGGGGGAGTTTACCCTGACCCCAGGAGCAGCATCCTCCCAGGTTCCCCGACTCCAGCTGGGCCCAGGTGCTCTCCTTGATCACAGGACCCTGGGACTCACCCAGCGTGGCACTGGGGCTCCAGTCATGGCCCCAGGCCACCCACCATGCCATCTAACCGGCAAATATTGGAGCCCCGGTCTAGACACAAGGCTCTTAGGGGTGACCATCGCCCCTTCGGTCTGCTGGGGCGGGGAGGTGGGGGGTGTGGTGGCGTGGGGTAAGGGGAGAAGCGGATGCAGGCCCTGGAGCATTTGCCAGGGGAGATGGGCGGGACTGGGGCGCCCTGGCATTGCTGAGACTCAGCTGCGCCCAGAGGCCATTCGAGACCTGCCCAGTTGCCCATCAGTGGATGGGCTGGTGAGAGTGCTGGATGCCCAGACGCCCCTCTTCCTGTCTGCTTTTCAGCACTGGCAAAGGTTTGCACTTGAAGGTGAGTGTGCTTGCTCCTCACTCCCACTGCCCTTGTGTCACTCACTGCCCCTACCCCTGGCCCTCAGGCAGGAGTCACCCCCTGGGCCACACCGAGGCCCCGTAAGTTTAGGGTTCCCTCTAGATCCTGCCAAGTCTGAAGTCCAGAGTCTGGGACTCCTGGGTGGGCGACAGGTGGGCTGGGGACTTCGAGTTTCTGGGCAGCTGGAACCAGAGCCCAGGTCAGCGTGGTGGACACTCAGGGAGGAGGGCGTAACACCCTTGACCCAGTGCGAGGCCCTGGAGGGGCCTTGACCCCCCAAGTCAAGGCTCAGAAGCCTGGCCTGACGCTGAGGCGGTGGCCCCTCGGTCCTCCAGCTCCTGTGCAGAGTGTCCCCCGCATCCTGACAGTGGGAGACAGGGCTGCTAGGGGCCAGTCTGGGGTCCAGCCCTTGGCCCCTGGCAGCCCCTGAGTGCCTGTCCTCCCAGCCCCTGTCCCCGCTGAGGCCTGGCCCGTTCACTCACCACACTGGAGGCTGCAGAGCTGCTGGGGAACGGAGAACTGGACATCGGTTCTCCTGCCCTGCGGGCGGGTGCAGGGCAGAGAGAGCAGGTCAGCACAGCCTGTAGCCCACCCTGCACGCCCCCTCATTCCCCAGAAGCACCATCTGGAGAGGCTGTGGGGCTGAAGGGACCCCCAGAGCAGCCCAGGGCCCAGGGCAGCTCCTGGGAGGTGGGCGGAGGCTGGGCAGGGCGGTACACCTACCTGGATGCAGGTGCTGGGTGCACAGGCCTCGTCCCCAGGAATGTCCACAAAGGCCACTTCAGGGTCCTCTGCGGAGTCACCCTGGCGGGGGAGGGGCCGGTCACAGGCAGTGGGGGCGCAGGCCAGGCTCCTCCAGGTCACTGCGGCGCTCGCCGCCCTCCGCCCTCTCGGGGACTAGCTCTGACTGCAGGAAGGTCGGGGGTCTGCCCCACCCCCGGGTCGCCAGGAGGGGGCCCGCCCCACCTGGCTCACAGAGGCCGCAGGGACGGGGGTGGCCTGGAGCAGCCGGCGGCAGGCGGGGGGCCACGTCTTTCCCTGGCGGCACAGGCACACCTGGAAGCGGGCGGGGCTGGACGAGAAGAAGGCCACCCGGAGGCGGCCCGGAGCGGGCGAGGGCTGCACGGCCATCTTCCAGGCTGCAGGGGCAGGGGTGAGGCCCAGCGCCCACCCACCGCTGACCGTCTTGGCTATGGCCACACTGCAAGGGCCCCTGACCAGCCTCCCGCCTGCCCCCTGGAGGGCCCCACCCCCGTGTTGGGGCCCCGCCCCTCAGAGGGCCCCGGTCCCCTTGAAGGCCCAGGCCTCTGGAGCCGGGGAGGGCCCTGCCCCCACCCCTTGGAGGCCCCTTTCCTCTGGAGGGCCCCGTCCCCTGGAGGGCTCACCTGGGAACCGCGGCTGCTTGAAAGGGCACCTCACTTGGAAACCCAGGCTTGTGGAGAACTGCCGGGAGGCCGAGGGACAGGGTGTTGCAGTGTGCCCAGCGACAGGCAGGCCTCCTTCATGGCCCTCTGGGACTGGTCACAAACCCCCACCCCCCACTGTCGGCCCAGGTGGGGTTAGAGGGGCTGCTAGGTGGCTGGACCCCGGGGCTGGGCAAGGCAGAGGGAGACATTTGGCTGTGGGTCCCCTGCCCCAATGCCATGGGTCCCCTGTCTGGCTCCTCAGATCCCTCCGCAAGCCCCGGGAGGGCACGAGGCAGGCTGTGGTCCAGCCCACTCACCTTCAGGCAGAGCTGGGGCTGTGTGTCCACGAGCGGGTACTGCACCTGGGGGGAGCTCACGTCAGGGCCCTGGCTGTCCACCCCCGCCCTGATCCCTGCCGGGGGGACACTCACCCTGCCGCGGGCCGGCCGGCCTGAGTGCTTCAGCTCGAGGCAGCGGGCCCCTGGCCCTGGCTGCCAGCACAGACTCACACGGCCTCTGATGGGGCAGGCGGGCTCCCAGCTCAGCGCCTGGCTCCCGGGGTGGTAGTGGACGGCGTCCCAGAGGCTCTCCGTGACTGCAGGGACCCTCCCCCAGGGCTGGAGTCAGAGGGACACTGTCCCAGCTGCTGACAGGCCACCGGACCCAGCACCTGCTCAGTGGCGGGCAGGCTGGGTCCCGGGCAGGTGTCCTTTCCCGTGGCTCTAGGCCTAGGCCCCACCCGGTTCGCTTGTGTGCCCCGTCGATGAGCACCCCTTATCCTCGGGGAGGACCCCACCCCGCCGTGGCCTTGGCTTTCCCAGGTGGCCAGGCCATGGCGCCGGCGCGTGCCTGTGCGCTGGCTGACATGGACGCTTGCATCCACGCAGGGCTTCCACCACCTGGAGGGCTTGCCCAGGACACAGCTCTGACGACCTCCTGCCTGAAGCCGTCTCAGGCGCTGAGGCTGGCCCTCCCCGCTACTCTCAGCCCCCCTTGTGTCAGCCCCGCGCGCTGGACCAGGAGCCCCCATCCTTGGGGACCCCTGACTCGCCATCTCCCACCCCTCCCTCCTCGCTCTCCCGGGCACCGCAGGGCACTCACCATTTTTGAAAGGGCAGGTCTGGATTCGCACCGCATCAGGGGCCGCCGACCAGACCTGCGGAAGGGGCTGGGATCAGCACAGAGTCGGCCCATCCTCTTGTCCACTCTCGCGTGTCGAGGCCGCACCCTTACTGACCTCAAGGCACAGGCACGACAACTCTTGGCTGTAGGGTAGAGAGACCCTCCGGGACACCCTGTTCCCTGTTACCTGTATCCAAGGAAAGGCGCGTGGGCGGAGTGACAGGGACGGGCGGGGCCTGGTGGGCGAGGGGCTGTGGGCGAGGTGGCAGGGGAGGACAGGGGGCGGGGCTGGAGCTGTGGGCGGGGCGGCAGGGGAGGACAGCGGGGCGGAGCTGGGACTGTGAGCGGGGCTGGGGCTCACCCGCACTGGGGCGCCCGCGTCTTCGCAGGTGAACCGCTTCAGACAGAGCCGCACATAGTAGTCAGGGCCCCCCGACTCTGGCACCTGTACTAGAATGACCTTGCGGCTGCGGTCCACCCAGTAGGAGAGCTTCTCAGCTGTAGGAGGGCAGGAGGAGGGGTCACGCTGGGCCAGAGGTCACCAGGCACAGGGCTCCAGCTGTCCTGACAGCCTGCATGTGGTGACTCCTGCCAGACCCAGGCATCTTGGAAGTTGCCTGCCTGAGGACCCATCGTGAGTTCCCACGTGAGGAGGCCAGAAGAGCCCGGTAGGAGGCCTGTGGGTGTCCACCACTGCCCAAGTGTCTTCCCAGGGGCAGCGGGGCCAGGGTCCCACCTGGGGAGGGACCTCACCGAAGCAGTCAGGCACATTCTTCCCCACGTCCTCCTCTCTGCAGTCTGCGAATGACAAGGCAAGTGTTGGGCCCAAACCACTCCGCCCCAGGGGCCACCCCCAGCCGGGCCTCTGCTGGTATGGTTTCCAGAAGCCCACCCCTCCAGGGACACAGCAACCCAGAATTAAGCACATACACTTGCTGGGACCTGTCCCACATGGCCTACCTGCCGCCTGGGTGACTCCTGCCCCAGGGCACTCCCTCCAGGAGGCCAGCTCCCTGGTCCCTACCTTCCATGTGGTATTGCTGGCCCAGCTGGACCCCGCAGAAGTGGGGGACAGTCCTCAGGGTGACGTAGAGGGTCTGGGCCACGGCCACCTCAAAGCAGTCAAAGCGCACCTGGAGCTGGGCAGGGACGGGGTGAGCTGTGGACCTGGGTGTTCACTCCCCACCCCTGGCCAGGCCAGCTCCACCTCGCACAGCTGGAACCCAGAGCCTGGGGTAGAGGAGGAGGGGCGCCCTGTCCATGGGCCGGGATGGGCCGTGGAGCGGGGAGGGTGGCGAGAACTGGCCAGTGGACAGCTGTGCTGCTGGGCACAGGCTTGGGGCTGGACCGGCAGGTCCGGGTCAGACACTGGCCTCACCTGCTGCCCTGCCTGCTGGCGGGAGGCCCTGGACACCTGCACAGCCTGGCACTGCGTCTCCTGGGTGTCCAGGCTTGTGGAGCAGACCTCCAGGCCCTGCAAGCTCTCTGTGGAGAGAGGGTCCACGGGCTGTCAGACCATGCTGTCCCCCGTGAAGGCAGTGAGCAGGGTCTCTCTGCCCCACCCTAGCCTGCCGTCAGGTTGACATGGGGAGAAAAGGAGCCCTGAGCCCCCCCATGACCCAGGAGTGACCCCGTCACAGTCACCATGCAGCGCGAGGGAGGCATTGACGCGCAGGAGCAGGGAGCAGCCGGCGGGTGGGGAGCACTTCATGGCGGTGGAGAGCGCCAGGGCCCCCAGGACGGACCTGGGCATGGACGCGGGGGGCTGCTGGCAGAAGCTGTTGAAAATATTTCCTGTTGGGGGAGAGAGAAGCTAAGTGCCAGGGTTGCTGGTGCTTGGGCTATTCCCTGTGGTGGCCGGGTGGGGAGAGGCTCTGGGTCTCTGCTGCACAGAATGGGGGGGTAGTCCTCCCTACTCTCCCCAATGCCGTCAGAGAGCCAGGCCCTGGACGAGTGGTGGGCCCACCTGAGCCATGTGCAGAGCTGTCTGCTGGGCCCAGGAGTGGGGCCTCCGCCTGGCCAGCAAAGGGGCAGAGGAGGCCCCCCGCTCCAGGCGTGCCAGCTGGCCCCATGGGTTCCAAGGATGAGCAGCAGCACAGGTCTGCGGGGGGCACCCGGGCCTGAGCCCGAGGTCACTGCCGCCTAAAGCCCTGTCCGTGGGCAGGTGGCAGCACTGGCACAGATGGCTTGGCCCCAACGGCCTTAGTCAGGGCCCTGGAAACCGGGGCCAGACCGGGCGCCGTGCAGGCAGCTGGGGTCTCGCTTTCAGGCTCCAGGGTCGAGCAGTATTTTCGGTCTTGGCTCTGCCCAATCTTCAGGCAGACGCTTCAAGGTCAATGGGGTTAGTTCCACAGGCTCCACCATGCCCTGGAGAGCCCTGCGCCCCGTGGAGCTGGCAGCCCAGGTTCCCTCTGGCACTCAGGGCCTGGCGTTCCGGCCAGGTGACGTGTCAGACGGTGTGTGTGCTCGGCGGTGCCCAGGCCACAGGCACACCCCAGGCAGCATGGCAGGAAGACCTGCCCTCAGGCGGACGGCCAAGGGGAAGCAAAGGACGAAGCGAAGTGCGCCAAGGCCCTTCCTGTGCTTCAAGGGGAGGGGGACACGGGGACCAGGGGGACCGATTGAATGCATGAGGGTGAGGGAAGGGCAGAGGGCGCACCCAAGGCCGTCTCCCCCCGTGGCACAAGGAGTCGGAGTGAGGGATCCCCGTGGCCATGGGGGCTGGGCTCCCAGACCTTGGAGAAGGGGGCCGAGGCGCCGCTGCTGAGACCCAGCCAGAAGAGCTGGCCCGTCGCTCAGCGGAGCCCCAACCTGACCAGATCAGACGTGACTCAGAGAGGCAGCAGAAACTGTGAGGTCTGAAATGTTCCTGGGAAAGAAACCAGAGCTATGGGCCCCGCTGAGGTCAAGATGGAGGTCAAGGTGGAGTCACGGAGCTCAGCCTGGACAGCAGGTGAAGGGCGGGCTCAAGACACTGAGTGTAAGGAAGCACAGGACGGCGATGCCCACGGAGGGGGCAACCCGGGAGCCTCACCGTGCCCGCTGTCCCGAGGGTGCTGCCAGGTGGCGGGGATGGGGTAACGGCGTTCAGGGCGCCTCCCCAAGAGAAGAAGTGGGGCAGATCTGGGCAGAGGCAAACGGCCGAAAGTGGCCAGAGTTTGCCGGACGAGCACGGGAGGACCGCAACGCAGAGAGCGGGATGTTTGGCAGAGCAGGATGCCCGCGTGGACTGAGGAGCTGCAGGAAGAGAAGAAGCTGGAGGGGCTCTGGGGACAGAGTCTTGTCGGCCCGCGGGTCTAGGCTGTCCCTGGTCCCAGCCAGACCACAGGCCCAGGGCCTCGCGGGGCCCTGGTGCAGCGGACGCAAGAGTCTTGTTTCCGTAAGAGAAATAACTAGCCATGAGTGGAGCACTGCTCTGATCTCGTCTAACAGATCTTGAAAGAGAGACCCCAGAAGGATTAACCTGTTTCCAAGTAAGTTGACTGTATTCCAGAAAAGACTCAAGAATATTTGTGACGATAAAAGTATATATCCAGTGTGCCTGTGTGCTGAGTCACACAGCACCGCCTCTGCGATCCCATGGGCTCCAGGCAAGAGCACTGGAGTGGGGTGCATTTCCGCCTCCAGGGGCTCTTCCTGCCCGAGGGATTGAACCCATGCCTCTCGTATCTCCTGCACTGGCAGGTGAGTCCTTTACCACTGAGCCATCTGTGAGCCAGGTAAAAGTCACAGTCTACCATATTTTCAAGCTTGGTGAGGACTATACACTCACAAATCCAAGAAGCCCGATGAAAGATAAGCAACATGAAGAAAGTACGAGCGCACCACAGCCAGTTTGTTCAAAGCCAGAGTAAAGAGAAAACTGTGAAGCTACCAGAGGAAAAGACACGTGAGGCACAGCGGAAGCAAGGCAGGGGAGAGGCAGACCTCTTTGGGGAGCGCTGCGAGTGAGATGATGATAGGGAAAGACTCCCCAGGACTGAGAGACAAAACCCACCAGCCTAGCATCCCACGCCCGCCCAGGCCTGCGTGGCGTGCGTGCCCGACTCTCGGCAAGCAGGCTGCGAGTCCAGCGGGGAATGCACGGCCCTTCCAGCAAACGGTGCTCAGCTCTGTGTCCACCAGAAAACAATGGGCTCTAGACCATAGCTCTCACAGAACGTAAAGTGGATTGTCAGACTCAGTGTAAAACCTAAACTACCAAGCTTTCAAAAAGAAACCTATTTTTAATCATCTCTATGACCTTCAGTTCAGTTCAGTTCAGTCGCCCGACTCTTTGCGACCCCATGGACTGCAGCACGCCAGGCCTCCCTGCCTATCACCAACTCCAGGAGCTTATTCAAACCCATGTCCATTGAGTCGGTGATGCCATCCAACCATCTCATCCTCTATTGTCCACTTCTCCTCCTGCCTTCAATCTTTCCCAGCATCAGGGTCTTTCCAAATGAGTCAGTTCTTCACATCAGGTGGCCAAAGTACTGGAGTTTCAGCTTCAGCATCAGTCCTTACAATGAACAGCCAGGACTGATCTCCTTTAGGATGGACTGGTTGGATCTCCTTGCAGTCCAAGGGACTCTCAAGAGTCTTCTTCAGCACCACAATTCAAAAGCATCAATTCTTTGGCGCTCAGCTTTCTTTATAGTCCAACTCTCACATCCATACATGACTACTGGAAAAACCATACCCTTGACTAGACGGGCCTTTGTTGGCAAAGTCATGTCTCTGCTTTTTGACATGCTATCTAGGTTGATCGTAGCTTTCCTTCCAAGGAGCAAGCGTGTTTTAATTTCATGGCTGCAATCACCATCTGCAGTGATTTTGGAGCCCAGAAAAATAAAGTCAACCACTATTTCCACTGTTTCCCCATCTATTTGCCATGAATGGCATCTATGACCTTAGGTAAGGCAAAATTTTCTTAGACACAATACTGAAATTGTGACCCGTAAGATAAAAAGTGGGTAAGTTGGATTTCATCAAGCTTTTGAACTTCTGCTCTTTGAAAGACCCCAGTAAAGAGTGAAAAGACAAGTCAGAGATTGAGGGGAAATATTTGCGAATCATGCACTTGTTAAGGAACGTGTGTTCAGAACCTGTAAGAACTTTCCAAATTCAGCAACGAGGAAACCAGCAGCACGTCTGCCTGTCCTCCACGTGGAGGGGATGGGGCTGCGGGATTCCACCTCCCCAGATGACGGAGGTTTAAAAACAATAAAGCCAGCGAGTAGCTGTTGCTGTTCAGTCACTAAATTGTGTCCAGCTCTCTGCAACCCCATGGACTGCAGCACGCCAGCCTTCCCTGTCCGTCACTGTCTTCCTGAGTTTGCTCAAACCCATGTCCATTGAGTCGGTGATGCTAGCTAATCATCTCATCCTCTGTCATCCCCTTCTCCTCCTGCCCTCAATCTTTCCCAGCATCAGAGTCTTTTCCAGTGAGTCGGCTCTTCACATCAGGTGGCCAAAGTAAGCGAGTACTTGGTCTGCCTTTTCCTATCCACGTGTGCTGGCAGTTCTAAACGGGGGTAAAATCCTCCCCGCTGGTCAGAGCTGGGAATGGTCCCCTGCCCTGGCCTAGCCCCCACCACACACCCGGCCTGCTGTTGCCTTGGGGCTGATGAACCCGAGAGGTGGGGTCAGATGGGCGATGCAGAGCTTCCTGGGGGGACAGTTCCCAAGGGCTGCGGCTGGAATCGGAGCAGAGGCTGCCTGCAGGAGGCGGCCAAGTCCCGGTCTGGCTCCAGAGGCTCCTGGTCAAGCCCAGGTGTGGAGGGTTAGTCCGGCAAGGTGGGGGTGGGGGTGAGGAGAGCTGTGTCCCCAGGCCTGACGTTTCCCTGCTGAGCGGCGCATCCTCAGAGCCTGGAGCTTCAGAACCCTCTCTCATCTAGGCTGTCCCTCGTACGTGTGGAAACGTCCTCCTCTGTGCAGAAAATGAGAAGGTGGCATCTTTTGACCTTTTCTGGAGAAATACAAGGACCTGAGAAGGCAATGGCACCCCACTCCAGTCCTCTTGCCTGGAAAGTCCCATGGACCGAGGAGCCTGGTGGGCTGCCGTCTCTGGGGTCACACAGAGTCGGACACGACTGAGCGACTTCACTTTCACTTTTCACTTTCATGCACTGGAGAAGGCAATGGCAACCCACTCCAGTGTTCTTGCCTGGAGAATCCCAGGGGCGGAGGAGCCTGGTGGGCTGCCGTCTATGGGGTCGCACAGAGTCGGACACGACTGAAGCGACTTAGCAGCAGCAGCAGCAGCTCTGCAGCCAATCAAGATAAGGATCAGAGTCAGAAGGAAAAGGGTGGAGCCACAGGAGCGCATGGCGGCCGCGGGTGCCAAGCAGTTGCTTGGATAAAAGTAAGAACAGGCTCTTGTCCCCAGTTAAGCTCGCAACACAGAAGGTGTATAGAGGAAAGTGCTGTGACGGACTTCCCTCCTGGTGGAGTGCTTAGGACGCAGCGCTTGCACTGCCTGGGCATGGATTCAGTCCTTAGTTCAGGAACTAAGATCCCACAGGCTGCGCAGAGCAACCTCCTTGTGACTGTGTGGAAGGCATTGTGAACCCCAAATTCTTCATAAAGATGAAGGAGAAGTGAATACATTTGATCTCATTTGAAGGTTTAAAGCCATCACAGTAAACCAGAGGCATACTAAGAGAAGGCTTAACAGCTCAGCTGTATCTTAAAAAGGAGAAATATGAACTCAGAAGGAAGAAGTGGGTTACAAAGGGAACCGTGAACACAGGAACTGGTGAAACACGGAGGTGAGTTTGTGCGCTGGCAGGGCAGAGGGAGAGAGCAGGCTCCTGTGCGTCTGGAAACCCGTCGGGGTTTCCTTCTGCGTCCCGCAGGAGCCTGTGCTGTCTGGACCGGTTCTGCTGAGAACAACTAACAGTGCTGGAGGGAAAAAAATACATGTTAAAAACGCACATGTAAAATCATACACGTGAAAACATGCATGTAAAACTCGTGGAACATACCTGTAAACACACACCTGTGGGAAACATAGGCATAGACAACTTACATGTATGTGTGAAAACATACATGTGAAAAAACTTCCCCAAACCCGTGAGAGCTGAGGAAGCGGGGGTGAGGGATGCTGAGGCTCGGCCGGACCAGGAGGCCCAGGGCTGCCCCATCTCGTTGACGGGATAGGGAGAAACCTGCTGCCTCCTCCGACCCTAGGCCCGCGGGAGGGCAGGGACAGGGAGCTTCCTGGAGAGCCTGCAGCCTCCGCGGGCTCCCAGCGCTGGTCTGCATCCAGGCAGATCCAAGGAACTTCAGTCCACGACTTAGACATGGTCCCGATAGTCACAGGTCACTCCCGGTCCCACTGAGAAACAAAAGGAACCCGGTCTGCGGGGAGCTGCCCGAGTCCTCGGCCCGGGGACAGCCAAGAGCCATTTCTCGGGGGCACGGAGCAGGCTTTTTTTTTTGGCCACACTGCATGGCCTGTGGCATCTTAGGTTCTCTCCCAGAGACAAACCCCGGCCCCCGGCAGGGAAAGACAGAGGCCTGAATGCTGGACGGCCAGGGAACTCCCTGGAGCAGACGCGTGAGAGATAAACAGAGCACCCAGAGGGAGGGCCGGAAGGGACACACGCCACCTACGGTCCAGGGCCCCCGCGGGTTTAGAGCGGAGCCTCGGGCCGCCCTGCTGCTCGCCGCCTCCTAACGGAGGCCCACCGCACTTTCGGCACAGGGCCTCAGCACCTCCTTTCTTCCAGGCTCGGCGCTCAGAACACCGGGGAGAGCTCCGTGAAACTGTGCCCCTGACACTGTGTCTGGCGGCAGCACTCCCCGCTGGGCGGGCTGGAGAGGGCGCAAACCTGTCCGCCCGTCTCCACGGTCGGGCGCTCGGCTGTGAATACCGCACCGCCTCCCCTTCCATTCGTGTTCTCCGCGTTGCAAACAGCCCTGCGTTAGATCTTCGCCCCGCTTCCCATCCGACCCCTCCCAGGGTCCCGGGGTCGGTGCTCCTTCCCTAGGAGGGGCCCTGGGGACAGGAGCCCCCGAGTCCCAGCCTGTTAGTGCCTGAAGGCCAGTCCTTTCATGGAAACACATTTGAAGCACAGCGTTGTGTAAACTTGAGGACGGTGTGCTGGTTTGGTGCCTTTATCTGCTGCCATTGCGGCTGTTGTGGCAAAAGCAGCCATATCAAGTCACATAACTGTTGCTTCTTTTCTGTGGTTGGATTAATCAAGGTCTGGCCTCTTGGCGAGTTTCGCGATCATGACACAGAACTGTGTCTATAGTCATGAAACGAAGCGCCGCAGTTTTGCTGTCCGTTCTCTCCTGGAGTAAAATGTAGCTCTTTGAAAAATCTGATGTTCTTTCCTTTCCATTTTGAGTTGCTAAGTTCTTTTTGCTTAGATGCCCAAAGATTTTTCACTTCGACATCCACGCGTTTTGCTCGAGGGAGTTTTCTCGCCGCGTCTTGCGGCTGTTCCTCTTCACGCCTCGTGTGAGGGCTGCCCGTTGTCCCGGAGCTGCAGTTCTGCGTCTCTGCCCTGCGGCTCGGTTTTCTCCAGGGGCTCACAGCACCCGCATTCTGGACTTTCTTTGTCTATCTGCAGCATCTTCTATTATTGACACGTCATTTCATCTCTCTTGATATTTTTCTTTTCAAACCTTACTTGTATTCTTTTCTAAACGTTTTTATTTCTTTACTTGTTTCTGGTTGCATGGAGTCCTCGTGGGACTGTGCGCGGACTTTTCTCTCAGTGTGGTGAGCGGGGCTTCCTCTTCTCTGCGGTGTATGGGCTGCTCGTTGCTCCGGCTTCTCTGGTTGTGGAGCATGGGCTCCAGGGCACAAGGGCTCAGCAGTTGCCACACGCTGGCTCAGGAGCTGCGCTGCCCGGGGTCCAGAGCGCCGGCTCAGGAACGGTGGTGCGCAGGCTTCGCTGCTCTGAGCCGCGTGGGATCTTCCGGGACCAGGGATTTAACCCTGCATTGGATTCTTGTCCACTGTGCCATCACGGAAGTCCCTTGTATTCTCATTTTAATTGAAATATAGTTGATTTACAATGTTGTGTTAATTTCTGCTGTATAGCAAAGTGATTCCGTTATACATATAGATACATTATTTTTTAAAAAAACTTTCTTTTTCATTATGGTTTATCACAGAATATTAAATATAGGTCCCTGTACTAACAGCTCAGTTCAGTTCAGTCGCTCAGTCGTGTCTGACTCTTTGCGACCCCATGGACTGCAGCATGCCAGGCCTCCCTGTCCACCACCAGCTCCTGGAGTCTACTCAAACAGAATATGACACTTCTTTTTGATTAAAAAAAAAAAATCCCCTTTTCACCTTCTATTTCTCTCAAGGCATTTAATATTGGGTCTATTCACTACTTCTAACATAGTCTTCATTTCTGCAGTGATTTTTCCTTTATTTTTAAGCCCAAGTGTTGTCACCTCATTTCTGAAATTTCCTAATTTTTGTTCCTATTGTTCTTTAACATCTTTATCAACTTTCTTGAGTCTTCTAACATTTCATGCAAAGATGGGCTCAATAAAGGACAGAAATGGTATGGACCTAACAGAAGCAGAAGATAGTAAGAAGAAGTGTCAAGAATACACAGAAGAACTATACAAAAAAGATCTTCATGACCCAGATAACCATGATGGTGTGATCACTCACCTAGAGCCAGACATCCTGGAATGCAAAGTCAAGTGGGCCTTAGGAAGCATCACTACGAACAAAGCTACTGGAGGTGATGGAGTTCCAGCTGAGCTATTTCAAATCCTAGAAGATGATGCTGTTAAAGTGCCAGCAAATTTGGAAAAGTCAGCAGTGGCCACAGGACTGGAAAAGGTCAGTTCTCATTCCAATCCCAAAGAAAGGCAATGCCAAAGAATGCTCAAACTACCGCACAATTGCACTCATCTCACATGCTAGTAAAGTAATGCTCAAAATCTTCCAAGCCAGGCTTCAACAATACGTGAACTGAGAACTTCCCAGTGTTCAAGCTGAATTTAGAAAAGGCAAAGGAACCAGAGATCAAATTGCCAATATCTNAAAGGCAATGCCAAAGAATGCTCAAACTACCGCACAATTGCACTCATCTCACATGCTAGTAAAGTAATGCTCAAAATTTTCCAAGCCAGGCTTCAACAATACGTGAACTGAGAACTTCCCAGTGTTCAAGCTGAATTTAGAAAAGGCAAAGGAACCAGAGATCAAATTGCCAATATCTGTGGGATCATACGAAAAGCAAGAGAATTCCAGAAAAACATCTACTTCTGCTTTATTGACTATGCTAAAGCCTTTGACTGTGAGGATCACAACAATCTGTGGAAATCTTCAAGAGATGGGAATACCAGACCACCTCACGTGCATCCTTTGAAACCTGTACGCAGGTCAAGAAGCAATGGTTAGAACCGGACATGGAGCAATGGACTGGTTCCAAATAGGAAAAGGAGTACGTCAAGGCTGTATATTGTCACCCTGCTTATTTAATTTACATGCAGAGTACATCATGTGAAATGCCAGACTGGAGGAAGCACAAGCTGGAATCAAGATTGCCGGGAGAAATATCAACAACCTCAGATATGCAGATGACACCATCCTTATGGCAGAAATCGAAGAACTAAACAGCCTCCTGATGAAAGTGAAAGAGGAAAGTGAAAAAGCTGGCTTAAAAGTCAACATTCAAAAACCGAAGGTCATGGCATCTGGTCCCATCATTTCATGGCAAATATATGGGGAAACAATGGAAATAGCGACATACTTTATTTTCCTGGGGTCCAATATCACTGCAGATGGTGACTGCAGCCATGAAATTAAAAGACGCTTGCTCCTTTGAAGAAAAGCTCTGATTAACCTAGACAGCATATTAAAAAGCAGAGACTACTTTGCCAACAAAGGTCTGTCTAGTCAAAGCTATGGTTTTTCCAGTGGTCATGTATGGATGTGAGAGTTGGACCAAAAAGAAGGCTGAGCCCCGAAGAATTGATGCTTTTGAACTGTGGTGTTGGAGAGCACTCTTGAGAGTCCCTTGGATGGCAAGGAGATCAAATCAGTCCATCCTAGAGGAAATCAGTCCTAAATATTCATTGGAAGGACTGATGCTGAGGCTGAAGCTCCCATACTTTGGCCACTTGATGTGAAGAGCTGACTCATCTGAAAAGACCCTGATGCTGGGAAAGATTGAAGGCAGGAGGAGAAGGGGACGACAGAGGATGAGATGGTTGGATGGCATCACCGACTCGATGGACATGAGTTTGAGTGAGGTCCAGGAGTCGGTGATGGACAGGGAGGCCTGGCGTGCTGCAGTCCGTGGGGTGGTAGGAGTCTGAACGGGACTGAGCTACTGAACTGAACTGGCTATTTTAAGCCACTTTGAAATGAAAAGCTGCAGTTGTGGGTTTTCGGGGTGTCCTGGTGCGCTGCCTTTGCCTGTCGGGACCTCAGTCTGTCCCTCATTCTCTTTTTATTGTCATAACTCGCCTGGGGCTTGTGCCCATAGGCCCCCTTGGCCACGGTTACGAAAATGATGTCCGAGCTTTCAGCCACAGGCTGGGCTCTTTCCTCGCTGCACACAGCGCCCTCTGCTGTCGCTGTTGGGTGGACGTGCTTTGTGGTCTAGTTTCCTGCTGCTGCTGCTAAGTCACTTCAGTCGTGTCCGACTCTGTGTGATCTCATAGACGGCAGCTCACCAGGCTCCCCCTTCCCTGGGATTCTCCAGGCAAGAACACTGGAGTGGGTTGCCATTTCCTTCTTCTCCCATGCATGAAAGCGAAAAGTGAAAGTGAAGTCACTGAGTCGTGTCCAACTCTCAGCAACCCCATGGACTGCAGCCCACCAGGCTGCTCCGTCCATGGGATTTTCCAGGCAAGAGTACTGGAGTGGGGTGCCATTGCCTTCTCCCTAGTTTCCTAGCTCTATGAAGACCTACAAGACCTTCCAGAACTAACACCCAAAAAAGATGTCCTTTTCATTATAGGGGACTGGAATGCAAAAGTAGGAAATCAAGAAACACCTGGAGTCACAGGCAAATTTGGCCTTGGAATGCGGAATGAAGCAGGGCAAAGACTAATAGAGTTTTGCCAAGAGAACACACTGGTCATAGCAAACACCCTCTTCCAACAAC
>SJYT01064813.1:5325-53848 GCA_006410635.1 Cephalophus harveyi
TGATTGGGGGCAGGAGGAGAAGGGGACGACCGAGGATGAGATGGCTGGATGGCATCACGGACTCGATGGATGTGAGTCTGAGTGATCTCCGAGAGATGGTGATGAACAGGGAGGCCTGGCGTGCTGCGATTCATGGGGTCGCAAAGAGTCGGACACGACTGAGCGACTGAACTGAACTAACATGATTAATCCTAAAGGTTAATACTTATTTCTCCTATATGCTAGTTACATTCATTATAAGAGCAGGGAATATGGAGATGTAGCAGCAAACATCAGCCCAACAAATGAAAACCCTTCACCAATGTTCCCCTTAAGATCTGTTTAGTTTTAAGATAGTGATAAAGTTACATTTTTACATAGCAAGGACACAGTGATTTATAACAAAGTACAGTGATCTATAACAAAAGAGGAAATTCATTAACTCAAAAAGTCTAGTATTGCTAATATCAAAAACTACTATATTTCCTTTTCTATATTCCAAATACATTGATTAATATATTCCCAGGTGCCTAATGATATTGAGACCAGGCGGCAGTCATTGACTCAACAGTGAGAAAAGCCATGTGCTAATTACGACTCTCAAAATACTCCAAAACTCTCTGTGCTGTTTATGGTTGAGAGGTAGTAAAACAATCATGTGCCTAGTGGCAGGAGTATGGATAATCCTGTCACACAAGCTAGTTTGCCAGCAGAGAGGTTTGACCTGAGACACCCTTGTCACACCCTGGGCAGGGAATTAGCAGCAATTATTGAAATGAAAATTTCCATAATTTCAAATTATTGAAATGAAAAACCTTCACCAATATAATTCCTAACCAACCCGCTCTACTAATAATTAATTTCCCAAAAGAATTTGCCTTTAGTAAGTCTAAAACATCTTGTGCCTCTTAGGTTGGGAGGCTGTAAACAATCACATGTGGCAGGACGAACCTGTCCAGGCAGGCTAGATAACCTTCAGAGGAGTTTGTAAGTTGAAACACTCTTGTCATGCCCAGGAATTTTTATTGACTTGAAGCTGCACATTTACTCTTTCTCCGAGAGAACCAGTGGGGAACAGCCCCCCATAAAGTCAGAGGTGTAGGCAAGAACATGAAACAGTAAAGTAGATAGACTGTGGTTTTGGGGGTAGATACTCGGGAACAGGGGATTTCCTGAGGCTTGATCACGCCTTTGTGTACGCCAAGCCTCCTTCCTCATGACCTTTGCCATGGGCAGAGTTCCTCACACTGGCTCCTGGCACCAAAGCCTTTGTGGCACCAAAGGCTTTGACTGTGGATCACAATAAACTGTGGAAAATTGTGAGAGGTGGGAATACCAGACCACCTGACCTGCCTCTTGAGAAATCTGTATACAGGTCAGGAAGCAACAGTTAGAACTGGACATGGAACAACAGACTGATTCCAAATAAGAAAAGAAGTGCATCAAGGCTGTATGTTGTCATCCTGCTTATTTAACTTATATGCAGAGTACATCATGAGAAACGCTGGACTGGAAGAAACACAAGCTGGAATCAAGATTGCCGAGAGAAATATCAATAACCTCAGATATGCAGATGACACCACCCTTATGGCAGAAAGTGAAGAGGAGCTAAAAGGCCTCTTGATGAAAGTGAAAGAGGAGAGTGAAAAAGTTGGCTTAAAGCTCAACATACAGAAAACGAAGATCATGGCATCCGGTCCATCCAGTACTTTGGCCACCTCATGCGAAGAGTTGACTCATTGGAAAAGACTCTGATGCTGGGAAGGATTGGGGGCAGGAGGAGAAAGGGACGACCGAGGATGAGATGGCTGGATGGCATCACTGACTCGATGGACGTGAGTCTGAGTGAACTCCGGGAATTGGTGATGAACAGGGAGGCCTGGCGTGCTGCGATTCATGGGGTTGCAAAGAGTCGGACACGACTGAGCGATTGAACTGAATTGATAGTTAGGGCATACTCAGTTAATTTACACTTATATTAAGAATTATTTAACAAGTCTAATGTATTTATAAAATT
Organism: Cephalophus harveyi; assembly: GCA_006410635.1. NCBI lineage: Eukaryota > Metazoa > Chordata > Mammalia > Artiodactyla > Bovidae > Cephalophus > Cephalophus harveyi. The sequence continues at coordinate 7,322 of SJYT01064813.1, forward strand.
TTTCGTCTTTTGTAGTTTGTCCTGTATAGGTTAATGTATTTCATTTACTTTTATAATGGAAAAAAGTACAATGATAAAACTTGTATTTTAGTAACTCAATCTGTGGTTGAATCCACAAATACAGAACCTGTGATTACAGAGGGCTGAGTGTAGTTGGTCTTTTTTTTTTTTTTTTGAGATAATGTTGACTTATAACATTATATAAGTTTCATGGGTACAGTATTATTTTTCTACTTCTGCATACACAACAGTATGTTCACCACCAAAAATTTAGTTTTACCAGTAACCATACGGTTGACACCCTTGACCCCATTTTGTTCCCCACGCCTTCCCCTGTATAACTTCCAATCTGTTATCTGTATCTATGTGGTTGTTTGATTTGTTCGTTTCTTGGTTTTTTTCTTTTTTATATTACTTATGTAAGTGAAATCATGCAGTATTTGTCTTTCTCCATCTGACTCATTTCTCTTAGGTCCATCATACCCTCAAGGTCCATCCATATTGTTCCAGATAGTAAGGTTTCACCTTTGTATGCCTGAGCAATAGTCCCTTCTCATACAAACATATAGAAACACTCCACATTTTTATTATCTTTTCATCTGTTGATAGGCACTGTAGGTTTTTTTCATATCTTGACTATTGTAGATAATGCTGCAATGAACATAGGGGGTGACATTTATCTTTTTGAATTAGTGCTTTTGTATTATTTGGATAAATACCCAGAAATGAAATAGGTGAATCAAATGATAGCTAGTCTTAATTTTTTGAGGACTCTCCATACTGTTTTCCCACAGTAAATACACAAATCCCACATGTATTGAATGAGGATTCCCTTTCCTTCACATTCTTTCCAACTCTTATTTCTTGCCTTTTTGATGATAGCCATTACAACACATATGAAGTGATATTTTATTTTGGTTTTGATTTGCATTTCCCTGATAAATAGTGATGTTGAACATCTTTTCATGTGCTTGTTGGCCTTCTGTCTTCTTTGGAAAAAAAAAAATCTATTCAACTTCTCTTGTCATTTTTTAAATTTGTGCTGTTTGTTTCATTGTTGTTGAATACTGTGTCATTTTATCAATATACAAAGGACTTGAGCATCCTTGGATTTTAGTATCTGCCATGGGTGGGAGGAAGCAGGTAGGGGACAGGTGTTTGTGTCCTAGAACCAGTCCTGAAGGGATACCAAGGGACTGCTATAAAATAAAATACAGAATACAAGTTTTGTGAGTTTTTCGTATATTTAAAAAATTCTTTTTCTTTATCAGTAGCGTTGCTAATATAAGTACTTTCTTTTTATTATAAATAATGAATGAGAGGATAAGAAAGGAATGTTTTATTGATTGACTTGTTTTTGAAGTAGATTATTTTTACTAACTTGTTTATTTAGCATAGTTATCTCCTGTTGGATAAGTTGTTAAGTAAAAATATTTTAAGAATGTGTTAATTTAATAGTATTGATTTTTTTCTTATAGGTTTTGCAACCCTGTGACTTGTTCTATCAAGCTACTCAGATAAGTACAGATCCACAAGTACTTGAATTATCAGTGAAATCCCTGACACTGAAGGTAAGTTATAATGTAGTCAATCATTCAGATCTTTAGTGCCCTTTTGAAAAAAACAATAAAACTTAGAAATAAGCAATTATATCAACAATTTTAATCATTAAATAAGCAAAAGGAAGCTTTTTAAAAAGATTTTTGACACATAATTTAAAAATGATACTTAATTTACATTTTATGATGAATGTTTTCATGTATTTTATTATTGGCAGTTGACTGCTTCTATAGGTAGCTTTCTTATAGTATGTATAGTTGAGATTGGTCAGTTTAATATCAACATGTAAATATTTTAACTATGGAAATTAGCTATGATAATGAAAGATTTTGTAGGCAGCAAATTGTATCTGTTTCTTGGTAGTAATATTACTTCAGTATTAATTCCTCTTGATCCTTCAACAGATATATTTCATGTTCTTTGAAGTATGTAGTTTGGAAAGTGATTTGTGTAGTTTTTTTTTTTATTACTTTGAATTTTTCTCCTTAGGTTTCACCAGTTATCATAAATACTGTGATTACCATAACTTCAGCACTTTTTACTGCCAAGGAAACCATCCCAAAAGAAACTGCTTCTTCTACAGCACATTTATGGGAAAAGAAGGATACAAAAGATTTAAATATGTGGTTTCTTGAAGAACCAAATGAAGCTGTAAAAAGAGCTCCCGTGCCTGAATTGGTACCCAAAGGAGAGATAATAAAAATGAACATTGATTCTATTTTTCTAGTTCTTGAGGCTGGAATTGGTCATAGAACAGTACCTATGCTATTGGCAAAATCACGTTTCTCAGGGGAAGGCAAAAACTGGAGTTCCTTAATAAATCTCCACTGTCAACTTGAGCTAGAAGTAAGCATATATAGTACTTTTCCAGATTATGTAAGAAATACTGCTACATATGAACTATTTTGGAAATCTCATTTAAACATTTAAATTAAGTTTATCATAAATACAATGTTGATTCCCAAACTTTTGGGAAAAAGTGTACGTATTTATGCCCTTGATATAGTTGTTTTTATGTGTACATTACTTTTAGAGTAGATATCCATATTAAGTTTATATTTCAACTGATTTCATTCATCTTAAGTTGATTAAATTAATAGATTCTATTCAGTTCAGTCACTCAGTCATGTCCGACTCTTCATGACTCCATGGACCACAGCACGCCAAGCCTCCCTGTCCATTACCAACTCCCAGAGTCTACTCAAACTCATGTCCATTGAGTCACTGATGCCATACAACCATCTCATCCTCTGTCATCCCCTTCTCCTCCTGCCCTCAATCTTTCCCAGCATCAGGGTCTTTTCAAATTAGTCTCTTCACATCAAGTGGCCAAAGTATTGGAGTTTCAGCTTCAGCATGAGTCTTTGCAATGAACACCCAAGACTGATCTCTTTTAGGATGGACTGGTTGGATCTCCTTGCAGTCCAAGGGACTCTCAAGAGTCTTCTCCAACACCACAGTTCAAAAGCATCAATTCTTCGGTGCTCAGCCTTCTTTGTAGTCCATCTCTCACATCCATACATGACTACTGGAAAAACCATAGCCTTGACTAGATGGACCTGTGTTGGCAAAATAATGTCTCTGCTTTTGAATATACTATCTAGGTTGGTCATAACTTTCCTTCCAAGGAGCACGTGTCTTTTAATTTCATGGCTGCAATCACCGTCCACAGTGATTTTGCAGCCCAGAAAAATAAAGTCAGCCACTGTTTCCCCATCTATTTGCCATGAAGTGATGGAACTGGATGCTATGATCTTAGTTTTCTGAGTGTTGAGCTTTAAGCCAACTTTTTCACTTTCCTCTTTCACTTTCATCAAGAGGCTCTTTAGTTGTTCTTCACTTTCTGCCTTAAGGGTGGTGTCATCTGCATATCTGAGGTTATTGCTGTTTCTCCTGGCAATCTTGATTCCAGCTTGTGGTTCATCCAGCCTGGCATTTTCATGATGTACTCTGCATATAAGTTAAATAAGCAGGGTGACAATATACAGCCTTGACATGCTCCTTTTCCTAATTTTGCATTCCAGGATGTCTGGCTGTAGCTGAGTGATCACAGCATCATGATTACCTGGGTTGTGAAGGTCTTTTTTGTACAGTTCTTCTGTGTATTCTTGCCACCTCTTCTTAATACCTATTGCTTCTTTTAGGTCCATACCATAGATTATTGAGTAGAAGTAAAATTCTTAATTTTAAAAATTAAGTATCCTTTTTTCCTTAAAGTGATAATAGAGTATTTCTTTTCTCTTTGGAGATAGTGACTTAAAAAGTTAGAAGAGTATGCTTTATATAATTTATATAATGCAGATCTTCATATTCTGGTGAGACTCCACCAAGGTCTTTCACTTTTCTGTGAGAGTCCTTTAGTTATATGGAAGATGCTTACTTTGAGCCAACATATATTATGCATCAGAATTTTTCTACATAGAAAAGCCTTTGCTTTAAAGTATTTGTGTTTAGTAGAAACTAATCTGATATTCTACTTGAGTCAATAAGTATGAAAATTTATAAGCCTCTACAATATTTGTGATGATAGTTATATACTAATAGAGGTAGAACTGACAGACTAAGTTTCAAGTTTCCAAGTTTTAGCTAGAATTATCTATATTTTGCAGAGAATTTGATCTAAGATGTCCAGGAAGTTCAGAGAATTCAAATATGTACATGCTTATTGAATCATATGTTCCTTGCCTTCACTTCAAAGGCTTTCTAAAAATTAGTGGAGGTAGACAGAACATGTTTTTAAAATTCCAGTAATGTTTGATAGATGAACACAGTTTTCACTGTTAAACCCAGCCTGAAAATCAAGGAAAGATACTTAAAAAAGAGTTTTTTCTGGCATAAATTGTGAAGAGTAGATCATGAAGTTAGCCAGATGAGGAAATCATTGAGAAAGAATGTATAGGAAACTAATGGCATGTCGATGGTTTTCATACAGAAGAAATAGCACAGCCAAAAGGGATAGTGTGGGGAACAACATGGAAGATGATTTTAGAAAATACCAGAATGTTTTACTTAAAAAATTAAATTCTCTCTCTAGGTACATTATTACAATGAAATGTTTGGTGTGTGGGAGCCTTTGCTTGAACCCTTAGAAATTGATCAGACTGAGGATTTTAGACCATGGAATCTTGGAATCAAGGTATTTTTGATATCTGGAAATTTTTTTCAAATATTGAGGATGTCCACATCACACACACTTTAATTTTAATCACAGCAGAGTTCAGATATTTCATTATGAACCTTTCCACATGCTTCCTTCTTTGACCTCTGAATGTAATTTTCAAACCCAAGACTGTTGCCTCATGGGCTTCTAATATAAATATTGTGTAACATTTATTATGTACTAGACACTGTCTTAAATAATCTACTTTTGCTTTAAACCTTAAAACAAACTTCTGAAGAAGATACAGTTTTAAACTTCATTTTGATATATGATAGAACTTTTTGATATATGATAAAATTGTTGAAGTTAAAGGACTTCCATAAAGTAATAAGACCTTTAAATTTGAAGAGGTGGAATGCAATACTGGCTGCAAAGTCCCCACTTATAAACTATCATCGTAAAATATTTCTAGCATTTTCTTTTGTCTATCCCATCTTTTGTCTAGATAGGTTGTTGTCTATCCCAAGTTTTCCTTGGTATCTGAAGGGTGTGTATATAAAAGAAAATACATTATTATTTACTTCAAATATAGTGAATTTATGTATTCATATAAATCAGAACCTTTAGATGGATGAAATTGTGCTTCTGAAGCAAGAGATTGTAGGATTATTAGCATATCTCCTCTCTAATAATGATTCTGTCAAATAATGGACAAATTTTCGGTGGCTTAAAGCCAGTTAAAGGAACAGTGAGAGTAACTAGCTTGGCATTTCCAGCTTTTTGTATTAGACCAGTACATTTGATTGTGCTTGTTTTAGATAAAGGATTTGGTTAAAGGAATTTCTTTGGTGGTTGTTAGGTCAGGATACTTACAGGTAGTAGACTTGCGAATCTTAAAAAGAGGTAGGTAGTTTGATTGACAGGAGCCCAGGTCCTAGGGGCACTGTTCTGCAACTATTGTTGGACTTTTTAAGTCCCTAGGTTTCTGTTCTTTATATATAGCATTTATAACACCAGTAGGCTAACTTTTCTTGCCCTGAATTTCCACATGCTATGATGTATGTGCTTCTGATTTTCATTCAGATGCTACATGCGTTTACTTATTAGGGTTTTATTTTCCCCTTCTAAATTGTCTGCCATTTTAGTGTAACTAAGGAGGAGAAGAACTTTTCTTCCAGTATTGCCTCTGTCCAGGCGGCATTAGTTGGGTGATGTCCCAGTAATTCCAGTAAGGCAGTGGAACTGATAAAATGTATTGCTTTCTCTAATGTTGTGGTTGAAATTTGTCTGATGTTTGTTTTTCCTTTGTAAAATGAGTTATGCCATGCTCCTAGAAACAAATTTTTCTCATATTTCTATAATTTATATATTATTTTAGATGAAAAAGAAAGCCAAAAAGGCCATTGTTGAGTCAGGTACTGAAGAAGAAAATTACAGAGTACCAGAATATAAAACTGTCATCACTTTCTATTCAAAAGACCAGCTAAACATTACATTATCTAAATGTGGCCTTATAATGTTAAATAATTTAGCTGAGGTAAGAAAAGTTACTTGAAACTTTAATTTTGGGGTACTAGTCTGAGTTAACCCTTTGGTTAAAAAAGTTTTTGTTAACTTAGTTGTTTGTCATATGTCTGTTAGTATTCTGCTTGTCATTTAATTTTCTACATTTTCTTGTATTTATGATGACTCTTCCTTGCTAGGCATTTACAGAAGCTGCCACTGGATCTTCAGCTACCTTCATAAGGGATCTGGCACCTTTTATGATTTTAAATTCTCTTGGACTTAGTATTTCTGTTTCACCAAGTGAATCGTTTAGTGTACTCAATGTACCTATGGCAAAATCATATGTACTGAAAAATGAGGAGAGTTTGAGTATGGATTATATGCGAACTAAAGACAATGATCATTTCAATGCAATGACCAGCCTAAGCAGCAAACACTTCTTCATTCTTCTTAGTAAGTGATAAATTACGGTCCTGGGGCTTTATTTTCTTTTAAATTATATTTTATATCCCACTTTTTTACTGCTGGTATCTCACAGGTTTTTTATTTCCTTCCTAATATGTTGCAAATTTTATTATTTCCTTTGCAGGGCATTGGTTGCTGTTGTCACTGTATTGCTATATTTCAAATTCTGGCTTTATCCACTGTTTTATTTAGAGCATAATAATTTACTACTTTGGAGAAGAAAATTATTAGATCTCATCTTCAGTCAGTATTTATAGACAATAACTATCAGTGGTTGTTTTAACCACTTTTAGTATAACTCAGTAAAATTCCAACAGTTTTGCAACTGAATGAATTCAGAATAAGGTTTGAATTCAGCCAATGGCACAAGATAATCGTTTTGGAGTTTGTGAATGGTTTTTATCTTCTGCCTATTGAAGTAGTTTTTTTTTCTTTCCTTTGATCTTTATGTTTCCCAGAAGAGAGGTAAAAAGTAAAAGTAAATACATTTTAAAATTATCGTAGTATGTACTCATTGTATTCTTCAATGTATGTACATTGTAGTATGTACTCATTCTTCTCTTGAGAGGAGAAGGGAGCGAGAGAGGATGAGATTGATTGTATGGCATTATCGACTCAATGGACATGAATTTAAGCAAGCTCCGGGAGATAGTAATGGACAGAGAAGCCTGGCATGCTGCGGTCCATGGAGTCACAAAGAGTCAGACATGACTGAATGATTGAACAACAAAACTCGTTGTGAAGTTAAATATTAATTAGTCCCAAATCCTCACTCACAACACTTTATGATATTTTGACAATTAAGTAGTTATGGAAAGAGGGACATTAGAAGAGTTACTTAGGCATGGAGGAGGGATGCTAAAATTGATAGGTAGTTGTTTTTCCTAGTAAGTAACTGATTCTTAACAGTGGCTAGGTTTCACATGTTTTCCCAACATTGTCTGTGAATTGTTCTCATCAATTGTACTTCTGTTTGCTTTTAAACTAACATTTCTGTGGGATAGTAGGGGAGGCAGACAGGTTAGTTGCTCAGTCTTTGCAACCTCATGGACTGACTGTAGCCCGCCAGTCTTCTCTGTCCATGGGATTCTCCAGGCAAGAATACTGGAGTGTGTTGCCACTTTCTTTTCTAGGGGAGAGGAATCTGTAAATAGATAATTTACCCCCAATACAGTATATGTATATATTAGGCAAGGCTATATAAAATTGTAATCAAATCTTAGATATGACAAAGTGTCACAGCCTGTTGGAAAAATTAAAAACTGAAAAACCGCAGCTACTTGGTAATTGCCGGTGACTGCCTGTTTTATTGTGATAACCAAAGATCAGTGTTCTTATATTTTCTAGCAATTTCTCTCATCAGTCAGTTATTTTTAAAAGATTATGTTGTTGTCTTGGAGAAGGCAATGGCACCCCACTCCAGTACTCTTGCCTGGCAAATCCCATGGACGGAAGAGCCTGTTGGGCTGCAGTCCATGGGAGATGTGTATAAGAGAACAAAGAGTCGGACACGACTGAGCGACTTCACCTTCACCTTCACCTTCACCTTGTGTAGTTTTCAGTGATAATGTTTAAAAATTTAAGAAATCATCTGATGTTTCTTGTTTAAAATGTCTACCTAAAATTAATATATGATGATTTGTGATCAATTTTAAACATGTATACTTAATTTAGCACCTGCTAACCACTCTACTGCTGATAAAATCCCTTTAACAAAAGTGGGACGACGACTGTACACTGTGAGACACAGAGAGTCTGGAGTTGAAAGATCAATTGTTTGTCAAATTGATGCAGTGGAAGGAAGTAAGAAGGTAACAATTCGCTCTCCAGTGCAGGTATGGAATGATTCACTTTTTTCTGAGGTCATATTTTACATATTTATGTGCTATTAAAAAAAAAAAACTAAAGTAAATTACCACCAAAAGTATGCAAACTGTAATAGAAATACAGCTAATAGCAAAAAGAATAATCATTATCAGTAATTATACTACTCTAACATGAACGTTTGTTATATTTGAAGAATTTTGTTGAATATACGTCTCATAATTTTTATAGGAATATTTTGTAAGCTTTTTGAATATTATTTTGTAAAAACAAATGCATCAGTATTTTGTTTTAGGTCTTTGTGGTATGTATTCTTTTGTTTTAATTACAGAAATTTTGTATACCTTTATTGAGGTAAAATCGATGTACAATAAACTGCATGTATTTAAAGCTGATGAATTTTGACAAAAAATACACTTATGAAACCGTCATCACAATCCAAGTAATAAACATACAAATCACCCCAAAAGTTTCCTCATCCCATTTTTCCCCATTCCCATGCATCTACTTAACATGTACTTGTGGTACATTAGTTACACAATATAAAATTTTATGTAAATGAATGAAGTACAGAATGGAGTCTGACCTCTGTCAGTGAGGAAAATTTTGTATGTATCAGTTTTCATATTTTAATGTTGCACACAGTCACGTGTTGTTGAGTAGTAATCTGTTGTATGTATATACCACGTGCCGTTTTTAATTTTTGTATGTGATGTAAGTGTTGAGGTTCATTTTTTTCACTTGGCTATTCGTTCTGACCAAGATTATCCTTTTTCCATTAAATTACCTTGATACTTTGGTCAAAAATGAGTTGACCATTATCTTCTTGTGTAAGGTCTCTAATCTGCTTCATTGATCTATTTATGTCAGTACCATTCTGTCTTGATTACTACTTTATCCTCAGTCTTGAAATCAGGTAGCACAAGTTATCCCACTTTGTTCTTTTTCAAAGTTATTTTGGCTAGCCTAAGTCCTTTCCATTTCCATTTAAATTTTAGACTTGAGTTTTCAGTTTTTATTTATAAACTTTTATTAAATTAGCATTTTTAATATTAATTTTTGACTTTTTTTCTTGCTAGTATAAGTACATTTGGTTTTTGTATTAACTAGTATAATGCAGCTTTACTGGATGATTTTTTTCTAGTAGTTTTTTTCTAGATGTATAGATAGTTGCGATGCCTGCAGATAAAAACATTTTTCCGTCTTCCTTTCCAATCTCGGCGTTTATTGTCTTATTTTATTTTGTTTAGTTTATTGTACTGGTACAATCTCCAATACAATTTGAATAGAAATTATGAAAAGTGGATATTTTTGTCTTATTCCCAGTCTTAGTGGAAAAGTATTTGGTCTTTCACCATTGAATGTGTTTTGAGCTGTAGCTTTTTTTGTTCATGATCCTAGTTTACTGAGAGTTTTTATCAAAAATGAATGTTGGATTTTGTCAAATGATTTTCTGTCTTTACTGAGAGGATTTTTTAAAAAAAATTTTGGCACATTATTTATTTTTTTTAATTGAAGGATAATTGCTTTACAGAATTTTGTGGTTTTCTGTCATACATCAACAAGAATCATAGGTACACCCATGTCCCTTCCCTCCCAAACCTCCCTCCCATCTCCCATCCCACCCCACCCTTCTAGAGTGTCACAGAGCCCCTGTTTGGGTTCCCTGAGTCATACAGCAAATTCCCACTGGCTATCTATTTTACATATGGTATTGTAAGTTTCCATGTTACTACTAAAAGTATCTTTTTAAAAAAATGGTTAATACAATTAATTACCATTGATTATTTTTTAATTACTATATTAGATAATGATTGACCGTTAACGTTAAATCAACCCTGCATTCCCAGGATAAATCTCATTTGCTCATGAAGTATTAACCTTCATGAAGTACTGTTTGATTGATTTGCTAAATTCATGTTTAGAATTTTTATATTCTTGAGGTGTATTGGTTTAAAGTTTTCTGGTAGTGTTTTTCTTACATTAAGTTTTTAAACCACAATTTCACTTTAAGGGCTATTCATATTATCTGTCACTTTTTGAGTGAGCTCTTCTAGTGATCATGTGTTGTTCCATGAAATTTGTCAATGCAGTATTTTTGCTTTGACTTCACTTTTATGTTTTAAGTTATTTTCACTGGTTGTAGTAATTTAGATTGACAGTTATTTTTTCCACTTAACATCAAAGTGGATGTTTCATTTTGTTTGTTTCATTTTATTTCATATTTGTTTCATTTTATTTCTATTTTTATAGGTTATTTTTAAATTTTTGTATGTCTAATAATTTTTTTACTGGATGCTTAAAACTGTGAATTTTACTTTGTCAGGTTCTTTAGATGTCTTTGTATTCCTTTATGTACTCTTGAGCTTAATTCTTCAATACAGTTATGTGAGTTGGAAAGAATGTCATTCCACTGTCAACTGTATTATGTTGTTTCTGACCAGAGTGTGCTCTCTGCTCTTTTATGAAATGTGTAATTTTTTTTTTATATAATTTAAGATTTTTTCCCCCATTACTGGTTTGAAGCAATTTGGTTGTGATGAATCTTAGTCGAGTTTGTTTCTTTTTTTTTTTTGTACTTGAATTTATGCATTTATAGTTTTCATCAACTTTAGAAAAAAAAATTTGCCATTGTATTCAAAAACTTTATTTCTGTCTTCCCCTTCTCTTCTTCATTGTCCACAGTAGGTTTATACTGATATTAGTGTTTAAACTTATGCTCTCTAATGCTCTGTTCACTTTTTCTTTCAGCTTTCCCTCACCCCCATGCTTCTGTTTTGATGTTAAGTTTCTATTGTTAAGTCTTTAAGTTTACATTTCTTTTCAGTATCTCATTTGTCTTAATCTCATCCAATGTATTTTTATGTCTAGAAGTTTAATTTGCATTTTTATTTACAATTTCCATGTCTTTTTATATATCTTCAATCTTTCCCCTAATTTTTGAATATATCAATATAGTTATATAAGCATTTTAATATTCTTGTCTACTAATTTGATCATGAGTATCATTTCTGATTTGGTTCATTTTATTTCTATTTTTATGGGTTATTTTTAAATTTTTGTGTGTCTAATAATTTTTTTGCTGGATGCTTAAAATTGTGAATTTTACTTTGTCAGGTTCTTTAGATGTCTTTGTATTCCTTTATGTACTCTTGAGCTTAATTCTTCAATACAGTTATGTGAGTTGGAAAGTGAACTTCCCAATGCTTGTTTAAAAACACTTTAGGTGAGGCTCAAGTAGTCTGTAGTCTAGGGCTAATTTTGCCATGCTGATGAAGGATAGAACCAATACATACCCTTTGTACTAAACAAGATTTTACCACTTTGGTTGGTGAGAAAAGGAATTATGCATGAACAGCAGAGATTGTTCTGCCTCCCCCTTTCAAATGGATCTTTACTGAGCCTTACTTAGTGTACTCATGGGCATATGCCAGATACCGCTGAACTCTTACAGTCTCAGGAGTTTCTTCTCTACAGCTCTCACCTCTCCATGCAGCTATCTCCTCTCTCATACAATGTGCTGTTAGATTAAGCCTTACTGGCTTTCCCACATTCTTATATCTCTCTCTTCAACTCACACTGGGCTCTGTTTGATTTCTTCTCTGCACAGTAATCTAGCACTCTTACCACCTAGTAAAGACAGTAAGATGGGATGACAGAATAGGGAGACAGTCTTAGGGCTTATCTTAGTAGGATTTTTCTCTTCCTTTCCTTCTTTTTCTTCCTTCCTCCCTTCCATAACTCTGGGTCTTTCTTTCCTGTGCTCTTTGTCTGCTGTTTAAAAACGATTACTTCATGTGTATTTTTTAATCCCCTGTGTTTTGTTTACTACTATATTGGGAGGTTATAGCTGGTCTATATTGTTCCATTGGGGCTGAAAACAGAGATTCTTTCTCTTATATTTGATTTACAATAATACATAATGTTAGTATGTTGCTCAGTCATGTCTGACTCTTTGTGACCCATGGACTGTAACCCAGTGGGCTGCTGTGTCCATGGGATTCTCCAGGCAAGGATACTGGAGTGGGTTGCCATTTCCTCCTCGAGGGGATCTTCCTGACCCGGGGGTCGAACCTGGGTCTCCTGCATTGCAAGCAGATTCATTACTGTCTGAGCCATCAGGGACGCCCCAATATATAAGCATTTTAATTTTGATATATATGTACAGTTTGAAGATGTTAGGCATGAAATTTACTCATACATCACATCTCATATCTCTGGTAACATTCGCCAGTTTGATGTTAAGTTGCTCACTCCTGTCTGATTCTGCAACCTCATGGACTGTAGCCCATGAGGCTCCTCTGTTCATGAGATATCCCAGGCAAGAATACTGGAGTGGGTTGCCATTTCCTCCTCCAGGGAATCTTGCTGACCCAGGGACTGAATCAGTGTTTTCTGCATTGCAGGCAGGGTCTTTACCATCTGAGCCATCAGGGAAGCATTTCACTTACAATGAACTGTATTAAAAGATGACTGTTAGGCTGCTTTCATTATTGTTGATTACTTTTTAATTTTATTAAATAGTAAAAATGTTTAATTTCTTACAGGTACTTTCATAGAAATGAAAATATATTTTTCTTTCAAATAAGTAAGCAGGTTATCTAGAAATAAAATATAATGTAGTTAATTAAGTTTATGTATTTATCAATTCTTAATTTGCACTCAGCATATTTTATATTTTGATATGATTTTTAAAATAGAAAGATTTTAGTAAGATATAGAAATAATATAAGAAAATAGTGTTACTAACCAATGTGTTTTTATCTGTCTCAAAGACAAATACAAGTAGAATTTTATCTGATAATGTGTATTAATCAAAATAATATTAATCATTTACATCACTGCTGTATGCAACTCCTTGAATGAGATACTCTTTACATACTTTCAATGAGTAGCGTACAACAGTGATGTAAAAAAGTAGACATTTGCCAGACAGTGGCTTTTTTGCACTTTTCTCATATAGGCATCTAAAACTTTGATGTCATATTTTTCTTATTATTTTTTTCTACTGTGTTTGTCTAAAGGAGAAAGTTATTCCTGTATCACGGTCAAGAAGATGTTATCTTATTTTTTTCTAGGATTTTTAAAAGTTTTGTTTTTGAAATTCCTTTTCTCTAAAACTGTAGAAACTTTCCTTTTATTTTTTAGCATGGATATTTGCATGTTTGAATTTTTTTCTAATTTATATGAGGAAAATAAATATTGCCTGATAATTCCTTTTTGGGATATTTAGATGGAATACTTTATGTCTTTAGAGTCTTAGATTAATGATACTAAATGTTATTTTTTCTTTCCCAGGTTAGAAATCATTTTTCAATACCACTTTCTGTTTATGGAGGAGACACGTTATTGGGAACGGCTTCACCTGGAAGTGAATTTAACATACCATTAGCATCTTACCGGTGATTTTATTTTCTTTATCTTTTTGTTTGCCCTGTGGTCTCTTATAGACAGTTTATGATTTGGTAGTGATATCTATCTTTAAGTTATCAAACTGTGATCAAATTTTTCTTGTTAATATCTCTTAATTTATTTAAGTTTTGGGACTCTTAAAATTTTTAAAGTAATAATATTTAATTTAATGTGCATAACATATAAATTATCTTTACTTTACCTAGTAAATGCAAATTTCATGCTTGCAATATAACCATCAGAGTCATAGTCATGTATACTTATGATTTTTAACAAATTTCTAACTGAACATGATTGGTGCCTTCTAAATTTTATTATACTACTATATAGTGGTTTTTGCTTTTCAAGTGTTTTAAATTAATTTTTTAGAAATTTCTTTAGAAAATGTGAATATATTTTGTCTTTTTATCTACATCCTCATGCTCAGTTGCTAAATCATGTCCAACTCTTCACATCCCCATAGACTTCAGCCCTCCAGGCTTCTCTGTCCATGGAATTTTCCAGACAAGAATCCTGGAATGGGTTGCCATTTCATTCTCCAGGGGATTTTCCTTACCTGGGAATCAAACCCACATCTCCTGCTTGGCAGGGCAGATTCTTTATCACTGAGCCACCTGGGAAGCTTTTATCTGCCTGTTTATCTATTAATTGCTCATTGATAGAATTGTAATGTAAATAGAACTAGACAGTTCATTCTTGAACACGATATATGACCCTCATGCACTCAAATATCCACATTCAGTTGTCCCTCAGTATTCAGTTCTTCTCACTCAAAACCTCTTGCTGATTATCTCTCATGTTTTCTGTTTATTTCTTAAACTTTTCCTTTAACTTTGCTGCTGCTGCTGCTGCTAAGTCACTTCAGTCGTGTCCGACTCTGTGCAGCCCCATAGACGGCAGCCCACCAGGCTCCCCCATGCCTGGGATTCTCCAGGCAAGAGTACTGGAGTGGGTTGCCATTGCCTTCTCCGTTTAACTTTGTACGTTTCTCTAATTCAGCTCTGTCCTTCAGAAAGAAAGTTTTTGAGGAAAATTGTCACCTCTGCAAAATACTCTGTGGCCAGTCTAGAAAGAGTTAACTATAGTTTCCTATGCTCAGTCTGCAGTGTACAGTTGTTTTTGTTTTTTGATACCTATAGTTATCTTATAACCAGTAGTTATCTTTTAACATTACATTTCCCATGTGACTGATATCTCTTTAAGAGGAAAGACTGACTAACTTGTGCATTTTCATTTTTGCCTTCTCATTGGTAAATAATGGGTCCAATAAATGTCTTGATAAACTGGATGTGAGTGTATTGGCATTAGTTTAATGTAGAGACAATTAAGCTTTTATTTTTAAGTGTTAGAAGTAAGAGTGAAAAAAAGAATGAAATACAGAAAATGTAGAAGTAAAAAAGGCTAACTCTGTAACTGATTTGACAGGTACCTCTATGGGTCTAAGGATGGGGTGGTGGTAAAAGCGTTTAATATTATTTTATAGTCCAGAGTGCCAGTAGCCAGAGTGCCAGTAGCTGAAAGTTCTTGAAAAAAAAAGACACACAGAGAGGTGGGTTCATAGTTCAGTCTAGCAAATTTAAGGCACCATCAGACATCATTACAGAATATGTATTAGATATGTAAAATTTGGGGAATGGAGCCTAAGAAAATAATGATAGCTAGAGATAGTATTGACATTTGTCACACAGTAAGGGATGGTGTCACAATCACACTAATTACAGTTTTACAAGTATAAAAACATTTAAGTGTTTATACTTGGACACACTTTAGACTTTAAAAAATTATTAAACCCAAGTACAGTTGCAAGTTTATGAAGAATGTGATATTTCAGTATAAGATTTAATCGTAAGTGAAGTGAAGTCACTCAGTCGTGTCTCTTTGCGACCCCATTGACTGTAGCCTATCAGGCTTCTCCATCCGTGGGATTTTCCAGGCAAGAGTACCAGAGTGGGATGCCATTTCCTTCTCCAGGGGATCTTTCTGACCCAGGGATTGAACCAAGGTCTCCCACATTGCAGGCAGGCACTTTACTCTCTGAGCCACCAAGGAAATACTTTCTATCACTGTCTTCTTGCAATCACTGCAATAACTTCTATAATGCTGTCCAACATTTCAGTAAAGTTAAAGTGTTAGTTGCTTAGTCGTGTCCAATTCTCTGCGACCCCATGGTCTGTAGCCCTTCAGGCTCCTCTGTCCATGGGATTCTCCAGGCAAATATACTGGAGTGGGTTGCTGTTTCTTACTCCTGCTCAATAAAGTTAAGTATCTGTTGAAAGCCTTCATTTGATTAACCTTGAAAAGCTGGTGATTAATTTTTCGGTAGAAATATATTTTTGATTCAACCATGGTCTGTAGCCCTCCAGGCTCCTCTGTCCATGGGATTCTCCAGGCAAATATACTGGAGTGGGTTGCTATTTCTTACTCCTGCTCAATAAAGTTAAGTATCTGTTGAAAGCCTTCATTTGATTAACCTTGAAAAGCTGGTGATTAATTTTTCGGTAGAAATATATTTTTGATTCATGAACTCAGTCATGGTACGTACTTGGGACCACGTATCCAGGAAAGCCAAGTTCTTTAAGTGTGTAAGTCCCATCTGTAGGTGTGTGTGTGTTGCATATATGACCTGTATGATAATGTATTTTCTGCAAGAAACCAGTTATGAGCTTGTAAACATACTTTTAAGACAACAGGTTTGTAAGAAAAATACTTTCCTTTTGAAAGCCAAATAACTTCATTACTTTACAGAAAGTTAAAATGCAAGTATGTATCTGTATATCTGTCTTACCTATCTCTAAGAATGTGAAAATATAAAAATTTATAACAGTAGTATGGAGAAAGATAACGTCACTGTTCTAAAGCTGCAATCAA
This sequence comes from Cephalophus harveyi, assembly GCA_006410635.1. Lineage (NCBI taxonomy): Eukaryota > Metazoa > Chordata > Mammalia > Artiodactyla > Bovidae > Cephalophus > Cephalophus harveyi. Next base: position 24,057 of record SJYT01064813.1, read on the forward strand.
ATAATTTATGTTTTCTTTTAAAGCATTTTAAAGCATATTGTTTAATGTTTTATGTAGATCGCTACTTTCTCTGAAGCCAGAAGATGCAGACTATCAGATGTGTGAAGGAATTGACTTTGAAGAAATGATAAAACAAGATGGGACTTCTTTCAAGAAGAAATGTAGACCTATAAACCCTTCCAGGAAGCCATTTATCATTAATATAGTTCCAGAAAAAGATAACTTGACATATATGTCAGTGTATTCAGAAGACCATTGGGACTTACCATACATAATACATTTGTGGCCACCTATTCTACTCCGAAATCTTCTTCCTTACAAAATTGCCTATTACATAGAGGTATCCTGGTATTTTTTAATGCCTTCTTGTCTTTGATTTTGTAGCTTTAGTTATTTAAAATTATGGGTAATAAAGTAGTGTTTTAAAATTCTAATAAAAATTTTAGAACTGGTGAACAGACAGTATAGATTTTCTTCAAATGCTTATAAAAATGCTTTTTCTTTTAAATACTCTTTAAGAGATTACATCTGATTCCTTTCTGTTGCTATAATAGGAATCTCGCCATCTTAGGATTTTAAGTAAATATTCCATTTACCATTGCTTGTCATATGTAAGAAAGTAGTTCTTCATTGTAATCTATTATTTGTTTTGTTGGTGTCTGTTATTAATGATTGGAATTTACTATGTGTTTATACTTTTCTGTCAAATTTTTTTTTGGAGTGAGGGAGTTAACACATCTGTGACTTAAGAATATCTATTTTCCATATAGTTGGCAATTAAGATAGTAGTTAAGAATTACCTCTTTACTATCAGATAGATCTGAGATTGAATCTTAGCTCTATCTCTTACTAGCCCTGGGTCTTTGGGTGAGTTATATTATCTTTCTAAATCATTTGTCCTATCTTATAAAAGAGTGATGGTAATAAAACTTTCATGACTGGGATATGGGGAAAATCAAATTAAATAATGTAGTAAAGGACTTCGCACAGTGCCTGACAGGCATATGGTTTCTACTGGTTAACCTCTCCAGCACCACCAGCACCTCTAGCACCAACACCACTATTTTTTGGAACATGTCAGGTATTGATAAACTTAACGTTGTTTTTCCTTTAAGTAATTTAAAGTCTTAAGATGAAGAGGTTCCTATGTTATAACAACAGGAGGGAACCAGATTAGAGATGCTAGAAAAACAGGTGAAATACCCAGATGGGCTACCTGTTCCATTTTAATAGAACTTTTAACTTGATGTTTTTAGGGATAACATTCTGTTTGCTAGTTTTCGAAAGAGACGATCAATTTTTAGAAACATAGTTTACTTGTGGTATGGAGAAGAGCTTAGAGGAGTTAAGAGCAGTTAGGAGACTTTTAAGAGGAGGAGTTACAGTGACATGAACTAAGGTAATGCAGGTGTGGATGGACAGAAATGAACAGTTTTGAGAGTTATGTCAGATGCAATATAAACACTTATTGGAAATGGGTTATGAGAGTTTGTTAAAAATCAAGAATGAGAGTTGGTAGGGATTGCTTATTTTGGATTGCATACAGTTTTCATTATTTTGTACTTTTCACAACTAAAATCACTAGTATTAATAGATAAGATTTATTTTTACTATAGTGTTTTATAGTCTTCATTATTGCCAGCAGAATTTCTCATTATATTATTTAATTTTATTTTCACAATAGTCCTTTGAAGTAGATCATTAAGACCTTTTTACAAATACAGAAACTCAAATGATTTATAGAAGTTTACACAGTTGACAGAATTAGAACTTGAACATAAGCCTTTTGACTTTTTCTGACAGAGGTATTTCTAAAGCATTTTATATGGCATTCAAAATCATTAAGTAGAATATTTTAGCATATTATTCTCAAGCGTTAAAAATTGACTATATATTTTTTTTATTATAGGGGATGGAACATAGAGTTTTTACTCTCCATGAAGGCCGTTCAGCCCAGCTTTGTACTGTACAGTTGGATAAAGCCAGGCTACATTTAAAATTACTTGACTATCTTAATCATGATTGGAAAAGTGAATATCATATAAAACCTAATCAACAAGATATTAGTTTCATCAGTTTTACTTGTGTTACAGAAATAGAAAAGACTGATTTAGATATTGCTGTCCATGTGACTTATAATACTGGCCAGACTGTTACGGCATTTCATAGTCCTTATTGGATGGTTAATAAAACTGGTCGAATGTTACAGTATAAAGCAGATGGAATTCATCGAAAGCATCCACCTAATTATAAAAAGCCAGTTCTCTTTTCATTTCAGCCAAAGCACTTTTTCAATAACAATAAGGTATGTGAAGTTTTTTTTTTAAACTTTAATTCTTCTTTAGCTACTTTTCACTCCTTTTTAGCTTGTTTTGAAAAATAAAATATTCTGAAATAGGTAGAAATAATATTTGTGAAATATTTGAGGTTAGAAAGATTGGAATTTAGTATTGGAAAAGTTTTAGTGCATTAATAATATAACAGTAGTAGTGATGGTGTTAGTCGCTCAGTCATTTCCTACTCTTTGTGACCTCATAGACTGTGGCCCCCCAGGGTCCTCTCTCCATGAAATTCTCCAGGCAAGAATACTGAAGTGGATTGCCATTCCCTTCTCCAGAATATAGCGTTAGTTTCGGCTAAAAAGCAAAAAAATATATCAACTTAGGAATTTTTAAAGGTACCTAAATACTAATATATTTGAAATATTTTTTTCTAGGTTCAGCTTATGGTAACTGATAGTGAGTTGTCAGATCAATTTTCAATTGATACAGTTGGTAGTCATGGCGCTGTTAAATGTAAAGGCCCAAAAATGGAATATCAAGTGAGTTCATTCTATGCTCATCTGGAAGCTTTTATTTAAGTTCCTTTAAGTAATTAATTTTTATAAGAATGTTATGATAATGAAATAGTTTTTGAAATGTTACTTTTTTTCCCATAGGTTGGTGTCACTATAGACCTTAGCAGTTTTAACATTACCAGAATTGTCACATTTACCCCCTTTTTTTTGATTAAAAACAAAAGCAAATATCATATATCAGTGGCTGAAGAGGGAAATGATAAATGGCTCTCTGTTGATTTGGAGCAGGTGGGTAAATGAATTTCAAAAATATACCTCTTTCGACTTTTGTTTCTTCTTGAAGTTGGATACCTGAAATCACTGTGTAGTGTTTTATCTGTCCACCCCCACCTCCCAATTTTGTTTCAGTTCCATGAACATTTTGAGTATTTATTTGTACCAGAATAAACCAAATAAATGATTTATTTTAATTATTTAAGCCTGAGTATTGTCATCTAGGAATGCATTGCTTTGTAAAAGAGGTTGACACTAACTAGATGGGGTTAAATATAGCAGTAGAAGATGGGATAAAGTATCAGTGCAGCAAATTGATGGAGATAAATTGGTAAATTTATTCTCTTCAGGAAGATTTTAGAAATGCCTTTATAGAGTAGATTAAGCTAATTACTTTAAAAAGACAGTAGTGTCTTAGGAATGAAGTTTTGATTCTGTTCCATCTGTAGTTGTTAGGTGTGTGCCTGAAGTTAATAAAATATTTTACTTCTGAAGAAATTTTGTTCTAAGTATGTTATGATTATAAGAGAAGTATTTGCTATTTTTATTCATTATGCCTTTTTGTTTTGAAGCTGTCCTCTATAATCATTCATTATTCTTGAGTTACATCCTTTAATTTAGCATTTCCTTTTGAGCTGGTTGGCAGTAAAGACCATCAGTTTTTGTTTATCCATCATCTTTCCTTTATGATAATTTTTCTTGATAATTCCTGTTTTTTGCAACATATTGTAGCATTTACTATATTCTGGGTTCCAGTTTTGTTGAAAATTCTGCTGTGATTCTGTCATTTCTTTGGAAGTTATCTTTTTCTCTCCTGCCTTCATGGAGTTCTCTTTATCTTTGTTCTGCAGTCTTACAGCTATTTGTCTGCATGTGGGTTCTTTTTATATATCCTGCTTGAGATAGTTTATTCCTAGATCTATAGATTATTTCATATCTTATGTAAAATTTGCAGTGATTATGTTTTTAAATACTGCCATTCTTAAATACTCCTGTTTCTTCCTTCTGGATCTTTAATCAAATTTATTCTAGACCTTATATTCTCTCTTCCATATATCTTACTATTTTTTTTTTACATTTTCTATCTGTATAACTCTTTCCTTTATTTTGGAATTTATTCTCAGCTGCCAGATACAGAAACCACTGATTCAGTTCAGTTCAGTTCAGTTCAGTCACTCAGTTGTGTCCCGACTCTTTGTGACCCCATGAACTGCAGCATGCCAGTCCCCCTTGTCCATCAACAACTGCCAGAGTCTACCCAAACCCATGTCCATCGAGTCGATGATGCTATCCAACCATCTCATCCTCTGTCATCCCCTTCTCCTCCTGCCCTCAATCTTTCCCAGAATCAGGGTCTTTTCAAATGAGTCAGGTCTTCGCATCAGGTAGCCAAAGTATTGGAGTTTCAGCCTCAGCATCAGCTCTTCCAATGAACACCCAGGACTGATCTCCTTTAGGATGGACTGGTTGGATCTCCTTGCAATCCAAGGGACTCTCAAGTGTCTTCTCCACACCACAGTTCAAAAGCATCAATTCTTCGGTGCTCTGCTTTCTTCACAGTCCAACTCTCACATCCATACATGACCACTGGAACAACCATAGCCTTGACTAGATGGACCTTTGTTGACAAAGTGATGTCTCTGCTTTTGAATATGCTGTCTAGGTTGGTCATAACTTTCCTTCCAAAGAGTAAGCGTCTTTTAATTTCATGGCTGCAATCACCATCTGCAGTGATTTTGGAGCCGAAAAAAATAAAGTCAGCCACCGTTTCCACTGTTTCCCCATCTATTTGCTACAAAGTGATGGGACCAGATGCCATGATCTTAGTTTTCTGAATGTTGAGCTTTAAGCTGATTAAGACAACAAGTCAAAGTAAAAGTGATAGTCAGGACTTTAATGACTTACTGCAGTAGTGTAAGTAAGAGGCTAAAGTGAAGAACACACCAACTCCTTTTGTTCTCTTTTTCCTTTGAAACAAACAGCAGTTGGGTGTGAGGTGGATCAATGAGGGTAGTGTCATTGTCAGGGAAGCCCTGAACAAAAAGCTGGTACTGTTTTATGGATCTAGGGGATGTGAGAAAGCAAAGGAATGGGGCTAAGAGTGGAATAGTACTGAGTACCAAGTCAGAATAGAGAAAAAAATATTATCGTATCCCCCTCTTTCCTTAATAGAGATCTTGCAGAAGTTCCTGAGTAAGGCCTCTGCCAAAAGCCCTGATAAAGAGGCCTGTGAATACAGGTGCCCCTAGTAGGAATGCAGGTACTTGTAAGGGCATGACTAGAAATGGGGTTGAATATTTGAGAATGAAGTGCACTGCATTCTGGCCATGCACCTAGTCTGGTGTGGGGAGGGCTGCTTTGCCCTGTGAAACCTGTCAAATAAAGATAAAGCTTTTATAATTGCCACTGGTATGGCCTGAAAAGTTGCACATAGATTTTTAGCCAGGAGCTGGACCCCTCAGTTCATTTCAGTCAGTTAGTCATGTCCAATTCTGCGACCCCATGGACTGCAGCATGCCAGGCTTCCCTGTCCATCACCAACTCCTGGAGCTTGCTCAAACTCATGTCCAATCCTGCCTTCATGGAGTTCTCTTTATCTTTGTTCTGCAGTCTTACAGCTATTTGTCTGCATGTGGGTTCTTTTTATATATCCTGCTTGAGATAGTTTATTCCTAGATCTATAGATTATTTCATATCTTATGTAAAATTTGCAGTGATTATGTTTTTAAATACTGCCATTCTTAAATACTCCTGTTTCTTCCTTCTGGATCTTTAATCAAATTTATTCTAGACCTTATATTCTCTCTTCCATATATCTTACTATTTTTTTTTTACATTTTCTATCTGTATAACTCTTTCCTTTATTTTGGAATTTATTCTCAGCTGCCAGATACAGAAACCACTGATTCAGTTCAGTTCAGTTCAGTCACTCAGTTGTGTCCCGACTCTTTGTGACCCCATGAACTGCAGCATGCCAGTCCCCCTTGTCCATCAACAACTGCCAGAGTCTACCCAAACCCATGTCCATCGAGTCGATGATGCTATCCAACCATCTCATCCTCTGTCATCCCCTTCTCCTCCTGCCCTCAATCTTTCCCAGAATCAGGGTCTTTTCAAATGAGTCAGGTCTTCGCATCAGGTAGCCAAAGTATTGGAGTTTCAGCCTCAGCATCAGCTCTTCCAATGAACACCCAGGACTGATCTCCTTTAGGATGGACTGGTTGGATCTCCTTGCAATCCAAGGGACTCTCAAGTGTCTTCTCCACACCACAGTTCAAAAGCATCAATTCTTCGGTGCTCTGCTTTCTTCACAGTCCAACTCTCACATCCATACATGACTACTGGAACAACCATAGCCTTGACTAGATGGACCTTTGTTGACAAAGTGATGTCTCTGCTTTTGAATATGCTGTCTAGGTTGGTCATAACTTTCCTTCCAAAGAGTAAGCGTCTTTTAATTTCATGGCTGCAATCACCATCTGCAGTGATTTTGGAGCCGAAAAAAATAAAGTCAGCCACCGTTTCCACTGTTTCCCCATCTATTTGCTACAAAGTGATGGGACCAGATGCCATGATCTTAGTTTTCTGAATGTTGAGCTTTAAGCTGATTAAGACAACAAGTCAAAGTAAAAGTGATAGTCAGGACTTTAATGACTTACTGCAGTAGTGTAAGTAAGAGGCTAAAGTGAAGAACACACCAACTCCTTTTGTTCTCTTTTTCCTTTGAAACAAACAGCAGTTGGGTGTGAGGTGGATCAATGAGGGTAGTGTCATTGTCAGGGAAGCCCTGAACAAAAAGCTGGTACTGTTTTATGGATCTAGGGGATGTGAGAAAGCAAAGGAATGGGGCTAAGAGTGGAATAGTACTGAGTACCAAGTCAGAATAGAGAAAAAAATATTATCGTATCCCCCTCTTTCCTTAACAGAGATCTTGCAGAAGTTCCTGAGTAAGGCCTCTGCCAAAAGCCCTGATAAAGAGGCCTGTGAATACAGGTGCCCCTAGTAGGAATGCAGGTACTTGTAAGGGCATGACTAGAAATGGGGTTGAATATTTGAGAATGAAGTGCACTGCATTCTGGCCATGCACCTAGTCTGGTGTGGGGAGGGCTGCTTTGCCCTGTGAAACCTGTCAAATAAAGATAAAGCTTTTATAATTGCCACTGGTATGGCCTGAAAAGTTGCACATAGATTTTTAGCCAGGAGCTGGACCCCTCAGTTCATTTCAGTCAGTTAGTCATGTCCAATTCTGCGACCCCATGGACTGCAGCATGCCAGGCTTCCCTGTCCATCACCAACTCCTGGAGCTTGCTCAAACTCATGTCCATCAAGTCGGTGATGCCATTCAGCCATCTCATCCTCTCTTGTCCCCCTGTCCTCCTGCCTTCAGTCTTTTCCAGCATGAGGGTCTTTTCTAATGAGTCAGTTTTTCACATCAGGTGGCCAAAGTATTCGAGCTTCAGTTTCAGCATCAGTCCTTCCAATGAATATTCACGACTAATTTCCTTTAGGATGGACTAGTGACTCTCAAGGGTCTTCTCCAGCACCACATTTCAAAAGTATCAATTCTTCGGTGCTCGGCTTTCTTTATAGTCCAATTCTCACATCCATACATGACTACTGGAAAAACCATAGACGACTATGTGGACCTTTGTTGGCAAAGTAATGTCTCTGCCTTTTAATATGCTGTCTAGGTTTGTCTTAGCTTTTCTTCCAAGGAACAAGTGTTTTTTAATTTCATGGCTGCAATCACCATCTGCAGTGATTTTGGAGCCCAAGAAAATAAAATAAATTGCTGGACCGCTCAGCTGTGTGGATATCGGGAAAGAGCAGTAAACACAAAAGATTACCCAGGGTCGATGATCTAAAGTAAGAGAATATTTGGCATGGGGATAGCAAAAGAGGCCAGTATTATCAGAGAAGGAAAAGTAGAAGAGAACAAGACTTACCAATGATAAAAAGTAATTCTGTAGAACTTTGAGACCCATTACAAGGATTTTAACTTTTGCTCTGAGTGAAATGGAGAGGGCTGTTGGAGGGATTGAACAGTGATTAAGCACAGTAGGCTCAGCAAATATTTGTTGAATGAATATATGAATATTTTTGGCAAATGTTTCATGTGTCCTCATTTGAGTCCATGGATTCTTAGTTTGTTGAATGTACTGCATGTGTGCATGCTAAAGTGTTTGATTCAGTCATGTCCAACTCTTTGCAAACCTATGGACTGTAGCCTACCAGGCTCCTCTGTGTATGGGATTCTCCAGCCAAGAATACTGGAGTGGGTTGCCATGCCCTCCAGGGGATCTTCCTGACCCAAGGATCCCACCTGTGTCTCTTACATCTCCTGCCTTGGCAGGCAAGTTCTTTACCACTAGCACCACATAGAACTCTCCATATATCTAGATGCTAAGATTATAATTCCAGCTTTGTTTTACTTTATATATTTTTTAGGTATATCTTTTTCCATACTTTCATTTACAGTAGTTTTATGTCTTGATTTATACATCAGTTGCAGATAAGATTATTAGCTCTTCTGTTTTTAAAAACCTAATCTATAGCATCTATCTTCTAATAGTTTCTGTTTACGGTAATTGCAATTACAAACACATAACAGGTTATTATTTTTTACTTTACTTTCTCTTTTGTCAATTTCGGCTTTTCTTAAGATAAATTTCTGTTGCTAGTTTAAATTCTTCACATTTTGATTTTGGCTTACAGTAGTCAACCTTAACATGCAATTTATGGTTATTAGCTATGTTGATAAACATATATAAATTTTTTTTCCCCACTACAAAAGACAAGTACTTTGGTACTTTCTCTAGTCTCAGGAGGTCGAGCAGGAAACTCTTTCAAAAGGTATAACATATATTACTAAACATAAAACATACATTTTAAAGCCAAGTCTACCAGGAAGTAGCAAGGCTTGGGGGTTTTCAAAGAGCACATAATTTTTAGTCTTGTTAGTTCCTCCTGGGAAATATGCTTGGCTTAGTATTGTTACTGTTTTGAGTTTCCCAGGTAAGTTTCCCAGATGACTTTCCCAGATAAGTGTTGCAAGAAGCACTGAATGGGAACTTTCTCAGCCTCTTACAGCCTTAACCGTGTCCCATGTCTAGTTCCATTAATTACTTTTTATGACTGAATAAAACTGACTTTAACAAGCTAAGGCACTTGGCACTAACGTCAAGGTTCTGCTACATTGCCCTCAGGTCATATGATGAGGATCTCATGCATCTCATTGAGTTTTGTGGTTACCAGCCTGGTCAGAGCCTATCACACTAAGACTTGGTTTACATAATCGTTTGCAGACAAGTCTGGTTCTCCGTTTCCTGTTCTGTTAGCTCTTTTGTTTCCAGCTCCTGTTGTCTTCTTTGTAGGTGCATTCAGTTCAGTTCAGTCGCTCAGTCGTGTCCGACTCTGCGACCCCATGAATAGATGGCATCACGGACTCGATGGACGTGAGTCTGAGTGAACTCCAGGAGTTGGTGATGAACAGGGAGGCCTGGCGTGCTGCAATTCACGGGGTCGCAAAGAGTCGGACACGACTGAGTGACTGAATTGAACTGAACCATCCTGTTGGTTCTCTTATTAATTAATTAGATAGATGACATGCACACATACTATATCATAGAGTAGGAGAGTTATATGTTTCTCATTTTTGAAAATTATTTTTTGACATCAATTAATTCACCTTTTTGCTTCTGTTGCCAGACAGGTGTTATTTTGACTGCAGCCACAATAATATTAACTAAAAGATCTATATTTGCATTATCACAGTTATACTGTCTTTTATTCCAACATCCCTATCAGTCTCTTGGCGCCTAGGTGCGCTAAACCTACCCTGAGGTATTCTCAAGGAAAACAATTCCCAAATGTACTTGAATATTAAATTTTTACCTTCCTTTTAAGACAGTTGGTGTTTTATTAATATTTTCAGTCTAATACAGGAAATCATTACTAAAGAAAATACCGACTGCAATTACTTTTAAGAGGTAAGACTTTGGGCGATTTCCTTTTTCTGTTTCTTACGTTACTATTGTCCATATTTTCTGAATCAATGATGTGTTGTGCTCATAATGGAAAAGAAAAAAAAATCTTAACTTAAAAAAGATATATGTATCTACCAAACTCCTGGTGGTGAGTAGAACTCACCAAGGAACACAGTGTTCAGCGATTCATTGCTCCTGCATTTGACACTAGAAAGGTATAAATGTAGCTATGAAATAGGACAGAACAAGGGCAGATTGAGAAAGAACATGTTCTGCTGACAGGGAAAGGCTGGGGAGGGGGTGGTACAGAAAGAACCATGTTAGAGAACTTGCATTTGATAACCTCATTAATAGCTAATAGTATATAATGTGCATTTGTTACATGAAAAGCATCCTCCTGAATCCTTCACATGCATCTCATTTAACTCTCTTCATTTTTTAAATTGTGTTAAAAGATAAGATTTATCATCTTCAGCATTTTCAATTGTACAGTTCAGCAGTGATAAGTATATTTTTCATTGTTTTGAAACAGCTTTCCAGAAATTTTTCATCTTGCAAATCTGAAACTCAGTTCTCAGTTCAGTCACTCAGTCGTGTCTCTTTGCAACCCCATGAATTGCAGCACACCAGGTCTCCCTGTCCATCACCAACTCCCAGAGTTCACTCAAACTTATGTCCTTCAAGTCCGTGATGCCATCCAGCCATCTCATCTTCTGTCGTCCCCTTCTCCTCCTGCCTCCAATCCCTCCCAGCATCAGGGTCTTTTCCAGTGAGTCAACTCTTCACATGAGGTGGCCAAATTATTGGAGTTTCAGCCTCAGCATCAGTCTTTCCAATGAACGCCCAGGGCTAATCTCCTTTAGGATGGGCTGGCTGGATCTCCTTGCAGTCCAAAGGACTCTCAAGAGTCTTCTCCAACACCACAGTTCAAAAGCATCAGTTCTTCGGTGCTCAGCTTTATTCACAGTCCAAACACACATCCATTATGACTACTGGAAAAACCATAGCCTTGACTAGATGGACCTTAGTTGGCAAAGTAATGTCTCTGCTTTTTAATATGCTATCTAGGTTGGTCATAACTTTTCTTCCAAGGAGTAAGCATCTTTTAATTTCATGGCTGCAATCACCATCAGCAGTGATTTTGGAGCCCCACAAAATAAAGTCTGACACTGTTTCCACTGTTTCCCCATCTATTTCCCATGGAGTGATGGGCCCAGATGCCATGATCTTCGTTTTCTGAATGTTGAGCTTTAAGCCAACTTTTATGATCTCCTTCAGAATGGACTGGTTGGATCTCCTTGCAGTCCAAGGGACCCTCAAGAGTCTTCTCCAACACCACAGTTCAAAAGCATCAATTCTTCAGCGCTCAGCTTCTTCACAGTCCAACTCTCACATCCATACATGACCACAGGAAAAACCATAGCCTTGACTAGACGGACCTTAGTCGACAAAGTAATGTCTCTGCTTTTGAATATGCTATCTAGGTTGGACATAACTTTTCTTCCAAGGAGTAAGCGTCTTTTAATTTCATGGCTGCAGTCACCATCTGCAGTGATTTTGGAGCCCCCCAAAATAAAGTCTGACACTGTTTCCACTGTTTCCCCATCTATTTCCCATGAAGTGATGGGACCAGATGCCATGATCTTCGTTTTCTGAATGTTGAGCTTTAAGCCAACTTTTCCACTCTCCTCTTTCACTTTCATCAAGAGGCTTTTTAGTTCCTCTTCACTTTCTGCCATAAGGGTGGTATAGGTGCATTAACTCCTCCTATTCTGTTAGTTTGGCTTCCAGATCCCTGATATCCAGGTTGTTTCTTAAGATTTTGAGCCTGTTTTCTACTCTGAACTTTAAGACTTTAGATACCTCTCTTGATTTTTGTTTTTGTTTTATCCTTATTTGACTTCCAAGACTCTGGATTTAGTATTTGTCCTGACTCAACATTTGTGTGTACTTTGACTACTGCTTAAATTACTGGTACCCACAGCCCAATTGTGATTTTTTCATAGTAGAACATTCCCCTGTTTCAAACTGATCACTTTGGCTCAGTTTACTTACTTTTCAGTCCGACTCTAGCTCTGGACCACATTAACATCTCTTCACAGCACTCAATTATTTTAGCTCTTCCACTTACTACCCATTACTGTTTGTGTTCAAAGTGCCCACAAGTGGCGCCCCATCTAAAAATCAGCAGTTTATAGCTAAGCAATACAGTAACCAGAGTAGTGAGACAGAGGTTTATTTAAAACTATTTTAAGTCTACTCTGATGAGTTTATTAAAATGATAAAGGTCTTCTGGTGAAATCATTTTTAAAAAAAAGTAAGTATGTGTAATATGTGTTTTAGTGTGTCCCCTTTTGGCCTGAGGATGCTTCTAATAAACTTCTTATTCAAGTTGAAAAAAGTGAAAGCCCTCCCAAAAAGATACATTTTAATAAGGAAGAAAGTTGTATTTTACTGCGTCTAGACAATGAGGTAAGTGATTTTTTGTGTGTGTGATTAGAGAAGCTAATATATACTTATTAATTTTTAATAGTGATTTTTGTTTGTTCTACCAAAAATGAACAAACATTTCTCTTTGCAAAGAGAAAAAGTTCTAAAAGGGCACAAGAGACATAAACAATTTAATTGTTGCATAGGAAGTTATAGTGCCTGGAGTAAACCACATCTTGAATTTGACCCATCTATCTATGATAACTGAGAGTCATGGTTTTTTCTAAATCATAAAAATAAATGTATTAGCTATAGTTTTAAGAACAGTTTTATTATTAAGAATAGTTTTATTATTAAATGTTACTGGTTAATGTTCTTTGGAAATGATCACATTAGAGAATATTTTCTTTTCCTTTTTTCTAGCTTGGAGGTATTATAGCAGAAGTTAATTTGGCTGAGCATTCTACAGTTATTACATTTTCAGATTATCGTGATGGAGCCGCTACGTTTCTGTTAATAAATCACACCAAGAATGACATTGTTCAGTATAAGCAAAGGTAAGAGGATTATTACAGATACAGTATCCAATTTTAGCAGAGTCTAAGTGATAAAACTTTTTGATAATTTCTTAAGAGTATAAAAACCAATAATGGCATTATGGCCATGTAAAACAATGTTCTCATTAAAAAAAATGTGTACTGAAATATATAGGTTTAAAACTGACTTCAGAGAAGGCAGTGGCACCCACTCCAGTACTCTTGCCTCGAAAATACCATGGATGGAGGAGCCTGGAAGGCTTCAGTCCATGGGGTCGCTGAGGGTCGGACACGACTGAGCAACTTCGATTTTACTTTTCACTTTCATGCATTGGAGAAGGAAATGGCAACCCACTCCAGTGTTATTGCCTGGAGAATCCCAGGGACAGGGGAGCCTAGTGGGCTGCCGTCTATGGGGTCGCACAGAGCCAGGTCGCACGACTATGGGGTCGCACGACTGAAGCAGTAGCAGCAAAACTGACTTGATATCTGTAATTTACTTTTTGAAAAGTTTTAATATAATTGACATAAAACATGAATTTCTGTTGTCCAACCTAATGATTAAATGTTTGTATATATATTGTAAAACCAGGTCGCACGACTATGGGGTCGCACGACTGAAGCAGTAGCAGCAAAACTGACTTGATATCTGTAATTTACTTTTTGAAAAGTTTTAATATAATTGACATAAAACATGAATTTCTGTTGTCCAACCTAATGATTAAATGTTTGTATATATATTGTAAAATCATCACAACTATAAGTCTAGTTAACATTCGTCACTGTATATCGAGAGGTTTTTTTTTTGTGATGAGAACTTTTAAGATTTACTCTCTTAGCAACTTTTGCGTATAAAATAGAGTAGTATTAACTATAGTCATCATGTTGTACCTCACATCCCCCGACTAATTTTAGAAATGTCAGTTAATACCTTTTGACCCCCTTTACTCATTTCATTTGTCCCTGCCCCTGCCTGTAGCTTCTGCTAATCTATTCTCTATGTGTTTGGTTCTTTTGGTGGTTATCTTTTTTCCTTGCTTTTTTAGATTTCACATTTCACTGAGATAATACGGTATTTGTCTTTCTCTCACTGGCTTATTTCACTTAGCATAATGCCATTAAAGTCCATCCATGTTGTTTCAAATGGCAAGATTTCCTTCTTGTCTATGGCTGAATACTATTTAATTCTATGTATATAGAATGAAATATTATATGTGTGTATATATATTTATATACATACCTCATTTTCTTCATTCATTCATCAGTGGACACTTAGGTTGTTTCCATGTCTTGGTGATTATATGTAATACTGCAGTAAGTATGCATATTTGTTTTGAATTAGTGTTTTCATTTCCTTTGAATAGATATCCAGTTGCTGGATCACATGTTCTGTTTTTAGTTTTTTGACAAGCCTCCATACTGTTTTCCATAGTGGCTGCACCAGTTTACATTACCATTGACAATACACAATACCTTTTTCCCCAAATCCTCACCAACATTTATTTTTTTTCTTATCTTTTTGATGATAACCATTCTAATAGTGTGGGATGATATCTCATTGTGGTTTTGATTTGCATTTCCTTGATGATTAGTGATATAATTTACTTTTAAATACTTCAAAAAAAAAAAGGAACTGAAGCAACTACAAATGCTTGATCCGTGCAGAATCTGGTGAGGAAATTGTCAGAGTCTATCATAAGCATTTTGTCTAGTTTTGAAATTTTTTATTTTTAATGAACATAATGTAAATATTGATTCTTCAGATTTTTTTCAAACAGTAGATAACATTTTTCTTGCTGAGGCATATGAGAAAGGACCACTACGTTTTTAAGCTTTGCTAAAGACCATGTTTATATATTTACTTCAGGATTACTCATAACATCATTTGTTTCAATATAATGTGATATCGTATCCTTCTAGTACCGCTACAGTTTACGTAACCTTTTCCTCTATTTATGGGTCCCAGGTTGTCTTGAATTTATCTTGTCTACTTTTTTAGTTTGTTTTCATGTCACTTACCAGTGGGCCCATGCTTATCAGTGCATTTCTGCTTTTTTTTTCCCTGCTAACTGTACAATTCTAATCATTGACTAAAATAAAATAGGTGTTGATTGAGTGAGAACCCCAGGTTGATCTAGCATATACCTTGAACTCCTCCTTGCCCATCAGTTCTCTCATTTGTGGAATATGTTGAGAGAGACGAGAGCCTGTTTTCTATGATTATCCATATTAAAAAAATAGTAAATTGGTTGATTAAAACTAGCAAAAGCAAGTAGAAATGGCTTTCACTTATTTGCCCTTCAATTCATTTACCCTTTCTCAAATTTTCACAAAATTAAGACCTCCAGAAAATGATTTGAATGACTATTTTCTCAATTCTCTCAAACATATTACATAACTGGTAACATTCTAAGATACATAGGAGCCAAGTCTATTCTTTATATACTGTGGATAATATAGGGCGGCGGCTGCTGCTGCTGCTGCTGTTGCTTCAGTTGTGTCCGACTCTGTGCGACCCCATAGACAGCAGCCCACCAGGCTCCCCCGTCCCTGGGATTCTCCAGGCAAGAACACTGGAGTGGGTTGCCATTTCCTTCTCCAACGCATGAAAGTGAAAAGTGAAAGTGAAGTTGCTCAGTCATGTCCGACTCTTAGTGACCTCATGGACTGCAGCCTACCAGGCTCCTCCGTCCATGGGATTTTCCAGGCAAGAGTACTAGAGTGGGTTGCCATTGCCTTCTCCAATAACATAGGGCATCATAGCTTAATTCTCTGACATCTGCTTGAGCCTGGCTAATGCTGAACAAGAGACTTTATCAGTCCTTTCTTTGGGCTTGTCTTTGCACTCTTATTTATAGTCCATTTCAGATATGAAATGTTTTAAAATTTTACCTCCTGCATTGTTACAATTATGAAAGTAAGGGATGTAACAGAAACTAAAATGTGATCCTGTGTAGAAATTCTGAAACTGCAAAATTGGTCATAAAGGGAGTTTATAAAATTAATAATGTGCAAGAATGAACATGGGATTTAGATTTATAATTATTTGAAAAAGTGAAGTGAGGTTAAAGTTGCTCAGTTGTGTGTGACTCTTTGCAACCCCGTGGACTATACAGTCCATGCAGTTCTCCAGGCCAGAATACTGGAGTGGGTAGCTGTTCCCTTCTTCAGGGGATCTTTCCAACCCAGGGATTGAACCCAGATCTTCTGCATTTCAGCTGGATTCTTTACCAGCTGAGCCACAAGGGAAGCCCAGTTATTTGAAGAACTTAAATTGAGAGCTTGGAATTTTGGTTTAAAAGAGGATTGAACCCAGATCCCCAAATCTTTATTCCAGTGTAGCCTTCTATTGAGTTTCATGCTACCACCTTTTCCTAAATACTGTATTATATAAGAAGCTAACGTGATTCAAAGCTGACCTCATCTTTTGTACTGCAAAATCTCTTTCTCTTCTATATCCTTATCTCAGTAAATGACACTGTCATTCACCCTTGTGATTCTAGATTTCTCCTGCCTCACCATGCCATCCAGTTAAACTCTTATTTTTTAAAAAAAAAAAAAAACAACTGTCTCTTCTTGTCTACTCTCTTCTATCTTTTCTGATAGCTACTCTCTCCAACATTTATTTCTTGAGTACATTTTAAGTCTGATTCTCTAGTCTTATCTCTGGTAAATCCTCCAGAGGTAGGTTTCTAAAAATACTAAATAGGGAAGTCCCAGGTGGCTCAGTGGTAAAGAATCTGCCTGCCAGTGCAAGGGATGTGGGTTCAATCCCTGGGTTCAGAATATCCCCTGGAGTAGGAAATGGCAACCCACTCCAGTATTCTTGCTTAGAAAATTCCATGGACAGACTGGGGAGCTGCAGTCCATAGAGTTGCAAAGAGTCAGACATGACTGTGTGGATGAATGCATGCACATGCGCGCACACACACACACAAAATAAATACTAAAAGAATGAAATTTTAAAAAATGAAAATGCTAATGTAATCATGTCTCTTTCTTGTTTAAAGTTCTTTAGTGATTTTCTATTCTTTTCAAATGTTTGTATACTACTCTTCTAAACATTTCTCTTTCTGTTATCTCTTACCCAGACCTTAAATCCAAGTGAAGTGTTTGTTTCCTGAATGCTCTGGGCTCTTCCATGTGTTATTACCATTCCAGTTGCTCCTTTCTGCTAGAAAAGCTTCATTTCCACGCAGTCCTTTCCGTCACCTCCTTAGTCTGTATACCCAGTTTTCCGTTGCATCTTTGCACACATATATTAAAGCGTTTGTCACATTGTATTGTCATTTTCTTGTGAAGTTACTACTTGTACATAGTTAATATTCTGAGGATTCTGGTTGCTTTTTATTTTCTTTGAATTCCCTGAGGTCAATTTGAGATTAATTTTTTCATAAAGAATGTTCTGCAGTGAATGAAATAGACTTAAAGCATTTGTAAATATATTCAACCTAATTTATCTGAACAACACTGCGACATTTGCTATTCTTTTATAGAAAAGTAAGGAATATAGAACTTTTCTTTCCTCTGCCTTCCCTTCCCTTGGCTTTTTTGTTGTTGTTAGTGTGATTTTTGTTGCTATTGTTGTTGAGTCTCTCAGTCATGTCCGACTCTTTGCGACTCCATGGACTGACTGTAGCATGCCGGGCTTCCCTGTCCTTCACTATCTCCCAGAGTTTACTCAAACTTATGTCCATTGAGTCAATGATGCCATCCAGCCATCCCATCTTCTGTCACTCCCTTTTCCTCCTTCCCTCAATCTTTCCCAGCATCAGGGTCTTTTCCAATAAGTCAACTCTTTGCAGCAGGTGGCCAAAGTACTGGAGCTTCAGTTTCAGCATCAGTCCTTCCAATGAATATTCAGGGTTGATTTCTTTTAGGATTAACTGGTTTTCTCTCCTTGCTGTCCAAGGGACACTCAGAAGTCTTCTCTGACACTGCAGTTCAAAAGCATCGGTTCTTCAGAGCTCAGCCTTCTTTATGGTCCAACTCTCACATCCGTACATGACTACCAGAAAAACCATATCTTTCACTATATGAACCTTTGTCAGCAAAGTGATATCTCTGCTTTTTAATACTCTGCCCTACATATAAAAATAATATCACTAGATATCCATTTATTAATATTCTGTAGAAAATATGTGAAAAGCATAATCTTTGATATCAAAAATGTCGACATTTTAATTCAGTTCTTTTTTTTTATTGTTGCTCTCCGTTTATATTTCTGAATCTCTTGTTTTTAACAGCTATTGCAAGCATGTAAATTTGCTTTAGAAACACAATTTTAAATGAATGCATGATATTCCATCATTTATTGCCATTTCCAGATGTGTATAAGAGACAGTCATTTAGGTGCACTATAATTAAATGTTCCTCTGTTGTTGAGAATTTTTCTATTTTATATGTTAAAAATCTTTTAGTAAAAATTTTTATCCTGTTTGTAATCCTTTTAAAGACTAATTATGATTCCTTTCCATACTTTTTTATCATATATATTATTTTCTTCTAATGATGATTTGGAAAATGCAATTTTATTTCTCTTGTATATGATTACTTTTTGTGTTCTTCAAGATTTTGATGCATTTAAAATTTTGAGAGTGAAACAGTATCCACTAATTTTCCATGAAAAATATATAGTACTTTTTCATTTCCTTCAATTTCTCTTTCCAAATTCAGTTTCTTATGAATATAATTTGGGATTTTTGAGCCAGAGTAATATATGGTTAATTTTTCAAAACTGTGTTATTGAAGATATTTGGATTGATTTATAATTGGATTTCCCTGGTAGCTCAGCTGGTAAAGAATCCATCTGCAATTAGGAGACCCTAGTTTGATTCCTGGGTCGGGAAGATATGCAGGAGAAGGGATAGGCTACCCACTCCAATATTCTTGGATTTCCCTGGTGGCTCAGCTGGTTAAGATTCTGCCTGCAGTGCAGAAGACCTGTGTTTGATCCCTGAATTGGGACTATCCTCTGGAGACGGGAAAGGCTACCTACTTCAGTATTCTTCATGGACTCTATAGTCCATGGGGTCGCAAAGAATCAGACACAACTGAGCAACTTTCACAATATTAACGAGTTAATTTATTTGACTGATTCAGTTTAATTTTTTTGTACCACAGTTCTTAAGATTTTATTTTGACTCCTCTCTGGCTTGGTTGGAAAAAGTAAGGGTTTGTGGTAATATGTTATGCTATTGCTTATTTCAAAATGTCTTACTTTTGGAAATTAACAATTTGTCATACAATTTTAAGTCATAACTCTTGCCTCAAATTTGTGTAGGCATTGCTGCATTGTTTTCTGGCATTCAGTATTACAGAACAGAGTGAAAAGTCTTATTTTTATTTCTAAGGGTAACTGTGATTTCCCTAGATCAGGTTTAGGGATAGGCAGGTTTCCCTCTATTTTCTTAAAAGTTGACATTTTCCGAAGTCCTGCATTCTGTGTTGGATGATATTGTTTCCATTCATTTAGTCTGATACCCAATGAAGTCTAATCTGCAGAGTCAGCTTTTTCAACTCAGAAAAGTTACATTGTGTTATTTTTTTGGTTTGTAACTTCTCCATTTTCTTTTGGTGAATTGTTTTGTGAGTTGATTGAATATCTTAGATTTATATCCTGTGTCTTATGGTTTTTAAAAATAATTGAACTGAATTTTGACACAGTAAAATCAATTCTTAGAAAAGTATTACCAGTTAAATTCTCTTAGATTTGGTACAGATAAGGTAAAGTAATTGAAATAATTTTCTTTCATAATTAATTAGTATTTTAAAGTTGACAGTAGTTTCAGAAACCTGGAGATATTTTTTAAATTAATTGTCGACAGTGCTGGGTCTTTGTTGCTTTGTGCAGTCTTTCACTGTTATGAAAGACTTTCACCAGTTGCAGCAAGCTTGAACTACCCTTCCTTGAAGTGCTTGGGCTTCTCATTGTGGTGGCTTCTCTTCTTGTGGAGCATAGGCTCTAGGCCTCACAGTCCTTGTGGTGCAAGGACCCAGGAGTTGTGGTTCCCCAGCTCCAGGGCACAGGCTCAGTAGTCATAGCTCATGGAGTTAGTTGCTCTCTGGCATCTGGGATCTTCCCAGACAGGGATCCATGTCTCCTGCATTGGCAGGTGGATTCTTTACCTCTGAGCCACCAGGGAAACCCAACCTGAGATATTTACTTCCTAACTAGGGCAAACATTTCCCTTGAAATATTCTCATTATTTGCTCAGAAAACCACTTTTTTATTGTATAAGGAAAAATTTCAGTCTACTTTACTCAGAACTATCATAAATCTTAATTAATGGACTCAGAATTAATGGAAGTATTATTTTAGATTCTTAATATATTTGTATACTTGCACTTAATTTACTGTGTTTTTTTTCCTGTTTATGTCAGTTCTCTCAGTGAAATAGAAGATTCCCTCCCTCCTGGAAAAGCAGTATTTTATACATGGGCTGATCCTGTGGGCTCTAGAAAGCTGAAGTGGAAATGTGGAAAAAGCCATGGTGAAGTAACGCAAAAGGATGTATGTACTGGGTTATTATGGTGTTCTTAGCAGGATTTTTTTTTTTTTTTTCCAGGCTTACTAGTTTTGAGGCCTTTTTGTGTTTACACTTCTTAAACACTGCTGAAGATTTTTAAAGCAATATTCAAGCTTTAACTTAACCAAAAATGTTTAAAACTGGAAGCAGTCTTCTTTTTTCTACTTTGTTATTTGCTTCTATTATATTATGAAGGGTAAACTTAGAGACTTTCAGCATTCAATTTATAAACAGATACAAATATATTATTGTATTAAAGGTCATCTAAGTCAGTGTTGCTTCTGTGAAGGACATTTAGGAATCTGTTAACATATGGATTTATCTCTGACTGGCAGACTGTTGTTTTTTATAATAATAAAGTTATGTATAAATATCCTCCAGTAACATATTAAATGACTTTCAGAAATTGTTTTATTAAAGTTATATTGGTCTTTCAGAATTTATCTTCATTTGTTCCCTATTCCAGTGTCTTTTTTCTTGCCACTAGTTATTTTTTCTTATCAAATGAGTAAATGAATGAGTACTGAACATTTATTAATTTTTATGTCTTTTGTTTTTTATCTTTGAGATGATTATATGCTTTGGGGGCTTTGTCTTACTTGGTTGTTTTTTCAAATATTAGGCCAGCCTTGTACTTTTGGAATTGACTTGCTAATGTTTTGTTCAAGAATTTTGCTTGTATTCATGAAAGAAGTTGGCCTGTCACTGTCTTGTCCTGTAATAATCTTACCAGATTTTAATATTAAGGTCATCCTGACTTCTAATACATGTTGGGAATTATCTACAATTTTTCTGTTTTCTGAAAGAGTTCATGTTAGACTGGTACGATTTGTAGAATGTTTGGAATGTTTGCTATAGAGTTCACAAGTGAAGCCTAGTCATCTTACCTGCAATAGTCTTTGTAAGAAAGTTTTAAAATTATGAATGCTACTTTTTATTGATAGGGCAGTTCCGTTTTCTACTTTTATTTGTGTGGCTTTGATAAGAGTTTTTCTAAGAATGCATTTATCTCAGCTCAGTTTTCTAATATATTGATATAAATGTTTTTATAATATCCATATTTTTATCTTTTTAAGATTTATAGTGATGATGATTCTTTTTGTTCCATTCCTAGTGTAGAATATTTGTGCCTTCATTCCTTTTTTCCTTAAGTTTTGCTGAGATTTTATTAGTTTAATTAGTTTCAGTTTAGTTTTGTGTGTCAGAAAACCATCAATTTGCCCTTTTGGTGATCTCTTTTATTGTTTTCATTTTCACCTATTTTTGCCTAATCTATATTATATTCTTTCACCTTTCTTCTGTTTTAATTTGGTAATTTTCTTTTAAACTCTTGAGATAGATAATTGTATTAATCTGCTCAGGATGCTATAACAAAATACCTTAGCCTGGATGCCTTAAACAGTGGAGATTCATTTCTAGTGGTACTGGAGGCGGGAAGCCTGAGATCAGAATGCCAGCATAGTCAAATTCTGTTGAACTTTATGAGGATGCTTCCTGGCTTGCAGATGACAGCCTTATTGCTATGTCTTCACAGGGTAAAGAGAGAGGGGGTGAGCTCTCTGGTATTTCTTATAAGGCAAGGAATACTGATGGATCAGAGCCCTATTTACACCCTTCCCCGCCCCCATGATGTCATTTAACCATGGTGTCATTACCTCCACCATATAGTCATATTGGCGGCTGAGACTGTAACATATGAATGGGCAGAGGGGAGCAGCACAAATGAGTTCACAGCAGATACCTAGATCATTGCTTTTTAGATTTTCTTTACTTTTTATTTGAAGTCACTTAAAGTCACAGACTTCTTCCAAAAACAGTAGTAATTCTGTCTCACAAATTTGACTGTATATTAATTAGTTTTTAGTTCAAAATATTTTCTGAATTTCATTATGATTTATTTTTATGTTTTGGCTTCATGGTTACTTAGGTAATAACTTTTCGAAAGTATTTTCTTTGTTTATTTATTTCTAACTTAATTCCACTGTGACCAGAGAACATACTCTGAATCAGTTCATTGAAATTTATTGAAATCGACTTTGTGGGCTTGTAATCAATTTTCGTAAATATTTTATGTGCATTTGAAAAAAATACATATTCTGCAGTTGGCATACATATATGACATACATGCTGCTGCTGCTGCTGCTATGTCGCTTCAGTCGTGTCCGACTCTGTGCGACCCCATAGATGGCAGCCCACCGGGCTCCCCCATCCCTGGGATTCTCCAGGCAAGAATACTGGAGTGGGTTGCCATTTCCTTCTCCAATGCATGAAAGCGAAAAGTGAAAGTGAAGTCGCTCAGTCGTGTCCGACTCCCAGCGACCCCACGGACTGCAGCCTACCAGGCTCCTCTGTCCATGGGATTTTCCAGGCAAGAGTACTGGGGTGGGGTGCCATTGCCTTCCCCGATATGACATACATATTGACATACATATATGTCAATTTGTTCAAGTTTCATTGAGCTGTTTAGATCTTCTATCTTATTAAGTTTTTTGTTTGTGCTTGTTCTGTTGCGTGAGTTGTTCTAAACAACTTTTAATGCATAACGCATTGATTAGAGTTGTAATAAGGCAGAGAAGATAAATTCTGTGTTACTAATTAGCCTATAAAGGAAGACTAATTAGATTTTACTATGCTATACCTGTCTTCCTGACTTCATAATGATTGTGACAGAAACTTTCATTAACTAATTTGAATTATGTAAATTTCCAAATGTTACACAATTGTTAATTTATTTTATTCCTATGAAGGAGGTACCATTACTACTCTCATTTTTCAAATGTGGAATGTAGATTTCATGTTGGTTGGGACCAAACCCTAATTTTCTTATTTTTTTTGATGATTTTATTTCAGGATATGATGACACCTATAAATTTGGGAAAAAAGACCATTTATTTAGTTTCATTTTTTGAAGGCTTACAACGCATAATTTTATTCACTGAAGATCCAAGAGTATTTAAAGTGACATATGAAAGTGAGAAAGCAGAGTTAGCAGAGCAAGAAATTGTGTTGGCATTACAAGATGTTGGGATTTCTCTTGTCAACAATTATACAAAGCAAGAAGTAGCCTATATTGGCATTACAAGGTTAGATGTATTAGAATTTGGATACATTTAAGTGTAAGTTCTTAATCATTAAGAATGGTGATTGCAAAGTCTAAAATGAATTACTTTAAATTTTGTTTTGACTCTTCAGTGATACTAATCTAAGATAATGCTAATTTAAAAGTGCTTTGATACATTTTTTGCCTTTCAAGATAAAGATATACCAAAAATCAGATGTATAAATCTCTCATCATGTTATTTCCCCAACTCTCTGAAAATTAGAATTATTCAACTTATTAAAAGTATATTTTCTTTCTTTAACATGTCACAAGGAAATGTTTAATTGTTCATTACCACCTTTTTCTATGAGTTTGTTTATTTTAAAGTGTGTTTGATCTGCTATGCTGTGTTAGTTCCTGTTACATAATATAGTGACTCAGTATTTCTGTTTATTAGTGATCACAGTAAGTCTAATTACCATCTGTGACCATACAAAAATTATTCACTATTATTGACTGTATTCCCCACACTATACATCTTACTTTCTAATCACTTTCTACTTTGATTTTGGCACTTTAAGATCTAATAAGGTAATATTGTATTTACCACTTCCCACGTAAGTCATCACCAGTAAAACTCTCTTCTTTCCTTTATGCACTTAATGTTTCTGTACGTAACTACTTGAAATTAGTGTTTTTATCAGTTCAGTCAGTTCAGTTCAGTAACTCAGTCGTGTCCAACTCTTTGCGACCCCATGTATCTCAGCACACCAGGCCTCCCTATCCATCACCATCTCCCGGAGTTTATTCAAACTCACATCCATCGAGTCGGTGATGCCATCCAGCCGTCTCATCCTCGGTCGTCCCCTTTTCCTCCTGCCCCCAATCCCTCCCAGCATCAGAGTTTTTTCCAATGAGTCAACTCTTCGCATGAGGTGGCCAAAGTACTGGAGTTTCAGCTTTAGCATCATTCCCAAAGAACACCCAGGGCTGATCTCCTTCAGAATGGACTGGTTGGATCTCCCTGCAGTCCAAGGGACTCTCAAGAGTCTTCTCCAACACCACAGTTCAAAAGCATCAATTCTTTGGCGCTCAGCTTGCTTCACAGTCCAACTCTTGCAGTACTGCCTAATTTGAGACTGTTGCTAGATTCCAGTTTGTATAACAAGGATAATGTTTTAATCCCTTGAATTAAACTCTCAGATATATAAAGGTTTATGATACAGACTTGAATTTGTTTTTCTATGTAAATTTGTCTAAAAATGTCCCTGACTTCTTGAATGGTAACTATGCCATTTAAAAAGGCATATTAAAGGAAATTCCTGGGCAGTCTAGTGGTTAGTATTCAGTGCTTCCATTGGAGGGGCACAGATTCGAATCCTGGTCAGAGAACTAAGAACCTGTGTGCCAAGGAGTGCAGCCAAATCAATAAATAAACATGTTAAAACTGTTTTCTTACAAATTTTTATTGTTCTCAAAAGAATATTTTATTGCTGAAATAGAAAGTTCAAATAGACAACAGATTTTAAGCCTATGAAACCTAATGTGCTGTCTCCCATGCTAAATGATGTGAATGCAAAGGGAATTGATACATGATTTCTATCTTTCTGTTTATTAAGAGAACATAAATTTTAGAAGTAAGAGAACAAGAAATTTTAGAATGAGTAAAATTAAATAATTTACATACTTGAACAGAATGAGTGACGTGATTTTAGAATGTGGATAGATTTTTTTTTTTTTTTGAGGTGTGGAAACTAGAAGCTGTTCAGGAGCCTCTTCTCCCACCTTTGTGTGTGTTTGTTTTTGCTATGTGGCATGGCATGCACGATCTTAATTACCTGACCAAAGATCAAACCTGCATCCCCTGCAGTGAAAGCATGGAGTCTTAACTACTGGACCACCAGGGAAGTCCCTAGAATGTGGGTAGATTTTTAAATTCTGTGTTTAAGTCTTTCAGTGGTTTTTTAGTAAATAAGATTTGTTCCATTCACTCTCTCTACTAGATTACTATTTCACACTTTGCATGCATGTGTCCTGTCAGACTCTTTGAGACCCCATGACTGTAGCTTGCCAGGTTCCTCTATCCATGGAATTTTCCAGGCAAGAATACTGCAGTGGGTTGCCATTTCCTCCCCAAGGATCTTCCCAACCCAGGGATTGAACCCACATCTTAAAGTCTCCAGCATTGGCAAGCAGATTGTTTATCACTGAGCCAGACTCTTTGTGATCCCATGGACTATACAGTTCACGGAATTCTCTAGGCCAGAATAATGGAGTTGGTAGCCTTTCCCTTCTTCAGGGGATCTTCCCAATCTAGGGCTCTAACTCAGGTCTCCCCCATTGCAGGGGGATTCTTTACCAGCTGAGCCACAAGGGAAGCCCATTTCACATTTTGGCTCTTTTTAAATCCCATTGTCTCTCAGCTCAGTGCCTTGAGTCTTATTTCACCAAGTAAACTGACACAGTCAAAAAGGAACTTCCAAAGACCCACTCCCAACATCTCAGCTTCCTATGCACCAGTATTTTTTACCTATATATTGCAGCAACACACTTCCCACTTATCATAGATATATTGTATGTGCTCCTATTTAAACATATTTTTCTTCTTTTGCACTATATCTCATTCACTCTTGCCTCTTGAGACACTGACCTAGCAATCCTCTTCTTTCTCTGTCCTACTTCAATAATTTTTGGCTCCCTATTGAATTGTCCCAATAAGTTTAATATCTTTCAACTAAAAACAATTCTCTTGAACCTACTTTCCCTGCTACCTACTGCACATTTCTTTGCTTTACTTTATAGCTGAACTCATTAGAAGTGTTATCTATTTCAAACAATATTTTCACTCTCTCCAGTTCTTTTTCTTACCCATTTTTTCTTTAACTGTTCTGAACAGGCTTTTGCTTTCAGTGTACCATAAAGCTGGTCTTGATAAGCTCACCAGAGACCTAGGTTTTGCCAGGTGCATTGTACAATTACCAGTCTTCATGTTGCTTAAGTTTATAACATTCTACACAAATCCCTCCTTGACCCAGTTTCTTTGACTTTACTTCCAGGATAACTCACTGCCTTGGTTTTTCTTTCTGTTCCAGCATTCTTAGTCTCACTTCTTGGTGCCTTGTCATTTTCTCAACTGCTTAATGTTGGGTATCTTGAGGCTCTCAGACCTGAGTCCGCTTCTCTTCTCTGTTTCAGTTTTATGATTTCAAATACCGTATATATGCAGAAAACTTCTTGAAGTGTATCTTCAGCTAGATTTTTGTTCTGAGTTCTGGACAGACTTGTCTGTCCAGCTACTTACATAATATCTCTGCTCAGGTATCTAAGAGATTTCTTAAGCTTTATAGTATGTAAAACCAAACTCCTTCCTTTTTCTATCAAAACCTGCTTTCCCACTGGAGTTAATGACAACTACATTCTTCTAGTTGCTCATGTCAAAGTCTTTGGAATCATCTTTGATTTCTTTATCTTACCCCTAATTTATTTAACCTTACCCCCTCTGATCCATCTGAAAATATTGTTTTGGATCTTGCTTCAAAACACACATAGAATCTGACCACTTTGTAATGCTTCAGTCTTACCACCCTAGGCAGAACCATCACCATTTTTCTCCTGGCTTACTGCATTACATTCCTAACAAGTTTTCCTGTCCTAGTCTTCATCCTTTATTTTTTTTTTCCTTGCTTCCCATCCCATCACACAGTTTATTCTTAAACCTTAAGTCAGATCATATTGCTGATTATCTTCTCATAATCATTCAGTGGGTTCTCATCTCAGAATAAAACTCAGTCTTTACCATATCCTCAAGGCTTTACATTGTTTTGCCTCTCATTATCTATCTTACTTCGTCTTCTACTCTTAATGTATTCCAAGCATGCCAGGCCCCCTTGCTCTTCCTGTGCGATGGCATGCTCTGCCTTGTGGCTTTGCTGTGGCTTGTCTCTCTACCGGAAATGTCTGCTGCATAACTACCCCATCTTCTTTAAGGCTGTTGAAATATCACCTTCTTAATGATACCTCCATTGACCATTCTATTTTGATACTGCAACCCCCACCACTTTGCATATCCCAGTACTCCAGATCCTCCTTAACCTATCTGCTTTTTCTTCTTTCAAAAGCCATTTTTACCTCCTACTACATTAAAATATGCTAATTTACTGTTTAGTGTCAGTCTGTCTCTCCTCAGGTAAAAGAAGGTTCCAAAATGGCAGAAACTTTCCCTAATAATATTGCTGCCACCTAGAATAGTGCCTGAATAAGAGTTTAATAAGTATTGGTTGAATGAATTCATGTTTTTAAACTTATAATGTGTGTGCTTACAACTAGAGATATTGCAAAAATTCACTGATGGTTTTATAATTCATGTAATAAACCAGTTAAAATGAAACTGTTTATAAATTAGTACCATGATTTTTGCTTTCATATATAAGTTCTGATGTGGTTTGGGAGACAAAACCCAGGAAGAAGGCAAGATGGAAACCAATGAGTGTAAAGCACACTGAGAAGTTAGAGAAGGAATTTAAGGAATATGCTGAATCTTCACCGTCAGAAGATAAGGTTATTGAGTTGGACACTAACATTCTGGTAATATTTTTAAGTACTGATATGAAGTTTTAATTTCTATCTGTTGTAATTAGATGAACCACGAGTTCATTTTTAAGGAAAGACAAGTTTGCTTACAAAACAATTAATCTTATTACCAGGAGTATATGAATATTCTGTGAATATTATATGAATATTTGTGAGTTGTATGTGTATGGGATATAAAGATCTCAATCAAAACCTTATCAAATATTTAGCCTACTATTTAAATTAATATTATCATAAAAGTTTTTTGGTACAGATTTCTAACTTTAGTCAATTAATAAAGAGAAATTCTGTGGGTTTTTTTTTGTTGGGGGGTGGTGGGCATATTTTTCAGGTTCGCTTTACACCTGGTGCTACTAACATGAAAATTCTGCAGCCACATGTAATAGCTATAAGAAGAAATTATCTTCCAGCATTAAAAGTAGAATATAGCACATCTGCACATCAGTCATCGTTTAGAATTCAAATTTATAGAATACAAGTAAGTTTGAAAAGATATTCAAATCATATTCTAAAGAAATATGGAAATACAATAAATGTATTCCCATAGTCTGTTTTGTCTGTAGTTTGTTGGACTAGAGTGTTTGATGCCTTCACCTTCTTAAATTTTGTTATTCTAGTCAGATTCTAAAATTAACATATTAATATACTGACCTATTTCTTTCTTAGATCCAAAACCAAATACATGGTGCTATATTTCCATTTGTGTTTTATCCCATTAAACCGCCCAAGTCCGTCACCTTGGATTCAGGTTTGTTTCTATTTTTAAAATTGCCATAAAAATGGTTGTATTAGCTGTTTGATTTATTTTGCTATAAAAGTATGAAGTGAAACCATTCTCAAGTTTAGTTTCTATAGGATCATTGGAAAATTCAATGGCTTGGAAAAAGACCAGGAAGTACTCAACTAACTTCAATAAAACGGAGTGAATACTGAAGAAAAGATTGATTAGAAATGTATATATAATTTTTAGAGATATTAATTTCTTTAAAAGATTACAAATTTGTAAATTCCTAATTTAAAAGCCACTAGAACCTTTGAATAAAGGGATAAGACCGTGGAGTCTGTTTTCACAAAGTTGTCCTGATGATTCTAATGTATACCTCTGGTTTAAAATCACTGATTTAAAGGTTCAGTTAACCTAAAAGTGAATACAGATAATTAAAAAAGAACAATCCTGCAGTCTGAAATTAAGACTGTGGTAGATCTTACAAATATCAGTAATTTTAATTCATACTCATGATTTAATACATAATTTAAGTGTCCACTGTGACGTGTATCAAATTACAAGAAAATGCTTATCTTTTGTTTAAAGCATCATTAGATTAATCATATTTGTTAACCTTTACAGCACCAAAACCCTTTACTGATGTCAGTATTGTCATGAGATCTGCAGGACATTCGCAGATATCACGTATTAAGTAAGTGTCTTAATATGTTTATTTTGTGTGCATTTAAGCACAGTGTTTTGTTTAAATATGTGAGTTAATTGTACTCTTAAATAAATTTTAGATGAGTCAAAGATTTAAGTATAAAATGTTAAATTAGAAAGGTAATAGAAAAAATCAATTATTTCATAATCTTGAGAAGTCAGAAGGCTTCAAATGAATTATA
>SJYT01064813.1:54072-145589 GCA_006410635.1 Cephalophus harveyi
AAGAAGGAATCAAATGAATTATACATAGATATTAATAATAGTCATTTCTAAATTATATGTTTTTTATTACTTTCTTTTTTATTTTCTCTGTTGTCTATTATTACTGCATACTGTTTTATAAAAAAGAAAGAAAATAGTATATTCAAATTCAGTCACCACTCATTTCAAAAAACAGAACATTGACATTAGCATCCATCTATGTATCACTCCCATATTTCTTGTTTCCTCCACCCTATCACCAAGATAAATACTGTTTTTATTCCCTTTTAAAAATACTGGTTTATTATTTATGTGTAGCTAAACATTATGCTTCTTACTTTGCCAAAAGTTGTGCTAATTAAATTTTTTTCAAACTGTAAATATATGCCTTGGACTTGCTTTTTTTATTCAAATTTTTACTAAAATTAATTTATTTTGTTGTATATAGCTAGAGTTTATTTATGACTTGTATGTCATATTTCCTTGTGTTACTTTGTGCCAGTTTACTTATAAATTTTCTCTTTGTAGGCATTTTCACATTTTGAGTTTGTTTCTATTATGAACAGTGTTGCCATTACGTTTTTAATTCATTCACCTAGAAAGTCCTAAGTGTCAATGTTTTAATATGTGTCTTATATTTTTTCTTTTATAATTTTGTTAATTCAGTTAATCGATAATTTTTAAATGTTTTACCTTGTTTTACCTTGCTATTATAGGTATTTCAAAGTGTTAATCCAAGAAATGGATCTCAGGTTAGATCTTGGATTTGTCTATGCTGTATCAGAACTTATGACACCAGCTGAAGTCACTGAAAAAACAGAGGTGAGACTTAAAATAGTAGTATTGATTGGAAGAATTAGGGAAAGAGGGGGACTTTAGAAAACAACGATAACATTATACATTCGTAAATGTATTAACGTGTTTTTAAAAATTAAAAAAAAAATATTCTGCTACCATGGTTCTACATTGGTGGAAATCACATACTCAAATTATAGAAGTTGGAAGCAAGACAGCTAACCTTTTGAAGATGAGGTAGCAAATAAGAGGAAAAGTTTTAAGCCAGTAAAAGAGGAAGAGGATAATCAGTCATGTTTACATCACTTATTTCTTCCTGTTTTATTTTCCTGTGTTACTTTTGTGTTGATTGATAATTTAGAAGTTTGGATATGACCAGGATATTTGATGAGAAAAGGGATAAGGAAAATAAATATAATATGTTCTTTGTAACTGATAGGAAGATGATAAAATTACGATTGTTAGGTGGATAAGGGAGAAGGCAATGGCACCCCACTCCAGTACTCTTGCCTGGAAAACCCCATGGATGGAGGAGCCTGGTAGGCTGCAGTCCATGGGGTCGCTAAGAGTCGGGCAGGACTTGAGCGACTTCACTTTCACTTTTCACTTTCATGCATTGGAGAAGGAAATGGCAACCCACTCCAGTATTCTCGCCTGGAGAATCCCAGGGATGGAGGAGCCTAGTGGGCTGCCATCTATGGGGTCGCACAGAGTCGGACACGACTGAAGCGACTTAGCAGCAGCAGCAGCAGCAGCAGGTGGATAAGAGATGTTTTATTTTTCAGCTGTTCTTTTAGAAAGAATTTTGAAGATAAACTACAGTTTACCTTTGAACAATGTGGGGGTGATGGGCACCAACCCTGTTCTCAGTTGAAAATCTGTGTATAATGTATATTTGGCCCTGTGCATACATAGTTCCTCTGTATCCAAGGGTCTGCATCC
Organism: Cephalophus harveyi; assembly: GCA_006410635.1. Taxonomy (NCBI): domain Eukaryota; kingdom Metazoa; phylum Chordata; class Mammalia; order Artiodactyla; family Bovidae; genus Cephalophus; species Cephalophus harveyi. Next base: position 55,789 of record SJYT01064813.1, read on the forward strand.
AAGGAGTCACACAACTGAGGATTGTATAGTACTGTAGTATTTAGTATGGGCTGGGGGGAAGGGAACATGTGTAAGTAGATCCTTGTACTTCAAATCTCTGTTGTTCAAGGGTCACTTGTACACAGATAAAGACACGGAAATTATGCCTTTTTTCCTTTTAATAACAGTTCATTGAGCTATAGTTCACATACTATACATTTTACCCAATTAAATTGTATAGTTTAGTAGTTTTTAGTATATTCAGAATTATGCAACCATCATCACTGATTCTAGAACATTTTCTTCACCCCCAAAAGAAAACTGCCTTAGCGTTATGCAAACACTAATGTGCTTTCTGTCTATGGATTTTCTTGTTATAGATATTTAGTATAAATGGAATCATATACTATATAATGTTTTTTGATGTGTTTCCTTTGATTTAGCATAATGCTTTCGAGGTTCATCCATGTTGTAGCATGTATCAGATTCCTTTTTATGGCCAAGTAATATTCTGCTGTATAGATACACCACGTTTTGTTTATCCGTTCATCAGTTAGTAGACATTAGGGTTGTTTGTACAGTTTGGCTATTATGAATAATGCTGCTGTGAGTATTTTTGTACAAGTTTTTATGCGGACATATATTTTCAGTTCTCTTGGGTATTTACCTAGGAGTGAAATTACTAGGAAGTTGGTAGCTCTGTTTAATAATTTCACGACTTCTAGACAATTGTCCATAGTTACTGCATCATTTTATACTCTTCAGCAGAATATATGAAGATTCTGATTTCAACAGATCTCACTAATACTTACTTGTTATTGTCTGTCCTTTTAATTCAAGCTATCCTAGTAGGTGTGAAGTAGTATATATCACTGTGGTTTTGATTTGCATTTATCTAATGAGTAATGATGTTGAATACTTTTGATTTGATAATTTGTTAATTGAGTACTTACATATCTTCAATAGAGAAATGTCTGTTCAAATTTTTTGCCTGTTATTTAATGGGTTTATTTTTTAATTGAATTGTAAAAGTTCTTTATGTATTTTGAATGCAAGCCCCATCTATGTCTGATATATGATTTGCAAATATTTTCTTTAATTCTTTATGTTGTGTTTTACTTCCTATTTGTCTATTGAAGCACAGAAGCTTTCGATGTTACTGAAGTCCACAATATTTTTTCTTTTGTTGCTCATGTATTTGGTGTCATTTCTAAGACTCCTTTGCCAAATCCAAGGTTAAAAGATTTAGCCCTGTGTTCTAAGCATTTTAAACTTTAAGTTCTTAAAATTGGATGTTTCATTCATATTGAGTTAATTTTTATATATGGTATAATTAAGAGTCTAACATCAGTAAATTTTGAAATTGAGAAGTATGAATATTGGTATTTAGTTCTTTTTCAAGATTGTTTTGGCTATTTTGGATCTCTTTGCAGTTCCATATGAATTTTAGAATCAGCTAGCCTTCTTTAGAGAAGTCATGTAGGGTTCTGATAGTGATTACACTGGATGTACAGATCAACTTGGAAGAGGTACCATCTTAACAGTATTAAGTCTTCCAACCCTTGAACATGGGATGTTTTTCATTTATGTAGATCTTCATTTTCTGTCAAGAGAGTTTTTATTATTTGAGTATGCATTTTATACTTCTTTTTGCTAAATTTGAGTATTTTATTCTTTTTATAGTATTGTGAACAAAATTGTTATCATCTCATTTTTGTTTTTCCCATTGTAAATGTTTTGGCTTAATACTTATACAGATATATTCCTTAAGTTTTTAAATAGATGACCAGTCCAAGTTTGATGCATGAAACAGGGCATTCAAAGCCAGTGCACTGGGACAGCCCAGGGGGATGGGATGAGGAGGGAGGGGGGGTTGGGACAGGGGGACAGATGTACACCCGTGGCTGATTCATGTCAGTGTGTGGCAAAAATCGCTACAGTACTGTAAAGTAATTAGCCTCCAATTAAAATAAATAAATATTTTTTAAAAAGAAAGAAATCTGGGTTTGGATCTCAGTTTTACTGTTTATATGACTCAGCATCATTTGATCTATGTGCTTCTATAGTCTATAAAATGGTGGCAGTAATAACAACTGTCACATGTAGTTGTAAAAGTGAAAGTATTTTGAATATTCTAAAACTCTATGTAAATAGAGTCATATTATTTCTAATATTCTAATACCAAATTGCTTTTTTAAACTAAGACTAGTGATGATAGGTGATATGGGATAGTTTGAAATTGCTGGTGAGAATGTTAGCCTGAGAACAAACTAGATATGTGCACTAAATGTAAGGAAAAAAATATTAACTCTGATTATCTGATTTGACAGATGTTTATATTTCATTTTTAGGCCATTAAACAGATGTATGTACTCATTCTTGGACTTGATGTTTTGGGAAATCCCTTTGGCTTGATAAGAGAATTTTCTGAAGGTGTAGAAGCATTTTTTTATGAACCTTACCAGGTAACATAGTTAATCTTGTACAGTATATCACACTAATCCTTTTGAATAAATAATTCATTCCTTTAGCAGATATAAGTTGCTATATAAAACAGATGATCAGCAAGGTCCTACTGTATATATCACCTGTCTCTTATACACATCTTAAAGACATAGAAGCTTTCCAAGAAGAATATAAAATAGTCTCATTAGTAGATTCATCACAAGTCAGTCTCTATGAATACTTTCATATATCTCCTATCAAGGTAAGGGGAAAATAAAAGTCATTTTTATTATCCTTGATAATCTAGTTAATAGCAAATTGATTTGATCAGTTTAGGGGACTATAGCATTTCAATTCCATTCTTTGATGGTATATAAATTCTGCAACTTCACCAAATATAAGTTAGAAAGGAATGACACTTTTAATTTTTATTTATTTTTATACTCTTTTATCATGTGGAAGCCACCTATAACATTTGTTTATATGTTTACATTTGACCTAACATTATGTTCATTTACTATTAAAGTGTTGAATGATAATTTTCGAACTTTTATATATGATATTAAAGTTTCAAATAATTTTATAAAATAACCTTGATTTAAAAACTGAAGATTGAATGGAACTAAAAGTAAGTTCTTAACATAAAATTTCTATGAGTTGCGTAATATCTGAAGAAAATTGCTGTATAACTGCGTACACCATGGTGATCTTCTCTGTAGCTGAAAGACTAAAGAATCTGCCTGCAATGCAGGAAACAGAGGTTTGATCCCTGGGCCAGAAGATCCTCTGGAGAAGGGAATGGTAATCCACTCCAGTATTCTTGCCCGGAGAAATCCCATGGAAAGAGGAACCTGGTGGGCTACAATCCCTGGGATCACATTGTCAGACACAACTGAGTGACTTACACTGCATATACTATATATATGTATACACACACACACACACACATACATATATGCATATAATATAAAAATGTCTTTAACTGGCTTCACCATGCTCCCCTGGTGGCTCAGATGGTAAAGCGTCTGCTTGCAATGTGGGAGACCCAGGTTTGACCCATGGTTTGGGAAGATCCCCTGGAGAAGGAAATAGCAACCCACTCCAGTACTCTTGCCTAGAAAATTCCATGGACAGAAGAGCCTGGTAGGCTACAGCCCATGGGGTTGCAAAGAGTCAGGCGTGACTGAGCTACTTCACTTTCTTTCACCATGATAACTTAATTCTAATATTTGAAACATTCAACTTGGAGAAATTTTGGAGATATTTGTTTTCAACAACTTCAACTTCTAGATTGTTACTGTATTAAAAATTTATAAAGATTAATATTTTCCTAGGTTTACCAAAGAATTGGATTGAGCTAAATAACATACATTAAATTGTTGGATTTAAAATTTTTAAAGGTGCTGTTTAGATTTTTAAATCCTTTAACATTCCACTTATTAATTATAATAAAATTAATATCTAGGTTATTTTAAATCTTATGTATGGTATAGTAAATTTAGAATGAGATTGAATTTTAAGAGTTATTATGAAGAAAGTGCTTTAAATATTTATCTCTTTATCTCTTTAGTTGCATTTAAGTGTTTCACTGAGTTCAGGCGGTGAAGAAGCGAAAGATTCAGAACAGCATGAAGGATTGATGGCAATTCATTCTTTAAATCTTTTGCTGAAGAGTATTGGTGCCACTCTCACAGATGTACAAGATGTAGTTTTTAAGTATGTTTATAATTCAAATCTATATATTGACAAAAAGTCCATTTTTATATTTACTTTAAAATTTTGTAAGTAAAAAAGTATGTAAACTACATTGCAGATCATAGGCTAAATATAATTTGATATATTGCCTAACTATTAAATAGCAGAGTAATTATTAAATAATTTCCTTAATTCAGAGGGACAGTGACTTCCCTGGTGGTCCAGTGGTTAAAACTCCAAGCTCCTACTGTAGAGGGAGAGGGTTTGAATCCTGGTCCAGAGATTCCATACACCACATGGCAGGGTCAAAAAAAGAAGTAAGAGGCCGTGCAAGTTTGTGTGTTATATAATGCCTTTTTTTACTTAAGCAAGGATCCCTAAGAAGATATATATACTCAAAGATGTGATGTATAGTGCTTTTAAAGATGTTACTTTAAGGCCTATGGTATCAAGACTCTTTAAAGCATATATAACTAGGAGAAAATGAATACTATGATAGCAGAAATGAAGGAATCTGTTTAAATGGTACAGTCAATTTATACTTTAGCAAGTCATCATGTAAGCTATTGGAGTATCTGATCAGAGACTCAGAGTCTGAGTGGAGTCTATAGATGAGAATGACCTTTGCAGATACCACCTAGAAGTGTTATTAAGAATAGTAGTAAGAATCAGTGAGTCCAAAGAGGTAACTGTAAATCTAGATAAAAGTTAGGAAATAGTCAAATTAAAAAACATAGGTTTGCAGACATGAAAAATTGGATGAAATTTCTAATCTTGCTGCTGTCCTATCCTTAGCACGAAAGAAAGGAAGTGTCAGTCACTCAGTTATGTCCGACTCTTTGTGACCCCATGGACTGTAGCCTTAGCATAAAACTTCCCAACTAGTGGATCCAGGTATATGCTGTGAACAGGTCATAAATAAAATGATAGTGAGGGCTCCCATGTGGCTCAATGATGAAGAATCCCTCTGCCTAGGGAGGAGATGTGGGTTTGATCTCTGGGTTGGGAAGATCCTCTGAAGGAGGAAATGGCAACCTGCTAGTATTCTTGCTGGAAAAATCTCATGGACAGAGGAGTCTGGTGGGCCATAGTTCATGGAGTTGCAAGGAGTCGGACATGACAAAGGACACACACACAAACTTAGGGTGATTTCTTCAGCTGTCACCTAATCAGGGAAAACCTACAGCAATTGAATCTTGGCCATTCTTGAGCAACTTCTATTTATCTCAGTGAATCAAGCATTTTCTGTGTAGGCCGTAGTAGGACAGAATTGAGAAATGAAGTTCATGTTCATGAGTGAGACCCATATGCATTTTTATGTGTTTTTTGTTGTGTTTTCTTTTTAGGCTAGCATTTTTTGAACTCAATTATCAGTTCCATACAACAGCTGAACTACAGTCTGAAGTAATAAGACACTATTCAAAGCAGGTTTGTCTGAGATTATTTTACAGAGGGACAGACTGATATAAAATAGTGAAACCACATATGTAATATATAATTTAGATTTGGCAAGTAAATGAATAGCCATTTTCAAAATTTTAGAACTTGGTTTTTCTCCTCAGGGTTGTGGAAAGAAATTCAGCCCACCTACCATTTCAGATTTTACCTTTACTTTTAGTCTTTGACAGAAATCTTCCTGGATCAGTGTGAACTAGATATAAATCTTTAATAATTAACTGAGTAACTCACTTCACTTACTTAAAAAAAAAAATAGGTCAAGGGGAACTCTTTATCAGTAAGTAATTGAACACAGGATATTTTTAATGTAATTAAGTTGTTTAGTCAAGCTAGATGTTTATTGGAGTTTTCTCCATCTCTCAGGAGTCCTATATTTTATGGTATAACTGACAGAGCACTAGGATAACTGTTGTATGGTGGACAGATCACTGAGCATGACTTAAGAAATCTGGGTTTACATTATGGAGAACAGTGTGGAGATTCCTTAAAAAACTGGAAATAGAACTGCCATATGTCTCAGCAATCCCACTGCTGGGCATACACACCAAGAGAACCAGAACTGAACCCCAGTGTTCGTTGCAGCACTGTTTACAATAGCTAGGATATGGAAGCAACTTAGATGTCCATTGGCAGATGAATGGATAAGAAAGTTGTGGTACATATACACAATGGAATATTACTCAGCTATAAAAAGGAATGCATTTGAGTCAGTTCTAATGAGGTGGATGAAACTGGCACCTATTATACAGAGTGAAGTAAGTCAGAAAGAAAAACACCAATACAGTATATTAATGCATATATATGGAATTTAGAAAGATGGTAAACATGACCCTTATGCAAGACAGCAAAAGAGACACAGATGTAAAGAACAGACTTTTGGACTCTGGGAGAAGGCAAGGATGGGATGATTTGAGAGAATAGCACTGAAACGTGTGTATTGCCATATGTAAAATAGATGACCAGTCCAAGTTTGATGCATGAAACAGGGCATTCAAAGCCAGTGCACTGGGACAGCCCAGGGGGATGGGATGAGGAGGGAGGGGGGGTTGGGACAGGGGGACAGATGTACACCCGTGGCTGATTCATGTCAGTGTGTGGCAAAAATCGCTACAGTACTGTAAAGTAATTAGCCTCCAATTAAAATAAATAAATATTTTTTAAAAAGAAAGAAATCTGGGTTTGGATCTCAGTTTTACTGTTTATATGACTCAGCATCATTTGATCTATGTGCTTCTATAGTCTATAAAATGGTGGCAGTAATAACAACTGTCACATGTAGTTGTAAAAGTGAAAGTATTTTGAATATTCTAAAACTCTATGTAAATAGAGTCATATTATTTCTAATATTCTAATACCAAATTGCTTTTTTAAACTAAGACTAGTGATGATAGGTGATATGGGATAGTTTGAAATTGCTGGTGAGAATGTTAGCCTGAGAACAAACTAGATATGTGCACTAAATGTAAGGAAAAAAATATTAACTCTGATTATCTGATTTGACAGATGTTTATATTTCATTTTTAGGCCATTAAACAGATGTATGTACTCATTCTTGGACTTGATGTTTTGGGAAATCCCTTTGGCTTGATAAGAGAATTTTCTGAAGGTGTAGAAGCATTTTTTTATGAACCTTACCAGGTAACATAGTTAATCTTGTACAGTATATCACACTAATCCTTTTGAATAAATAATTCATTCCTTTAGCAGATATAAGTTGCTATATAAAACAGATGATCAGCAAGGTCCTACTGTATATATCACAGGGAAGTATATTCAATATCCTGTAAAAAACCATAATGGGAAGAGTATGAAGAAGTATATACACACACACACAAGTATATATAACTGATTCACTTTAGTGTATACTGGTAACCAGCACATTGTAAATGAACTATACTTTGGTGCATCCCAATTGTTAACTTGAATTGTAGGTGTAAATAGATTTTTGAAAACAACAAAAGGACATAATTTTGAAACAATGGTAAGAGGTTTTGCAAAATCTTGAAAGAAGTGTTTACCTTTTCTTTCAAAACTTAAGACTTTACTAAGAGATACCAAATTTTAACTGATCTGTTGGAATATTAAAAGTGGATAAAGTTTACACTATAGTAGAATCAGGATTCCCATCGACATGCAGTCTTGCTTTGCACAGTGGTGTGGGACAGTAAAAATAACCATGTAAGCTGACAGTGTGTGAAGCAATCTTGATATTCAGTGGCAGAAATTATGATTGGTCTCTTTCCCTTAAGAATTCCTGTCAAAACATTCAAAACTCTCCCACTTTGACTTTTAAACATAGAGGATAATGGAAAATAAAATACATTTGATATTTATTTTGTACACTGTAATCTAAAACATTAGAAATACTAAGAATTAAAGTGTTTTTATTTTTTTTTCTGAAAATTTTTCAAGAGTAGTTTGTGATTACCTTCTCATATATAGCTTATAATCCATGTAAGCATCTTTTGTATACTTTGGTGAATAATCATATTCCTTTCTAAGTTTGGATCAACTTCTAGCACTTTATCCTTTGTACTTCGAAAGTCATGAAATATCTGAGCATTCTGTTAATGTGACGTTTTCTTCTGATGTCAGTTTCTCTAGGACATCTTTATTCTTTCTGTCACTACTACCTTCATTGTGTATTTAAAAAATTTTTTACCTTTAAAAGTAGCAGTAACTTTATTTACTGTTACTATATTTTGACCCTTTAGGGAGCCATCCAGGGTCCTGAAGAGTTTGTGGAAGGAATGGCACTAGGACTGAAAGCACTAGTTGGGGGAGCTGTTGGTAAGAAACAGAATGCCCACCAAGGATCATTATGCTAGAAAGTAAGGGTATGTTTGGTTTTTACTAAAGGTGTTATAATTTTGCCAGGTGGACTAGCTGGTGCTGCCTCCAAAATCACCAGTGCTATGGCTAAAGGGGTGGCAGCTATGACTATGGATGAAGACTATCAACAGAAGAGAAGAGAAGCCATGAATAAGCAACCAGCTGGTCTTAGAGAAGGCATCACTCGTGGAGGAAAAGGCTTAGTTTCTGTAAGAAATTTCCCATAGTTGTGAACATTTGAGGAATGTCTTTTAAAGCCACATTCTATGAGAAAGGAAATAGAAAACTTGCATTCACTCAAATATTATTTGGATGTTAGAGGGGCAGTGGGGTTGTCATATATAAAAAAATATGTCAGTAGCCTTTAAAATACTCTGTTTAAACAAAATATGTAGGAAATACATTAATTCTTGTGGTATCTAGAAAGCAGCATTCTGTATTTCTTTTGTAAGCCAGACTTGGTTCTTCAAAGTATCACATCAAATTATTGTAAATTTTCACTTGTGCATTTCTTCTAGGGTTTTGTAAGTGGCATAACAGGAATTGTTACAAAACCAATCAAAGGTGAGTATAATAATTCTTTTGGGTGATATATATATTTCATGAATTGATTCCTTTTTCATTCTTAATCCAGTTGTCAAAAACTCTCTTTTTTCTTTCCAGGAGCTCAGAAAGAAGGAGCAACTGGTTTCTTTAAAGGTGTTGGGAAAGGTTTAGTTGGAGCAGTGACAAGGCCAACTGGAGGCATCATAGACATGGCTAGCAGTACATTTCAGGGAATAAAAAGGTAAATTCTCCTGATGTAAAATGCTTCACCCAAGAGAAATGAGGTAAATCTGTTTGACCCAGGGCACTTAGCTATGAACCCAATAATAACCGCAAGTTACATATGATCTTCCTAATTGCTTTGGATACTTTTTTGTGTTGCATCATTTCAGCTTCAGTTTTGCTTTATTCATCATTCATTCCCAGCAGCCTTGGGAGGAAACATTTGGCAAATTCAGCTTTTTACTTACTTTGATTGAAATACTTTACAATAATGTAATTCTATACATTAGTTATAAAATTAGCAAATGTAATACTCTAATTCCTTTTCTGAGAAATAAAGAATGACTTTTTATATTCCTTGTTCAAACTCAGCTTGCGTTCATACCTTCCTTTATGATTTCATTTCCTGTGAACTATTATATCTTTTCTGTTTCTCTTCACTTGTGCAAATAATTTTAAAACATGTTCTTTTTTCCTCCAAATTATATTTATTATAAGACTAAAATTTAGTAGTTATATTATTGCTGCCTCTATTCTAGAAGTTTGTAGCATATAAAACAATTGATTAAATTCATGCTAATGAATTTAACTTAGAAACCAAACTTACACAGTTGGTGGGTGAATATCTCCCTGATCTTTTTTTTTTTTGTATTATCTTTCACTTCCTGTTCTATAGGAATAATCATTGTCATTAAATGAGCTGCTCCTTTTAAGTCGGTATTTCATACTATTCCCATGATGCAGTGTTTACTGTTTTAGTTTAAAGTTAAGATTAGAAAAAAGCCTCAGTTTCTTCTGCCTGTAACATTGGTTTCACAAATATAATTACTGAATCACAGTCATCAGATAAACTCAAAAGTCAATAAAAATAAGGAATTATCCATGGCAATCGGAGAAGAAAAAGAAATAAAAGGAATCCAAATTGGAAAAGAAGTAAAACTGTCACTGTTTGCAGATGACATGATACTATACATGGAAAATCCTAAAGATGCTATCAGAAAACTGCTGGAGCTCATCAATGAATTTGGTAATATTGCAGGCTATAAAAGTAATACACAGACATCTCTTGCATTCATATACACTAACAACAAAAAATCAGAGAAATCAAGGAAAAGTCCCATTTACCATTACATCAAAAACAATAAAATATCTAGGAATAAATCTACCTAAGGAAGCAAAAGACCTCTAATTTGAAAACTATAAGACACTGATGAAAGAAATCAAAGACCACATAAAGAGATGGAAAGATATACCAAGTTCTTGGATTGGAAAATCAATATTGTCAAAATAAGTATACTGCTCAAGGCAATCTTCAGTGAAATCCCTATGAAATTAATGGCATTTTTCACAGACCAGAAAAAATTTACAATTTGTGTGGAAGCACAGAAGACCATGAATACCCAAAGCAGTCCTGAGCAAGAAAAACAGAACTGGAGGAATTGGGATCCCTGACTTCAGACTGTACTATAGAGCTACAGTAATCAAAACAGAATAGTACTGGAACAAATACAGAGATACAGATCAAAGGAACAGGATAAAAAGTCCCTAGATAAACCCATGCACCTATGGTCACCCTATCTCTGATAAAGGAAGCAAGACTATACAATGGAGAAAAGTCTCCTCCATGAGGGGTGCCAGAAAAACTGAACAGCTGCATGTAAATGAATACAATTAGGACACTTCCTAACATCATGCTGCTAAGTCGTATCAGTCGTGTCTGACTCTGTGCGACCCCATAGACGGCAGCCCACCAGGCTCCCCCATCCCTGGGATTCTCCAGGCAAGAACACTGGAGTGGGTTGCCATTTCTTTCTCCAATGCATGAAAGTGAAAAGTGAAAGTGAAGTCGCTCAGTCGTGTCCGACCCTCAGCGACTCCATGTACTGCAGCCTACCAGGTCCTCCGTCCATGGGATTTTCCAGGCAAGAGTACTGGAGTGGGGTGCCATTACCTTCTCTGTCCTAACATCATACATAAAAATAAACTCAGAATGTGTTAAATACCTAAATGTAAGACCAGATACTATACTATANTCCATGTACTGCAGCCTACCAGGTCCTCCGTCCATGGGATTTTCCAGGCAAGAGTACTGGAGTGGGGTGCCATTACCTTCTCTGTCCTAACATCATACATAAAAATAAACTCAGAATGTGTTAAATACCTAAATGTAAGACCAGATACTATACTATAGGAAAAGGAGTACGTCAAGGCTGTATATTGTCACCCTGCTTATTTAACTTATATGCAGTTTATAAACTTATAAATTTAACTTATTTAACTTAACATCATGAGAAACACTGGGCTGAATGAGGCACAAGCTGGAATTAAGATTGCCGTGAGAAATCTCAATAACCTCAGATATGTAGATGACACCACCCTATGGCAGAAAGTGAAGAAGAACTAAAGAGCCTCTTGATGAAAGTGGAAGAGGAGAGTGGAAAAGTTGGCTTAAACCAGAAAACTAAGACTATGGCATCTGGTCCCATCACTTCATGGGTAATAGATGGGGAAACAGTGGAAACAGTGACAGACTTTATTTTGGGGGGCTCCAAAATCACTGCAGATGGTGACTGCAGCCATGAAATTAAAAGACGCTTACTCCTTGGAAGGAAAGTTATGACCAACCTAGACAGCATATTAAAAAGCAGAGCTATAACAAATTGAAAAATAAAAGCCATATGATTATCTCAATAGATGCAGAGAAGGCCTTTGACAAAATTCAACATCCATTTATGATAAAAACTCTCCAGAAAGTAGGAATAGAAGGAACATACCTCAACATAATAAAAGCTATATATGACAAACCCACAGCAAACATTATCCTCAATGGTGAAAAATTGAAAGCATTTCCCCTAAAGTCAGGAACAAGACAAGGGTGCCCACTTTCACAAGAAAGCTGAGTGCTGAAGAATTGATGCTTTTGAACTTTGGTGTTGGAGAAGACTTTTGAGAGTCCCTTGGACTTCAAGGAGATCCAACGAGTCCATCTTAAAGGAGATCAGTCCTGGGTATTCATTGGAAGGATTGATGCTGAAGCTGAAACTCCAATACTTTAGCCACCTGATGCGAAGAGCTGCCTCATTGGAAAAGACCCTGATGCTGGGAGGGATTGGGGGCAGGAGGAGAACGTGACGATAGAGGATGAGATGGTTGGATGGCATCACCGACTCACTGGACATGGGTTTGGATGGACTCCGGGATTTGGTGATGGACAAGGAGGCCTGGCCTGCTGAGGTTCATGGGGACACAAAGGGTCGGACACGACTGAGCGACTGAACTGAACTGAACTGAGTGCTAAGTTGCTTCATTCATGTCCAACTCTGCGATCCTATGGACCACAGCCCTCCAGGCTTCTCTGTCCATGGGATACTCTAGGCAAAAATACTGCAGAGGGTTGCCATTTCCTTTTCTAGGGAATCTTCCCAACCCAGGGATTGAACGCTCATCTCTTAAGTCTCCTGCATTGGCAGGTGGGTTCTTTATGACTAGCACCACCTGGAAGCCCTTATACCAAAATTGGAGGCTAATTCTCATTTCTATACTTTAAAATATAAAAATCAAAGCCTATCTTTGCAACTCCACTGTTTGCAAATACCTATATCCAAAACCTATGAGCGTGTAAATAATACCTACATATGTTACACATTATGGTTAAAAGCTCTGCTTAAAGTTTTAAAGAAAGACACTCAAGACAATGGGCAGGTCTGTGCGGAGGGGAGGAGGGGACTGGGATGCGAGAAATTCCCTTGCCTGTGACCCAGACTCCTCTCCCTACTCACTAGGTGGTTTTCCCGGGAGCCCTGGACTCGGCTGTGGCTTTGAGGGCAGGAGGATCTCTGAGTTGGCTGTTGGAGCACGCAGATCGGATTGTCTAGTGGAAAATCCTGATGCCAGCTTAAGCCTGGATGGTAAGCACGTGGCTAGACTGAAGGGAAGTGGCTGCTCTTCCCGTGATGTGTCTTGCTCGACAATGCCAGCGGGCACTATTTGATATTCGTAAACTTTTCCAAGCTCTCAGAGCAGAAGATGAGCAACTCCATTTTTACAACCGCAAATAGTACATTCCTAAGCTTGTGCGTGTGTGTATACACATAGACATGAAAGGGACTGAACTGAGTATAAATCACGACGCGGAAGCTTCCCACCTCTCACCTCGTCCGTGATTCGACTTCCATGTGTCAAGGGGAAGATAATCATGAGTGAAGAACTCCCATTGGTTGGAACAGAGCTAAAATATTTATTATATAATCTTTGAAAACGCTCTTTGTTTTGTATTTTTTTTTTTTGTTTTGTATTGAAATATAGACAATTAACAAACGAAAGTTGATAGCTTCAGGTAAACAGCGAAGGGACCCAGCCATGCATATACGTGTATTCCTTCTCCCCCAAACACTCCTCCCATCCAGGCTGCCACGTAACATGGAGCAGAGCTCACTGGTTATCCATTTGAAATACAGCAGTATTTATACAGTACACGTCCATCCCAAACGCCCCAACTATCCCTGCCCCCCTCCACCACCACCACCCCGGCAACCACAGGTTCCTTCTCTAAGTCCGTGAGTCTCTGCTTCCTAAGTTCATTTGTATCATTTCTTTTTAGATTCCACATGTAAGGGAAGTCTTTTAATACGAGTTTGCTGACCTCTGATTTATTCTTTGTGAGCAATGAGGTACCGCAATACTTCCCTATTGCTTTCGTGTTTGCAGTAAATAAACTGAGCTTCATTAGCAGGAACTCTAACAGCTCTTGTGAGCCTCTGACTTCCTCACCACTCCCGTTGTCTAAGAACTCAGGGATTTACTGGGTTCGAAGGGAGCCAGCCCCTTCTTGTGAACGGAACTGGTGAGAGGGAGCCACGCACTCCATGCACTGATTCTTCTTGCCACTAAGGGTCACTGTTGAACACGGGCTGTGCACACTCACCCTGGCTCTCCTAGCGATCAGACATGATCGTAGACACAATTCTAGGATTGCTGGATCCGGAAGAGATCCCAGCTGGTTCACTTGCCCTGTCGGAAGCAGCCCTCCACAAAGCTCACCCGGGCTCTCAGACTTTGGCTCCCAGGCTCCCACCATGCAGACGATTTCCCAAGCGCGCTTCTTGGCCTTCTCAGACACCTGCCAGGCACGCGGGTAAGTGCACAAACTGTATGATTGTATTAGGGCCATCCCAAACCACTCGTAAGGTGGTGCTCTAGCTCCAATTTTCAAATGTGGAAACAGACTCAGAGAGGCTCTCTGACCCGCGCAGGCTCACACAGCAGAGAAGGAGCGAGGCGGAGACGGAAACCGAAGCGGCCAGACTCCGGAGACTTCCTCTTCCCGCTTCTCTCTAAAACATCTCCTCCTCTGTGGGCAGAGGGGGCCGGGGGGAGCAGTTCTCCCAGGTTCTTCCTGCTATCCCCGCCCCCTTCCCTTGGCAGCTTCCCCAACCCGAGGCGAGCACAGCTGTATCTGCCCTGGTGCCCAGCTCATCATGGCTCCATGACCTCGTCTCCGATTGTGTTTTAGGCGTTCAGCATTCATTCACACCTTTGTCCTCTCTTTATGGAGCATTTGCTCTGCCAGGCTTTGTTCTTGGCATGAGGACACCCTAGTGAACAAGACAAGCAAAAATCCCTGCCCTCACAGAGCTGATGTTGTAGAGGGGGAGGCAGACCGTCAGTAACTCATCCACCACGTGACATCACCAGGTAACTTCAGAGGCTGTGAGGGGAAAAGCAGAGTAAGAGGGACGGGACGAAACTGTGGGGGTGGCACTGTAGACGGAGCGATCACGGAGGGCTTCCTTGTGGCGGTGACAACGGGGCAGGGACCTGAGACCAGCATTTCAGGCAGAGGGCACCGGCAGTGCAGACACCCTGAGGTCCAGTGCTGGGAAGGAGCCCGGGGACCTGGGAAACAGCAGGGTCGATGTTAGGGCTGAGGCACCCAGAAGGCGGGGGTGCTGGGCAGGGCCCACATGACGCAGGACCTTGTGGGAATTAGGATTCTCTTCTCCGTTCAGATGCAACGAGAGCTCTTTGTCTGGCAGGGGGGCAGGGAAGGGGGTCTCGCTATGCTCCCCACACCCGGCCCGTGGGCAGGACACGGGTCCCTTTAACTCAGGATGCGCCTCTGTCCCCAGGGAAGGCCCTGCCCTCACCCCTCGGAGCAACCACATCGGAGACGCTGCTGGAGACAGTGACTCACGGTCAGTCCTGGCAGGGCCCCTCTCACCGCCGTATCTGCTTTCTGTGACTCTGGAAGGCCCGCACCCCCTGGGGACCCAGGCCTGCCCCATCAGAGCATCTTTCCCTCCCCCGCAGGCGAAGTCAGGGAAAACTGAGCCCACCACCCTTCACCCGGGACCGGGTTTTCCCAGGGTGTGAATGTTCCAGAGCCAGAGCCCGAGGCCCAATCCCCCGCACCCCAACTCCCCCAAGATGGCTTCCACGGCAGCACTCTCGCAGCCCCGCCTGGTGGGCCACCCCCAGAGCTCCGTGTCCTTCAGGCTCAGAAAATGTTTATTTTTGCATCTGCCAGTTCGCAAGGCAATTATTGGTAACCGAATCCACAGCCCAGGAACTCTGACTTCATCGGGACACCGGATCCTGGGAAGGGCGACACCTCTGGGTCCTGGGCTGACCACAGACACCACCAGGGGAGCTCTGCACCCTGGACTCAGGTGACATCACGGCGGCTGGGGTCCGAGATGTGACGTGAGGGCAACCCCGAGGGGCCAGACCCGGCGTGTCTGCGGGAGCTTCCCCTCTGTCTGCCCACCAAAACCCCAGGCGCTGCTATTTCTGGCCTCGAGAGAAGATGGATTCGGTGGTTGTGGGAAGGAATTAGCTGTTAACGGTCTTGCTGTAAACAAAGATCAATTTCCAATTCTATGGATTTTTGAGTGGAGAGGGTTTAAGGTAAAACATTCATACATTTATAAAATACTTCTAACAGGATTTGGTGGGGCCATCCCTAGCACCCTAGAAAAGCGTGTAACCAAGGAAACGCCGGAAAAATTTCCACACCCCTCTGAGCAAACAGTTTCAACTCTTCTCTTTAAACACACACACACACACACAGAGCCAGTTCCTCTGAAATGCTTTCAGCTAAAAGTCTGAATATTTCAAGTTGATTTCCTGGGCCCTTCCATTTCCTAAAATAAAAAAAAATGAATTGGCAAGGATTTCCATGTCCAAACTGGCCAGAGAGAGGACGAGAGAGTCTGAAATGGCTGAGAACTGAAGGTGGCATTGTGCAGTAGGGCAGAGCCAGGGACACGTCCCGAGCCCCGAGTTCGAATCCTGCCTCTGCTCCTTTCTACTTGGGCCATGCGGGGGGCAGGTTCTATCTTATTTCCTTAAGGGAAACGGAGATAGCGATGCTTAGCTTTTCACATGTGTTTCGGGGAGGACTGAGCAATGCCCCATGTGTAGACAGATTCTGTAAATACAGTGATTGTGAGGATCACACATCAGCTCATGCGGAAAAAAAAAAAAAAAAAAGCTTTCATCTGCTTCCACTTCCTCTAACCCCTGGCTCAGAGCACGCTGTCCCATTATCCAGACCCTGGAGACTTTGGGCCTGAGAGGTGGTGTCTGTCGAGTCGGCTCAGTACTCCTGAGCCTCAGGCCCAAGTTCACGTTTCTTGCTGGGGTGTGTCCTACAGCTAAAGCCTTGCCTCTTTGAGCCTGGGTTTCCTCCCCAGGCCAGCTGTAAGGACCTAACATGATATTTCTTACTAAAGTGTGAAATCGGCCCTCAGGGGGCTGAGAAAGCCAGTGATGAAATTTGTCCCCGGAAGTCCTCGGAGGGGCTCCAGAGTGGCACCCACAACCGGCTCTGACCCTGTGGCAGCCGGCTGGGCGGAGCGATGGCGGCCCCGATGAAAACAGGGGCGCGGCGCTTGGGTCTCTCTGCAGACAGAACTGCGGGGAAGCTGACCTTCAGAAGATGCTTCCCATCCGTGACAGCCCCTTTGCACATCCTGAATGACATGTCCGCTTCTCCGAGTGGTTTCTAGCCCCTGCCCCTCCCGCGCCCCTCCCGCTCGGCACCACGGGCCTTTGGTTGGAGTCACCATCCTTGGCTGGGAGGCTGGCCCGGGCGCGGCAGGATGTTTAGCTGCATCCCTGGCCTCCAGCCACTAGATGGCAGTAGCACCTCCTGAATCATTATCCATCAATCCCATAGTTGCCTTTACCTTTACAAAACATACGCTGCTAAGTCACTTCAGTCGTGTCCGACTCTGTGCGACCCCATAGACAGCAGCCCGTCAGGCTCCCCCGTCCCTGGGATTCTCCAGGCAAGAATGCTGGAGTGGGTTGCCATTTCCCTCTCCAATGCATGAAAGTGAAAAGTGAAAGGGAAGTCGCTCAGTCGTGTCCGACTGTTCGCAACCCCATGGACTGCAGCCTACAGGCTCCTCCGTCCATGGGATTTTCCAGGCAACAGTACTGGAGTGGGGTGCCATTGCCTTCTCCAAAACATATGCTCCTGTATGTAAATGATACACATTATTGCTTTTCAGGCTTCGAACTTCATATGAATAAACAGTATACATAAGTAACAATAAAAGACTATGCCTTTCTCATTCTCAAATGATGGGTTGAGATCTGTCTGTATTAATAACATAGCTGTGGTTCCGTTTCACTGCAAATACGGCACAAGGCATTTCCCTGCCCTCCCGTTGATGGACACTACATTTCCCTATTACGTTTGTGTACACACAGTCCTGAGATGAATATCTTCAGCACGGCTCCTGAGGTACGGACCAGGGCTGGAAATAGACTTTCTAGATCCTGGTGAGATGGAAATGGCTAACTACTCCAGCACGCTTGCCTGGGAAATCCCATGCACAGAGGAGTCTGGTTGGCTGCAGTCCATGGGATTTCAGAGTTGGACATGACTAAGTGACTAACACTTACTTAGGAGTAAGGTCAGCTGCATGTATCTCATTAAACCTCACCCCTGTTTATGACTGCCTCTGTCCCTCTGCCTAAAAAGGACTTTGGGGATCACCCACCACGGCCCCACTCCCCCTTTCTGGATGGTGCACTGAGCCACAGGTGGTGGATCCATGACCCTATTCTCACCCCATGCTCCCACCTTCCTAGACACCCCACCACCTCTCATGTCTCCTACATTCCCCAGGACCCGGAGGTCAGGACCGGCATCCCGGTGTCCCCAGGTCGCAAGCACCAGGCACTCACAGGCCCACCCTCGACGTCAGCTGAATGAACCCCACGTTTCCCTCCAGCTGGCTGGGCAGGGGCTGTTATCAACCCCGCCACAAAGGGGAAGAATCAGAAGCTCAAAGAGGTTAACCCAAAGTCATGCAGCCCCAGAGCGGCCGGAACCCAAACCCAATTCAAAGCCCACACTCCTCCTGTCATTGCTCCAACAGGCGGAAATTCAAAGTCATTTCTTCCAGTCTTGGAAGGAGCTTCAGCGTGTCCTTTGAAGGAGGGCCGGGGGCTCGGAACTAAGCTAAAGCTAAGCTCTGAGGCTAGATGTGGAGAACTCTCCAACGGGAGACGAGCGGTTTCCTGCTCCTCACCTTCCCCACCCTCACCTGGCCCCTGATCCCAGGATGCCCCCACCCAGGGGGCCTCATTTGTCTGTAGTGGAGGTGGCGTTGCTTCTCTGAAAATTAGAAAACCAGTGGACGCTGTGTTAGCTCTCCTCGAAGCCAGCATCTGGGTCGACACAGTTCACCTACTCGGTGCCCTTTACCATGTGGGGAGACAGGCCGGGAGCCAACTGGTCTGGGCCGTTTACTCAGAGAAGACCCCTGTTTAGACTTCTGACAGTATCGGTATTTTAGACAAGCAATCCTCGACCTTTATATGGAAAGCATTACCTGAACCCCCAAAACTTAAAATCTACCACAATTCTTATAGCTTTTTTAGCTTAAAAAAAATTTTTTTTTTTCAATTTTGGGGGCTTCCCTTGTGGTTCATTGGTAAAGAACCTGCCTGCTGATGCAGGAGACACTGGTTCGACATCTGGTCTGGGAAGATCCCACATGCTGCAGGGCAGCTACGCCCGTGAAACTGAGCCCGTGTGCCACAGCTATTGACCCTGTGCTCTAGCTCTCAGGAGCCACGGATTCCGGAGC
Organism: Cephalophus harveyi; assembly: GCA_006410635.1. Classification (NCBI taxonomy): domain Eukaryota; kingdom Metazoa; phylum Chordata; class Mammalia; order Artiodactyla; family Bovidae; genus Cephalophus; species Cephalophus harveyi. The sequence continues at coordinate 75,072 of SJYT01064813.1, forward strand.
CCTTGAGCCCTAGAAGCCTCGCTCCGCAACGAGAGAAGCCACTGCAACGAGAAGCCTGCCCTGCAAAGAGGAGGGGCCCCTATTCACTGCAGCCAGAGAAAAGCCCACGTGGCAGCGAAGACCCAGCACAGCCAAAATAAGTCAGCAAAATTATTTAAAAATTAAAAAAAAATGGTTTTTGCCTTCCTCAGCTTCTGAGAAGCCCTGGTTAGGTGTCAAAATCAAGATGCTTCCAGAGCTAAATAAAAGCCAGTTTATGCAAGACCCAAGCCCATCACAAGTCAATTAGGGTGCAGACAAGCCTTCGTGACAAACGTCTTCTAATCAGTTCCATCCCCACCCACCTCCAAAAGTCTTAAAGGAGTAAACACAACATCAAAACCACACGAAACAGAGACTCTGTGACTTCTTTGGGTCCCAATCCTTCTGCCCGTCTCAGGGCTGCTTGGGGCCTCTCTCGAGGGAGATGTGCAGAAATGCACACAGCTTTTCACGTCTGTGAAATGGAGTCTGGATTCCCAAACTCCATCCGCGGACCACTTAAGTCCCCCAGAAGCCTCAGACAAGGTTTTTGGAAAAAGCAAGTTGAAAATAATAGACATGTAATTCATGGTCCACATGATTGTCCCCCAGTGGTAATACCTGAGTGTATTCTATAGACCCCAGACTCACCGGCTGGAGGCACAGCCTCTGTGTGAGATGGATGTGGGTCTAATCCACGTCTCTCTAAGCAAATGACACCACCATTCAAATGGAAACACAAAAGGCCCAGCCTCTCAGAGCTGCCAAGAGGATCCAGTCAGTGTCCGTAAGGTGCATGGGGTATACCCTGAGTGCCCCTTAGATGTTGCGCATGGGGTATACCCTGAGTGCCCCTTAGATGTTGAGCATGGGGTATACCCTGAGTGCCCCATAGATGTTGCGCATGGGGTATACCCTGAGTGCCCCTTAGATGTTGAGCATGGGGTATACCCTGAGTGCCCCATAGATGTTGCGCATGGGGTATACCCTGAGTGCCCCTTAGATGTTGAGCATGGGGTATACCCTGAGTGCCCCATAGATGTTGCGCATGGGGTATACCCTGAGTGCCCCTTAGATGTTGAGCATGGGGTATACCCTGAGTGCCCCATAGATGTTGCGCATGGGGTATACCCTGAGTGCCCCTTAGATGTTGAGCATGGGGTATACCCTGAGTGCCCCATAGATGTTGCGCATGGGGTATACCCTGAGTGCCCCTTAGATGTTGAGCATGGGGTATACCCTGAGTGCCCCATAGATGTTGCGCATGGGGTATACCCTGAGTGCCCCTTAGATGTTGAGCATGGGGTATACCCTGAGTGCCCCATAGATGTTGCGCATGGGGTATACCCTGAGTGCCCCTTAGATGTTGAGCATGGGGTATACCCTGAGTGCCCCATAGATGTTGCGCATGGGGTATACCCTGAGTGCCCCTTAGATGTTGAGCATGGGGTATACCCTGAGTGCCCCATAGATGTTGCGCATGGGGTATACCCTGAGTGCCCCTTAGATGTTGAGCATGGGGTATACCCTGAGTGCCCCATAGATGTTGCGCATGGGGTATACCCTGAGTGCCCCTTAGATGTTGAGCATGGGGTATACCCTGAGTGCCCCATAGATGTTGCGCATGGGGTATACCCTGAGTGCCCCTTAGATGTTGAGCATGGGGTATACCCTGAGTGCCCCATAGATGTTGCGCATGGGGTATACCCTGAGTGCCCCTTATATGTTGCACATGGGGTATACCCTGAGTGCCCCTTAGATGTTGTGCAGGGGTATACCCTGAGTGCCCCTTAGATGTTGTGCATGGAGTATACCCTCAGTGCCCCATAGATGTAGTGCATGGGGTATACCCTGAGCGCCCCACAAATGCTAGCTCTCGCCAGCACCATGGCTGCCTCCCCTTCCGGGGTCCCTGAGCCTAGCTGTCAAGCCCAGAGCCGACCTCCCGCTCTGCCCACTGGAGGACGCTGGGCTAAGCTCCATGCCGCCACGAGAGGGCGCACGTGCCCTTCCTAACACACAGCCCGGCCGGCCTCCCGCTTCCGAGGAGCAGGCAGACCCTCGACTCCGTCACTGGAGCCGGCCCAGAACCTTCCTACCAACCAGAGCCCCGGGTGGGGTGGCGGGGGTGGGGTAGGAGCCCCACTCCCGCTCGTTTCCCCGGAACTTTGGACAAGCCTCTGACTTACAGCTGAGTACCTCGGCTTGAGATCTCTTGAGTCAAGGGCTGGTCCTGCCTTCCTTCCCGCCCTGAGCATCTTCATTTGTTGCAGGGGCTCCACGTGCCCGGCCTGGGTGCTTCCGTTTGAACGGTGGTGTCATTTGCTTAGAGAGACAGGACTCGGACTCACATCCATCTCACACAGAGGCTGCGCCTCCAGCCGGTGAGTCTGGGGCCTAGGGAATACAGCTCAACTACCGCCGGGGGACAATCGCGTGGATCATGAATTACACGTCTATTATTTTTAACTTGCTTTAACGGTCACCACGGGCTGGGACCGTTTTCCTCACTCGAGGCTTCTTCTCCCAAGCCTGCCTCACAGCGGGGATGCCACCTGACATGGTTCTGGTTAAGGTCATGAACATGCCCACTGGTGGAGCGGGGCCTTCTGGAAAAGGCTCTGCGGCCTGACCCCTTTCCTTTACAGGCATCCTTCGGCCTCGAAGCTGGCGGCCACCTGGAGACCGTGAACAGACAGAGCAGAGAGACAGCTGGGCCCCCTGCAGACTCCCTGCGCCCCCTGGAGCGTCAGCCCTTCCCGCCCTCCGGTGGCTGCCCACTGCTGCGAGGACAGAGCCCAGACCGAGGCCTCTCACGCCCTCCCCCACTCCTGAAGGGTCTGCTGACCCCGCCTTCCCCTCTTCCATCCCGCTGCAGCAGCCTTCTTCTCCGTTGCTCCAGCAGGCAGAGGCCATCCCCGCCTCAGGGCATTTGCACTCGCTAATCCCGCATCTGGAAAGGTCTTCGCTCAAATGGCCAGTAGCTGGTTCTCCACTGCCTTGCCTTCGCTGAGAAGGTCCCTCCCCGGAGGCGCGGCCCCTGATTGCCTGCTCCTCCAGGTGCCTGTTCAATCCCTTCAGGGCAGGAAGCGCGCCTGCCATTGGCTTGTTGATTTATGAAGCACCCGCTTTCCGACCTTCCCTGCAGCGCGCGCCCGGCGGTACAGAGCAGGCGCGCGGGTAACACGCAACAAGTGAAAGAGGGCGTTTTCTTTCGGGCTAGACACCCTTTGGATGGAGGAGCCTGGTGGGCTGCAGTCCATGGGGTCGCTAAAAGTCGGACACGACTGAGTGACTTCCCTTTCACTTTTCACTTTCATGCACTGGAGAAGGAGATGGCAACCCACTCCAGTGTTCTTGCCTGGAGAATCCCAGGGACGGGGGAGCCTGGTGGGCTGCCGTCTATGGGGTCGCACAGAGTCAAACACGACTGAGGCCACTTAGCAGCAGCAGCAGCAGGCACCCTTTTGAGTAGGTTTCTGTCCCTGGCAATTGTAAAATGCCCCACCAACAGAGCGGGCAGAAAAGCCAACCAGATACGAATCACCAGCCAAACGCCGCGCTGGACGTGGCAGGCGGCGGCCAGTCTCCCTCCTTGCCTCGTCTGCGGCGCCTCCAGCACCCACGCCGCCCCAGCCTCACCCCCACCCCGCCCAGACATCCCCTGCGCGCCTCTGGTGTCCTTCCTGGCACTGACACCCTTCCCCGGGAGGAGCCCTATCTTGCCTGGAGAATCCCAGGGACGGGGGAGCCTGGTGGGCTGCCGTCTATGGGGTCGCACAGAGTCAAACACGACTGAGGCCACTTAGCAGCAGCAGCAGCAGGCACCCTTTTGAGTAGGTTTCTGTCCCTGGCAATTGTAAAATGCCCCACCAACAGAGCGGGCAGAAAAGCCAACCAGATACGAATCACCAGCCAAACGCCGCGCTGGACGTGGCAGGCGGCGGCCAGTCTCCCTCCTTGCCTCGTCTGCGGCGCCTCCAGCACCCACGCCGCCCCAGCCTCACCCCCACCCCGCCCAGACATCCCCTGCGCGCCTCTGGTGTCCTTCCTGGCACTGACACCCTTCCCCGGGAGGAGCCCTCTCTGTGACTAGGTCTCATCTGTGACTAGCGTCATCTCTCCCGGGGGTGTTCATCCAGACGAATGAAGGGACGGCCTCTGGGCTCACACGCGAACCTTGACCTCCCCAGCTGACGGCTTCTGGAGAAGCAGATCAGCAGGGAACATCTGCAGAGCTGAGGTGCGTCAAAGGGCGCGCTTTCAAAAGGGAAGGCTCGCCGAGGCAGTGTGAATCAGGGCCTGCCTGGAGCCAGCATAAGGAACTCCGCCCATGGCAAAGGTCATGAGGAAGGAGGCTTGGCATACGCAAAGGCGGATCAAGCCTCAGAAAACCCCCTGTTCCCGAGCATTTACCCCCAAAACCAGAGTCTGTTTTATGCTCTCACCTACACCTCTGACATTACGGGGGGCTCTCCCCCATCACCATTTCTCTCGGAGAAGGAGTTAACTTGCAGCTCCAGTTAATAAAAATTTCTAGGCGTGACAAGGGTGTTTCAACTTACAAACTCCTCTGAAGGTTCTCTAGCCTTCCTGAGTGGGTTCGTCTGGCCACATGTGATTGTTTACAGCCTCCCAACCATGAGAGGCACGAGATGCTTTAAAACTTTCTAAATACAGACTCTTTTGAAAAGTTACAAAATTATTAGTATAGTATAGTGGGTTGATTAGAAATTATATTGGTGAAGGGTTTTTTCATTTGTTGTGCCAATAATTACTGCTAATTCCCTGCCCTGGGTGTGACAAGGGTGTCTCAGGTCAAACCTCTCTGCTGATAGACTAGCTTGTGTGACAACCTCTCAACCATAAACAGCACAGAGAGTTTGGAGTATTAGCACAGGGCTTTTCTCATTGTTGAGTCAATGATTGCCGCCAGGCCTCCATATCCTTAGGCACCTGGGAATATATTAATCAATGTATTTGGAATATAAAAAAGGAAATATAGTAGTTTTTGATGTTAGCAATACTAGACTTTTTGAGTTAATGAATTTTCTCTTTTGTTATAAATTACTCTACTTTGTTATAAATCACTGTGTCCTTGCTATGCAAAAATGTAACTTTATCACTATCTTAAGACTAAATAGATCTTAAGGGGAACACTGGTGAAGGGTTTTCATTTGTTGAGCCAATATTTGCTGCTAAATTTCCATATTCCTTGCCCTTATAATGAATATAACTAGCATATAGGAGAAATAAGTATTAACCTTTAAGGCGGATCATGTTAACCTTAGGTTAAGTAAATTCCTTTTTTGATTGTAATCCACTACACCCTCACCCTATAGGAATGCAACTTTATTTGGAAGGTGGTGCCTGGTTTAAGAAAAAATCACCCCTGGAAAAAAATAAGTTTTCTGGTTAACTGACCGTTATCAGAAAGGGCCATAAAATGTCAGCAGGCCTCATGGCCATAAGATGATGTAAAACCCATAAGACCTTTGTATAATTTTATATGAAGCACCTGATTGTGACAAGGGTCAGGTCTGCTGACCCCCGTGTGACTCTGTATTCATCCCTATGTATAACAAAAAGTATATAAACAAACCTGAAAAATAAAGAAATTGGATCAGTTTCTGGAAAAACTGATTCCCCCGTGTCGTTTCTTTCTTGCTCCCCGTTTTCCTGGCTGAATTCCCATCTGGTACGAGTGTACTCACCAAGCCTGCTAATTTTGCCTGGGCTTCTAAGATCGGACTGGGGAGGCCTCGGAGCCTCCGCTCCTTCAGGAGAACGGAAAGATGCCTGTGGCCTATGTAGGTGGTGATTGGTATTCCACGTAAACCAAGTTATTCAGCCTCTTTAGATGTGTATAAGAGACAGCTCCAGAGGAACCCCAGATCNCCAAGCCTGCTAATTTTGCCTGGGCTTCTAAGATCGGACTGGGGAGGCCTCGGAGCCTCCGCTCCTTCAGGAGAACGGAAAGATGCCTGTGGCCTATGTAGGTGGTGATTGGTATTCCACGTAAACCAAGTTATTCAGCCTCTTTTTCTCCACTAATTTTCCTACTACACTATCTGTAAGGCTCGGAGAACCGCACTCTGAAAAGGACACTCAGGGACAGCCTCTAGTGGACTGACAAAGTTTATTATCTAATTGTGTAGTTTTATAATTTTCAGGGAATAGAGCATAAGGCTGACTTGCACGTAGCCATTCCAGAAAAACATTAAAGCATTCAAGCATAAAATACAGTTCCCACCGCCCAAGCCATAACATAGCTTTGGCGAAACTCTAAAGGGAGTCTTATCATGAAACCACAGTCCTTGCTCTCAGAAACAGGTGGTCAGAAGGAAGCCTTCGGAGGCCTCAAGGCCGGGCGTATTGACCCTTCGTCATCCATTCCCAGCCTTGGGCACTCAGTAAATGCTCATAACCCTTTGTTATACTCCTCCCAGCTTCCAACCTTCGTCATGAGTGGAGCAAATACATTTCCAGTATTTTCTTAAAGCCTTCCAGCTCCTCCACATTTTCTCCCTTTTTTCTCAAGAGCAAGGACTGCTGCAGCCATGGTTACTCCTGCTTTTTGGGCGGCGGTGGCCCGAGCACATAATGTTCGGAATCCTATAAGAACAATAACAAATAATAAACAGATCAGAGCATAAGAAGCCATCGTATGGGGTACCCAATTTTTGGGATTTAAAAAGGAAGTACTAGCGGATAGTGTATATAGAAGTCAGTATTATATAACCTAGGGGGAATGTTGCTGAAGGTAGACGTGATTTGTATTTGTTGATCTATCTGAGCTTGTTGGGCCCAGAGATCATGAGAATCCTTTTTCCAAGCAGTAATGAAATCATGATTTTGAATAGAATTATATAATGCCATTCTAGAAACTGTACCAACAGTTACACTATCTGTTTCTAATCTCTCTATATATCTGTAATTAAGTTTTTTCCTAGGACGCCTGCTCCGTCTCCCCTTCGAATTATCCTGGATCCACGGGGGCTGGACCCCGGCAGGGGCCCCCATGACGCAGTTATGTGGATTCAGAACTTGCTCATTGGGGTTTCAAACTCACACAGGCCACTGCCTTCACAGAGAGCCCCGAGTGGCTGAGCAGCCTGGCCCTGCCGTCCTGCGGACCTGCGTGTGAGAACTGGCACAGCCCCGTGCTAGCTGTGTGGTACCTGCTGGTCACTCAGCTGCTCTGTGCCTGGTGTCCTCCTCCGAAGGTGGACATAGCAGCTGGAGCTGCTTGATGGACGTGGGGCCTCCCAGGTGGCTCAGCGGGTAAAGAACCCACCTGTGGTGCGGGAGACGCAGGAGGTGCGGGTTCGATCCCTGGGTCGGGAGGATCCCCTGGAGGAAGGCACGGCAACCCACTCCAGTGTTCTTGCCTGGAGAACCCCAGGGACAGAGGAGCCTGGCGGGCTACAGTCCATGGGGTCACAAAGAGTCAGACAGGACTGAAGCGGCTTGCACACACGCACGATGGGCTTGCAGAGACTGTATTGGAATGTGTAAGGGGGGCACACCTTGAATGTGATAACTGCTCTCTTCATAGGGGTCAGAACAGGAGCCTGCAGCCGTCTGTCACGACCAGGCACCCGGGCTCTGATTCAGGACGTCTAAGTTCCTCTCTTACAAGCTTGGCAATTCGCTCACTTGCTTTCTGCCCTCAGACCCCATGCGCGTGTGCGGTCAACAGATGCCTGCCGAGCACCCTCTCGGGCCGGGACCCGGCTGTGGCAAGTGCTGCAGGATGGAGTGGCTGTGCACCTGGACACTAGCTCCATCGCTCACAGCTGTGTGACTTCCGGGGACGCCCACCCTCTCTGTGCCTCTGTTTACTTACCTGTTCAAATGGGGATAATTAGAGTACCTACCTCGTGGGGGTGTTTTAAGAAGTGAGTTGCTGTATTCACAGGACTTGGAACGATGCCTGGGACACAGTGAGTACCAGCTTAGTATTCCCTGTGTGCTGTGAGTTGCCCAGTCAGGTCCGACTCTTTGGGACCCCATGGACTGTAGCCTGCCAAGCTGCCCTGGACTTATCCACAGCTATTTTAAAAGCATGCTTGACTTTCCCGAGGGCTACACAGGAAGGCCTTTGAGGAGCACACGCTCCTTGAGAGCTGAAGCAGCACCAGCTAATATCCACCGAGGACTCTTTCTCTGCCCATGTGCTTTGTATCGAGGATTTAATAGCTTTCACTTAAAGGGCTTGATAGTAAATAATTTAGGCTTTGCAGGCCAGAAGCAAAATTGAGGCTACTGTGTAGGTTCTTATATAATTATTTAAAAATGAGGGTGAAGGAAACACTCTTAGGTCAGGGGACCAAAGAGCAAGGAGCAGGTGGACGGGGTTGGTCTGCAGGCTGTGGTTTCTGGAAAAACTGCTCTTTACTTTTCAATCCCTGCAACACTGCACAGTGAGCAAGAACTACTATTATTTTGAACTGTGGTTTTGGAGAAGACTCTTGAGAGTCCGTTGGACTGCCAGGAGATCCAACCAGTCCATTCTAAAGGAGATCAGTCCTGGGTGTTCATTGGAAGGACTGATGCTGAAGCTGAAACTCCAATACTTTGGCCACTTGATGCAAAGAGCTGACTCATTGGAAAAGACCCTGATGCTGGGAGGGAGTCGGGGCAGGAGGAGAAGGGGACAACAGAGGATGAGATGGCTGGATGGCATCACCGACTCAATGGACATGAGTTTGGGTGAACTCTGGGAGTTTGTGATGGACAGGGAGGCCTGGCATGCTGCAGTCCATGGGGTCGCAAAGAGTTGGACGTGACTGAGCAACTGAATAACAACAATAATCTTTTAATCACCCTATAACAGAGCATCTGTTATTACAGCGCTTTTACAGATGGGGAAACTGAGGCTCAGAGCGGTAAGCGACTTGCTGTAAGAGTGACACGGGCCTAAGAACACAACAGCACAGAGTAGACCCAGCTGGGACCCAGAAGAAGGACCCACCGCAGCATCATGACAGCGCAGCGGCTGGGATGTGGAGAGAGGAAGCCGTGTGCCCACGGCCACACAGCAGGAAAGGGGCAGCGAGGCATGAGGACCAGGCCCTCCCCGGCGTGCTCCCAGGCCACGGGGGCTGCAGTGCACCCCGTGGGGGCAGGTGGGCCAGGGACACCCCAGAGCTGCACTGTTTTGCTGAGGGACCTGCCCGTGGCCAGGGGAACCGCGGGACCGGAGCATCCTCTGCAGGAGTCCATCAGAGACAAACCATGTAGCCAGGACGGCTGCGCCCCTGAATTCCAAAATACATGAGGCCAGGTCAGCTCAGCAAGCTTCAGCCCCCAAGAGCCTGGGAGGCAAACTTCTATAAAGTGGGCGCAGGTTCCGGGCCCCATCCCAGGAGAATCTGATGCTATGGGTCAGAGACAGGGCCCAGGAGTGTGCATTCTACAAGTAACTCCTTCTCCCATCCACGTCATTTTTGTGGCAGGTGGCACATGGTTCCGACGTGGAGAAACCCTGGGCGGAGGAGAGGTGACGAGATGAGACGGAAGTGCTGACGTCCTGCAGAACCGAGCATGGGGGCCAGGGCGGCAGGCCGCTGCCACTGGCTGCCACCTGCCTGCCTTGCTGACACTGTCCTGTCTTGGGGGAGCCCCCCACCCCCGTAGCCCTGAGCTAGAAAATTCACCCTCCTGAGGTGCAGGAGGCCAGGGGGGTCAGTTAGCTTGTCCAAAGTCATCCCGGTAGTAAACGGAATGGCGCAGCTAGATTTGGAGCCAGGCAGACTCACTGCAGAGCCATTAAATCCAAAGCTTATCATCAAGTGGCTTCTGGAGACACGACGATTCACAAAGCCATTCTCAAGGCTTCCCAGGTTGCCAACACTTGGAAGGGAAAAAATAGAAACTAAGGTACTGAGGACGTACTACATCTCACGGGCTTTTGATGCAATCTCTGTCAAGTCTCATGACAGCCCTGGGGGGAGGGATGCTGCTGCTAACTCGCTTCAGTTGTGTCCGACTCTGTGTGACCCCATAGACGGCAGCCCACCAGGCTCCCCCGTCCCTGGGATTCTCCAGGCAAGAACATTGGAGTGGGTTGCCATTTCCTTCTCCAATGCATGAAAGTGAAAAGTCAAAGTGAAGTCGCTCAGTCGTGTCCGACTCTTCACAACCCCATGGACTGCAGCCTACCAGGCTCCTCCGTCCATGGGATTTTCCAGGCAAGAGTACTGGAGTGGGGTGCCATTGCCTTCTTCGGTGGGGAGGGATGACTGCACCCGTTTATCACATGAGGACACCCCAGAAACACGGAGGTTAAGAACATGCCTAAGATCATAAGGTTTGGTAAGTTTAAGATCCTATCAAGGTCAAGCCCGGGCTGGTCTGGGCCCAACGCAGTGCCTTTATCCTGGTGTCACTGAGGCTCATCACTGCCAGTTTCCCTGAGCCTCAAAAGATCAGAGGCTCTGTACCTGTCAGCTTTTGCTGTGTAACAACACATCCCAGAACTCAGTGGCAGACTGCAAACATTTATCCTCACACTGAAAGGTCTGCAGGAAAACCGACATGGCTTTTCTCCACGCGTGTTTATTCTGGGACGCAGGGTGAAGAGAGAGGCCATGATCCAAGAGTTTGTAATGTCCACGGGTAAAACCAGAAGCTACCAGAAGGACAAGCAGAAGAATGAGATCACTCTTGCAGTCTAGGCTCAGAACTGGCAAACGGTCACGCTCACTCCCATTCCATTGACTGAAACAAATCATATGGTAGCAGCAATGGGGCAGGAACATACTCCTTCAGTAGAGGCTTGGGAAAACAGGGAGAAAGAGAAAGCTTGCTAAAAGCCAATCTACAGGCTGATCTGGAGGACCTGAGTGCTAATGACCCCCTCTTCCCTGAGATGTTTTCAAATACTCTGATACCAGGATGCCAAACGCCTAGTCTCTGTGGGGGAGAAGAGGAGACAGGAATTCTGCAATGGCAAGACAGGCACTGTAAGTGAGGCACGCAGACAAGACGGAAGACAATAGGGAGCGGTGGGGACTGCGGCAAACTGGAGCACACAGACCTGCCCAGCTGCCTGCTCCTCCGCTCCTGCAGGCCGCTGACGGCGGCGTTCCATCTCCTCTGAGTCTGGCCGTCCTTGCTGGCTTGGGCCTGGCTCCCAGGCCTCCTACCAGCCTGCGTGGCAAAGATAAGGCTCCTAGAAGCAACGTGCTCGGAGACACTTGCTGCCGCCGTTTGCAGTGCTGCACACAGGCCTTCTCAGCCCTGCTGGGAATCTGCCCTGGGCCCCTCATTACGCCTCGATGGGCTCCTTGCCCGCAACCCAGGAGGCTCAGGCTGCCTTCCTCCCCTAGAACTCTTCACTGCGGGGAGGGGCTGCCACACAAACCCATTCATTATTAGTTCAAAAATAGTCAGGCTTGATCAAAAGAAATTTGAATTATCACTAATTGGCCTGAAAGTTCAGCAAGATTGCTTTGTAGGAGGAGGAGGAGGAGGCGAGAGTAAAATGTTAAACGGATTAAACAGCCTGAAGCAGAAGTAGGCAATGCTGGGGGGTCAGAGCTGGGAAAGGGCCCAAATGCCCGCTGCCTCCAAGACCCATGCCAACCTGGGGACGTCAGGCAGGATACCAGGCCAAGTCTGGCTCCGCCCCAAGCCTGCCCTCCCACCATCGGGGTGCAAGTCCTCTGTGTTAGCTCCCCTGCAGCAGAATTTGTCCCCTTTGCAAGTTTAACGTGCAGCCCTCTTTTTAGAACGGAAACAGCACCCCAACATCTGGGTGGGCCATCCCACCCTAGCTGTCACTGTATGCAATTGGCTGGGGCTGGCTCCACCCCCAGATGAGTGGGAGGCTCAGGCCCACTTGTCTGGGTGGGTGGGAACCTGGTTCACAGCTTCTGTTTCCCTCTCTTGGAGGAGGATGAAGGCCCAGGGATGGCGGCGCCACCTTGGCCACCAGCAGCGGGAGCCTGCCATCAGCGCGGGGCCACTCACAGCCTGTGCCCAGCCGGCCAGAGTCTGAGCCAGAGAGAAACAATCACCCAGGATGACCCCGGCTCTGTTTCAGAATATGGTATTTTGCCTTGTGGCTATTTGCCATCTATTTTTTGTTTCGTTTTGGGCATTGATTCTGATTTAAATATATATATATATATATTATTCAAATCTAACATCGTGATCACTGAACTTCAGGGTGTCCCCTTACATCTTATGCTCAAGGTGAGTGCCTCAGTCTCCGTACACCACTCCCAGCCCTGGTGCTTGCATTTGGAAGGGTCGGGTCCCTCTTGGCTCAGCTGCTTACAGATTTGTGCCATCTGGGGCAAACTGCATGGCCTCTCTGAATTCCAAGCAGCTCACCTGCGATGCAGAGGTGGCGACACCTGCCAGGCTGGATGAAAGGAGATGATGGATGTGAATACTCCTTGCAAACTGTGGCCGCTGAATCTAAGGAGTGCTTCTGTCTGCACGTGCCCAATGCTGACCATGAGCACTCACCTAAGGCTGGGAACTGGGCTAAGAAGATAATGTGCTTTATCCCACTAAAGCCTCACCACAGGCCCCTGGGATTTTGGCCAGAGGAAATAAATTCTATAGTTAGAGTGGCCCCGTTTTCCAGATCAGGAAACAGGTACAGACAAGGGCCACTCAGCAGTGAAATGGTCAGATCCCGGTGGAAGTGATAAACTTGGAGCGTCAGGGAGGAAGCCTCGCGCCTGAGACTGACTCCAGAGCTGGGCTGAGCTGATTAAGTTCCCCTCACAGTATCCGAGGCTCGTGAACTTGCTTTGCTTGTGTTGCTTTTGATTAGTTTTTATGGTTGGGCCTGCTCAGTCGCTCAGTCGTGTCCAACTCTTTGCGACCCCACAGACTGTAGTCACCAGGGTCCTCTATCCATGGGATTTTCCAGGCAAGAAGACTGGGGTAAGTTGCTCTTTCCTCCTCCAGGGGATCTTTCTGACAGAGGGATCAAACCCACGTCTCCCGAGTCTCTGGTTTTACACTTGAAATGACTATAAGCTGTTACACTTGAAATGACTATAAGCTGCCGTAATTGCTGCTTGCCTATGATGGGGGACAGTGGCGTTGATGTCGGCTGCTGCTGAGCTCCCGTTCAAACGGAGTGACGGGGGCTCGGGCCATCCTGGCCAAACCCAGAGCCCAGGGAGCGGCAAAAACAAAGCTTTTCCCTACAGACGGCGAAGGCCCTGTGTGTCTGTGTCATGGAGCAGAGCCTGCCGGCTGCAGGAAGGACCACTGACCTCTTGTCTAGACCACGAGCTGCTGATGAATGGCTTGGACTTTCTCACTTGCTTACATCTCGTCTTCAGTAGAAAATTTCATTGCCAAAAACTATGCGTGAGTGTCTGAGTGTTGGTGGTCTTACGGACTGCAGCCCACCAGGCTCCTCTGGCCATGGGGATTCTCCAGGCAAGAATACTGGAGTGGGTTACCACGCCCTCCTCCAGGGGATCTTCCCGACCCAGGAATCGAACCTGGGTCTTCTGCATCTCCAGCATTGCAGGTGGATTCTTTACTCACTGAGCAACCTTGGGAAGCCAAAAACTCCACATAGTGTCAATAAACTCCCTAACTGGTGTTCAAGTTGAAGACTTTAACCTACATGTGATCTTTAATATAGTTTCATTATTTTATGTAGTTTATATGTATTAAGTTTTCATTTACTTTAATAATAGAATACTGGACAGTAGTGAAAGGTTTATATTCCAAAGTTTAAAAGTTTATTTTAAAAAAAAGCCTGGGATTTGAATACCTGCTCAGGTATTTCTTGTGTGATCCTGGCCAAGCCAGCTAATTTCCCAGCTCTTCTGTTCTTTTATCTCTGAAGTCGGCACCACGATAACCATCCTAGTCACTACCTGGGGATTCTGTGAAAATGAATTGGAATCATGCATGGGAGAGCATTTGGTGAGTGGTCCAGGGCCTTCCCCAGTGGCTCAGATGGTAAAGAATCTGCCTGCAATGCAGGAGACCCAGGTTCAATCCCTGGGTTGGGAAGATCCCCTTGAGAAAGGAATATCAACCTGCTCCAGAATTCTTGCCTGGGAAATCCCATCGACAGAGAGGCCTGGCAGGCTACAGTCTGTGGGGTCACAAAGAGCTGGACACAACTGAGTGATTAACACTTTCACTTTCCTGGGCCATACATGTATAAAGAACTGGAAGATTCAGAATGATAGCTAAGAGATGGGATTGGTATTTGTGGGGTAGAAAATAAATAAATAAAATAAGACAACTTTGACCAAGGTGAAACACGTCCAGCTATGGCAGGTTGGCTGAGAAACATGGGGATAACAAGGGGAGAGACGGTGTCAGCATTTAGAGATCCTGGTAGACAACCCATCACCCTATAAGGCACATGTGATGGGTTTTCAAATCACAGCATAGCAAGGACCAGACGGAAACTCGGTGCTTGGATGTCCAGTCCAGCTGAGTCCCCCTCCCCTCCTGCCAGGTTCCACCCCTCACCTCCAGACCATCACCTCTGCCTGGACCTGGACCTCCAGACGCCAACCACGACCTCCTCCCTTAAAGGGCGCCTCTCCCTCCAACCCTCCCCCTGCACAGAGGATGGGGTAGACCTTCTAAAGATCAAATCTGCTCATCTGCTCCCTCGTTAGAAAACCCTCTCGGGACTTGCCACTGCTCCCAGGCTCTCCTCCAAATGCGTGCTGCCGTCTTTCCCTGTGGTCTTTCCAAGTTCACCCTTTGTCGTCCATGTTCCATCATATTCCACTGGCTAGTAACAAGACACTAATATATATATATATATATTATTCAAATCTAACATCGTGATCACTGAACTTCAGGGTGTCCCCTTACATCTTATGCTCAAGGTGAGTGCCTCAGTCTCCGTACACCACTCCCAGCCCTGGTGCTTGCATTTGGAAGGGTCGGGTCCCTCTTGGCTCAGCTGCTTACAGATTTGTGCCATCTGGGGCAAACTGCATGGCCTCTCTGAATTCCAAGCAGCTCACCTGCGATGCAGAGGTGGCGACACCTGCCAGGCTGGATGAAAGGAGATGATGGATGTGAATACTCCTTGCAAACTGTGGCCGCTGAATCTAAGGAGTGCTTCTGTCTGCACGTGCCCAATGCTGACCATGAGCACTCACCTAAGGCTGGGAACTGGGCTAAGAAGATAATGTGCTTTATCCCACTAAAGCCTCACCACAGGCCCCTGGGATTTTGGCCAGAGGAAATAAATTCCATAGTTAGAGTGGCCCCGTTTTCCAGATCAGGAAACAGGTACAGACAAGGGCCACTCAGCAGTGAAATGGTCAGATCCCGGTGGAAGTGATAAACTTGGAGCGTCAGGGAGGAAGCTTCGCGCCTGAGACTGACTCCAGAGCTGGGCTGAGCTGATTAAGTTCCCCTCACAGTATCCGAGGCTCGTGAACTTGCTTTGCTTGTGTTGCTTTTGATTAGTTTTTATGGTTGGGCCTGCTCAGTCGCTCAGTCGTGTCCAACTCTTTGCGACCCCACAGACTGTAGTCACCAGGGTCCTCTATCCATGGGATTTTCCAGGCAAGAAGACTGGGGTAAGTTGCTCTTTCCTCCTCCAGGGGATCTTTCTGACAGAGGGATCAAACCCACGTCTCCCGAGTCTCTGGTTTTACACTTGAAATGACTATAAGCTGCCGTAATTGCTGCTTGCCTATGATGGGGGACAGTGGCGTTGATGTCGGCTGCTGCTGAGCTCCCGTTCAAACGGAGTGACGGGGGCTCGGGCCATCCTGGCCAAACCCAGAGCCCAGGGAGCGGCAAAAACAAAGCTTTTCCCTACAGACGGCGAAGGCCCTGTGTGTCTGTGTCATGGAGCAGAGCCTGCCGGCTGCAGGAAGGACCACTGACCTCTTGTCTAGACCACGAGCTGCTGATGAATGGCTTGGACTTTCTCACTTGCTTACATCTCGTCTTCAGTAGAAAATTTCATTGCCAAAAACTATGCGTGAGTGTCTGAGTGTTGGTGGTCTTACGGACTGCAGCCCACCAGGCTCCTCTGGCCATGGGGATTCTCCAGGCAAGAATACTGGAGTGGGTTACCACGCCCTCCTCCAGGGGATCTTCCCGACCCAGGAATCGAACCTGGGTCTTCTGCATCTCCAGCATTGCAGGTGGATTCTTTACTCACTGAGCAACCTTGGGAAGCCAAAAACTCCACATAGTGTCAATAAACTCCCTAACTGGTGTTCAAGTTGAAGACTTTAACCTACATGTGATCTTTAATATAGTTTCATTATTTTATGTAGTTTATATGTATTAAGTTTTCATTTACTTTAATAATAGAATACTGGACAGTAGTGAAAGGTTTATATTCCAAAGTTTAAAAGTTTATTTTAAAAAAAAGCCTGGGATTTGAATACCTGCTCAGGTATTTCTTGTGTGATCCTGGCCAAGCCAGCTAATTTCCCAGCTCTTCTGTTCTTTTATCTCTGAAGTCGGCACCACGATAACCATCCTAGTCACTACCTGGGGATTCTGTGAAAATGAATTGGAATCATGCATGGGAGAGCATTTGGTGAGTGGTCCAGGGCCTTCCCCAGTGGCTCAGATGGTAAAGAATCTGCCTGCAATGCAGGAGACCCAGGTTCAATCCCTGGGTTGGGAAGATCCCCTTGAGAAAGGAATATCAACCTGCTCCAGAATTCTTGCCTGGGAAATCCCATCGACAGAGAGGCCTGGCAGGCTACAGTCTGTGGGGTCACAAAGAGCTGGACACAACTGAGTGATTAACACTTTCACTTTCCTGGGCCATACATGTATAAAGAACTGGAAGATTCAGAATAATAGCTAAGAGATGGGATTGGTATTTGTGGGGTAGAAAATAAATAAATAAAATAAGACAACTTTGACCAAGGTGAAACACGTCCAGCTATGGCAGGTTGGCTGAGAAACATGGGGATAACAAGGGGAGAGACGGTGTCAGCATTTAGAGATCCTGGTAGACAACCCATCACCCTATAAGGCACATGTGATGGGTTTTCAAATCACAGCATAGCAAGGACCAGACGGAAACTCGGTGCTTGGATGTCCAGTCCAGCTGAGTCCCCCTCCCCTCCTGCCAGGTTCCACCCCTCACCTCCAGACCATCACCTCTGCCTGGACCTGGACCTCCAGACGCCAACCACGACCTCCTCCCTTAAAGGGCGCCTCTCCCTCCAACCCTCCCCCTGCACAGAGGATGGGGTAGACCTTCTAAAGATCAAATCTGCTCATCTGCTCCCTCGTTAGAAAACCCTCTCGGGACTTGCCACTGCTCCCAGGCTCTCCTCCAAATGCGTGCTGCCGTCTTTCCCTGTGGTCTTTCCAAGTTCACCCTTGGTCGTCCATGTTCCATCATATTCCACTGGCTAGTAACAAGACACTCGGCACACTTCCCCTCAAGCCACTGCTGCTTTCTGGTTCAATCCTCAAGGCTCAGCTCAGTGTTCCCCTGCTCCAGGAAGCCTTCCCCAAATCCTACCCATAGGTTGAACACCTGTCTGTATACTTGTGGCTTGTGTTCATTGTACCATCAACTACTCAACTAGAAATAATCCACCTACATAACTCACACACACACACACACACACACACACACGGGAACTAGGATATAATCCTCTTTGGAACAGTACTGCTGGCTAATGCTTGTCAGGTGTTTACTGTTTGCCAGACCCCGGGCTGAACACGGGGCTTCCCCTGTGGCCCAGTGGTAAAGAATCTGCTTGCAATGCAGGAGACTCGGGAGATGTGGATTTGGCCCCCGGGTAGGGAAGATCCCCTGGAGAAGGAAACGGCAACCCACTTGGTTGATGTGTTGGTGCTTAGAAGTCTAGTCCACCAACCCCCTCCCAGTATCCTGCCTGGGAAATTCCATGGACTGAGGAGCCTGGCGGGCTACAGTCCATGGGGTCATAAGAGCTGGACACAGCTTACTGGGTGCACACAGGGCTGAACACTGAGTCCTCCTCGCTACCCTTTGAAGCAAGCGACAGTATCATTCCTGATCTGAGAGGTCAGGGACCCGGCCAACACCACTCAGTCAAGGGACAAAGACAGAGGAAGTCATATCCAAGCCCATCAACCCCCAGCACCTGGCAGAGTCCTTAGCCAACATCTACTGAGTCGAAGTGCAATTCTGGGAGTGAATAAACAGAATGAAGGTCTCTGTGGAAACGTCTTGCTGAGTGTAGCCCGGGAGGCCCTGTGTTAAATCAAGGGACGGGGCTTCAGCGGCCTCTCCCGCTGCAGTCCCGAGCACTGCCCTCCCCGACAGCTGCCAGCTCTGTCCTAGCAGGGAGCCCTGCCCTTTATACTTTGAACATCTTTCTTGGGCATCTCCAGGCAGTAGCTGAACCTTGCAGAGATGGTCCCCGCAGGATCTGACCCTGTGTTAAATCAAGGGACGGGGCTTCAGCGGCCTCTCCCGCTGCAGTCCCGAGCACTGCCCTCCCCGACAGCTGCCAGCTCTGTCCTAGCAGGGAGCCCTGCCCTTTATACTTTGAACATCTTTCTTGGGCATCTCCAGGCAGTAGCTGAACCTTGCAGAGATGGTCCCCGCAGGATCTGGGTGGGTGGGAAGGAGTGATGTCCGACTTGTTCCTACCCTTCCTCCTTGCTGTGAGGCAAACCTTTGCAGCAACATGTGAGGGTGGGGTGACTCAGAGATACAGTTGCTTTATGCAGCCAGGATCATACCAACAGGCATCAGTCAGGACCTTTGCTGTCAAACTGAATTTATGAATCCGTACAACTATCTAGTGCAAATTCATCAGCTTCAGGAATGGCTGGATCCAGGCGTTCAACTGATGCCATTAGAACTCCCATCTTGCCCTCTCTCCCCCTTAGGTTTTAGCTCTGCCTTCCTCTGTGTTGGTCTCAGCATCAAAAAGATTCTCCCAACTCTGGTTGCCAGCAGCTCCTAGTACGCCTCTTACCCATTCAGCCCATTCCTAGTGGGATTCCTCTTTCCTATTCTTATACAAATCCCCAAACCAAGTGGCCTGACAGGTTTCCCACTCATGTCTGAACCATCAAGGTAGGTCAGGGACAGAGTGACGTCCGCTGGCCAGGCTTGGGCAATTTGGCCACCCCTCGAGTGTGCCTGGGCGAGGGGGCCAAGGGGGATTTCATCCCCACCCAAAATGCCGAATCCGAGGGGACAGGGGGCAGCAATGTAGGTTTCCCACTCATGTCTGAACCATCAAGGTAGGTCAGGGACAGAGTGACGTCCGCTGGCCAGGCTTGGGCAATTTGGCCACCCCTCGAGTGTGCGTGGGCAAGGGGGCCAAGGGGGATTTCATCCCCACCCAAAATGCCGAATCCGAGGGGACAGGGGGCAGCAATGTCCCCACAGGGAGTCAAGGCCTTATTTTCAGCAGTGATCAGGCAGAAAGAAATCAACATACATTTACCACAAAATGTCTTGGTGAAATAAGAAATCTTTCTTCTGCAGTAAATTTCTCAAGCCTGAGCCCACGCCAGGGACCCCAGGACCCCAGAATTCAGGATTCTCATGAAGGGGCCCTAAAAAGTGACATAACGTGCAGGACACCTGGCTCGTTTATGACAGCGACTTTCCACGCTGCCTCTCGTGTGTCTGGCTCAGATGATATCAGAATTCAAAGACTCGGGAGAGCAGAAGCTGTAAAAAATAATCTTCCATTAAGCCCCACGCTGCCCCCAATGCAGTGGCATTTGGAAGACGAAACCAACGCCGTTCCTTTGGAGATAGCAGCTATTTTCCAGTTGCACTGATAAAAAAGGAAGACATGAAGTAAAGTGACATTTACGTGCTAGGAGAAGCATATTTTCTTTCCTACTCCAAAACCATTTCGGGAGCTGGGAAGGGGGGTCGTTGGTGGATGCCACCCCCACCGTCGTTTAGGCTATGGGAGCATCTGGCGGCGGGTGGGGGGCTGCCAGCCTCAGCAGCTGGGGGGATGCAGCCTCCAGGCCTCGTGCTGCCCACACCCCCACCCCCATCTGCTACTCCGCTCCCCACAGGCTGAAATATCAGCCTGTTTCAGCTCAGAAACGTGGAAATCCAGAAAGGCAAGGAGGGGCGGTGGGGAGGAAGGAGAAGCGGTGAATCACTCTTGGACAGCTGCCTCATCCGCCTGCCGCGGGGGGAGAGGCAGCCCCGGGTGGGAGGAAGAGCTTGGGAGTCGAGTTCAAAAGATGCCTCCACCGCAGGCGGGCAAGAGGCCCCGGGCCACTCACCCTGGTGAGCCTCAGTTTCCTCATCTGTACAATGGGGATCGTGCCTCTCATGGGGTCAGTCTAAAGGGTATGCAGCAGCCGGCCCAGGGTGGCCTGAAGTACGTTGATCATCTCTTTCTCCTCCTGGAAGGCGGGGCCGGAGCCCCGCGGCTCCATCAGCATCGCCGCTCTGTCTAGATCAGCGCCCAGCGCTGCTCAGCTCCTGCCCAGGGGCCCTGAGACCCAGCGGCTGAGCTTCCCAGGCCGACTGGGCCCTGCTCTCGCCCCCAGCACATGCTGCATCCCCAGGCTCCACCCACGCGGGCGGTTGGCTGTTTCTGCCCTCCCCAGGGCTCTGTGTACCCAAGGCCTTCCTTCCCTCTCCCGCCCCTCCTTCGCCCAGGGTCAGCTCCTTCGCATCATTCCGCCTCTGCTCAAATGTCCCTTCCTCCAAGAAGCGCTCCCTGACCAACCTGGTGAAAGCGGCTGTCCACACCTTAGTCACTTTCTAGCTCATCTCTCAAAAGCAGTCTCGTTTATTTGTTAATCTGCTTATCACCCCTCCCCCAGGAGAACACGAGCATTAAGAGGCAGGGAACGTCCCCATCGCGCTCATCTCCACGTCCTAGGGTCCAGTGGCCTGCCTGGCGCAGGGCAGGCACGCGAACGTTCGGGGAGGGAGGGAGGAAGAAAGGAAAAAAGAAAGGGAGGGGGCAGGGTGAGGGGAGGAGGGACGGAGAGTGAGGGACGGAAGTTGGAGACCCAGCCCTCGCCCGACTCAAGAGCCGCGGCTCCTGACACCCCGGGGCCTGGGTCCCCCGGCCTCCCAGCCCCGGCCCCCTCACACACCCCGCCCTCCCCTGGACTCCAGTGCCTGGTTCTTCCCCCATGGAGACGGCTGCCTAACATAAGACACTCCACCACAGCGCTTCCTCCTTCCATGTCCTGGGGGCCAGTCCAGCTCACAGATAACACTTGCACGTCACGTTCTGAGTGAGCCAGCAAGCATAATGCCATCCATCTGTCAGTTCTGCCTGCTCCCGCTGAACATCCCCTTCTGGGAACAGACCCCTGTGTCACCTCAGGAGATCCACCCTGCCCCACCCGTAGCCCCTCGAGCTCTGATGGCATCATGATGACCCCCAGCTGCAGGGCTGGACATGTGACCGCATCTGGCCCATAACAAGGGAGCATTTTCCGAGCCACAGTGATTGGCTAGGAATGGTCACGTGGCTCCAGCTGGAGCCACTCACATGGAATCCAAGACTGTTCCTGCTCCTTAATTAGCACAGAGGCACTGTCTCTCTGCCGGAAATGCCAGCCCATTTGGCATCAGGTCAGCCGTGGACCTCTCTCTGCTGGGGACCAGGCAATCTCTACCAGCCAGGGCACACCTGGCCCTCCCTCTGAGCTCCAGAGCCACAGGGCCACCCCCCAGCTGGACGTCTCAGTTAAGACATCTAACAGACACCTCAAATGCAGCGCTTCCCACACTAAAGTCCCCGCTCCCCACACCAGCTGCCCCTTGTACTCCTCCTGTGTCCCTCAGTGAGTGTCATCTCGAAGATAAATATATCCTATACCCATAGATGTAAGTCTGGAGCTGACAGCCGTCCTCCCACCACGGGAGGACAGCCTGATTGAGAAGAAAACCAGCCGGAGGGCAGCAGAGCCCAGAGACAGAGTCCGATGCTGCTGCTCAAGTGCCTGGATCCAGCTCTACCTGAAGGAGGAAGATTCCACCCCTGAAAATTTCAGTAGCCCAAGCCAATAAGTTCCCTGTTGTGCTTAAGCCAGCTGGAGCTGTACTTGTCGCCAAAATGGTTCTGACCCATAGAGCATTAGTCGGTCATGGGGTAGTCGAGACGTGAGGCAGCCAGGGGGACTGTGGGCCGCGTTTGACCCAGAGAAGCAGCACCCGCCACCCCCGACCCCCCCGCGGGCTCCTGAGTGGCTCTCTGCTGGAGGGACCGGGTCTGTCTGGAGCTCCCTGCTGCTCTCTCTCCAAGAATCAGACAGCCTCCAAGTCTTTCAAGGCAAAAAATACATCGGAGGGAGTTAATAGTCATGTCTTTGGAGGAAAAAGACTTGCTCAGCCTTCTTGAAGGTGCAAAGAATTTCCAGCACACAGGAGGCCTCCCACCTGCCATCCGTTCCCAGGCCTGGATCAGGCATGCCTCTTGGAGGCTGTGTGCATTCAAAATGGTACCCGGGGGGCGGCTGGGGCCCAGTCCAGCTCTCTCCAACAGGCAAGCACTCACCTGTGCCCACTGAGGCTAGAGCTCCAGAACAAAGCAGCCCCATGGGGGTGCAGCCCAGCTCCCCTGAGCCCCGCCTTGGAGCAGAAGCAATGGCTGAGGGTGCGAGGCCCCAGAAAAGGCCTCCTCAGTGTCAAGTGACAGGTGTCAGGCTCTCAGGAAGACTGACAGCCTCTAGTTCTCCTGGGATCTCTGACTGCAGGCAGACAGACAGTTCCCTCCTTGCTGCTGGGCCCAGGAGGAGGGCCTGGCTGCATGGGGGAAGGGCCGGGCACTGTTTGGTTCTGGACGCCCCTCCCGGCTGCAGCGACACCTGACACTCTAGAGGTGGTCTACAGACAGGAGGAGAAGCGCAGTGCGCCAAGAGTGTGGGCTTCCCAAGACCCAGCCCTGGGGCTGAATCTCGCCTGGCAGGCCAGCCGTGGGCCTCTCTCTGCCGGGGACCAGGCGATCTCTACCGTCCAGGGCACTAGGGCACACCCGGCCCTCCCTTCAGAGCTCCAGAGCCACTGGGCCACCACCCAGCTGGACGTCTCGGCTGAGACATCCATCAGACTCCTCACACACAACGCTTCCCAGACCGAAGTCCCCGCTCCCCTCACCAGCTGCCCCTGTACTCCTCCTGTGTCCCTCAGTGGACGTCTCCTCCAAGCCCTCCCCAAACTGAATCTCTCCCTGATTCCTCTCTCCCCCCTCACTTCCAGACAACCAGCCTCTCTCCTGTGGGTTCTCCCTCTGAACTCTCTCGCCCCACCAGGACTTTCCAGCCCAGCCTTCTCCTGCCAGGGTTACTTGAGCAGACTCCTGCCAGGCTTCCCTTGCTCACTGCTACCAATTCTCCCCTCAGCAACCAGACCGATGATCCCCAAACACACACTAAAACTCCTGCAGGGACAATCCTTTGCCAGCCCAGCAAGGCTCAGTTCCTCATCCCGGCTTACAAAGCCTCTCCTGACCTGATTTCCAGCCTGGCAAGAAGAAAGTATTCACGTGTTTCCTCTAAACTGGACCAACTTTTTCAGGAAAGGGCCAGATAGTAAATATTTTAGACTTTGTGGGCCATATGGTCTCTGTCGCCACTACTGCGCCTTTGTAGTGGGAAAGCGGCTGCAGGCATTACATAAATGAATGGCGGTGGCCGTGGGCCAATAAAACTTTATTTACAGAAGCAGGTGGTGGGCCGGATTTGACCCATGGGCCATAGTCTGCCAATCTCTGCTCTAAAGGGAGGGATGAGCTCATTTCTCACCATCTCCACATTTCAGATGCCTCTAGAAAATGGTGACAATAATCTTCACACTGAAGAGCTGGTGAAGGATTTGAAAGAACCTGTCCAGCACCTGGCATAGAGTCTGGAACACAGTAGGCGCTCAGTTGGTGATCACTGTCATTAAAACTTATCATGGCTTTCCGTTTCTGCATGTTTAAGCATCGGTCAGTCCTGACTCCACAGCAAGGTGGTTTTCAGGGTAGAGACCCTCCTTCTCCAAAAGCCTGATGATACCTGATGCATTTACACACGTGCTGCACAACCATATAGCTGAGCACCTGCTGTGTGCTGGGCACTGGGCTTCATGTTGCTGAGTGATCACCGTAAATCATGAGGCAATATTCACACCCCTGAGGCCAAGCTAAAGAAGTTGAGGGGAAACCTTCAAGAAATTATTTGTTCAGGAGCACGCCTACTATGTGTCAGGCCTCATGTAGCACCAGGGCTGCCCAGAGGAATGGGAAGCAAGCTCTGCCTCTAAAAAAGGCACCGCCTAGAGAAGCTATTTCCTCTTGACCTTGAGATTTCTCCCTGGCCTTGAAGCCATGTCTGCCGCTCAGAGGGAGGAAGAGGCGCACTTCGCCTTGGGTCTCTCCAGGGATCTGCAGGCCAGGCCTGCGTCCCCTCCATCTCCGTGATGGGGCCTGGGGGTCTAACACTGAGTGGAACTGTCTTCTTCCTTCACCGGGCGGAGCCTTAGCAGGGTCCCAGCACTGAGGGGTAAGAGGGGAGGGTCGTCCTGGGTCCTGGCTGACGGAAGAGTCCACGTTGGTTCACGAACAAGACCTTCTCTCTGGCCTGCATCTTCCAATGATGTCTCTCTTTGTACAAATCCCAGCTCACCTCCCATCCAGTCTCCTTTTCATTCACAAGGCAGAGTTCTGGGCTTCTTCCCAGAGAAGTAAGTGTCTCAGGCAGAGACTGTGTCCCAGTACCCATTCCCCACTCGTCTCTGGGAGAGACAGAACCCGCACTTTCTGGCGGGACACAAGGATGCCCAGTTGGCGACCACACTGCCCCATCTCCCTCGCTGGGCAGGGCTGTGTGCCCAAGTGTCGTTCGACAGGACGCCTCTGGAGGAAGGGGTGCGCGCTTCTTTCGTCTCTGTCTCCCTCCTGCTACCGGGGATGGGGGCCTTGCAGTTGAGGGGGAGCCAATCTTGGGTTACCCAAATGCAAGGAGTACCCTGGGCCTCACGGAGCCTCACCAGGGAAGGCGCCGGGGTCCCCGAGGCCACTGTCCCGGCTCTGGAGGGCCTCATCTAGACTGCATGTGATAGACTGCCTTGGCCGAGCTACCGTTCTCTGGGGTTCTTTGTAACCACAGCTGAGTCTGAATCTTAGCTAACCCCAGTGACAGACTGGGCTGATGTCCCAACATCTCACCAGTGGACACAGCGCTGGGCAAACTAAGCAGGAAGCTATGGACTCACCAAACCAACATCCGCCGACACTTCCTGTGTGCTGGGGACGGAACCAGACGCTGGAGAGCGCTGCTGAGACGAGTCCACATCCGTGGCTGCCAGTGAGCAAGAGGAAAAGGAGAGTCCCGGTGAAGACACCCGGGCTTCTTTCCGTATAACAGACCCATGAGGTACGCCCAGTGAGAGCCGCCGTCGCGCGGATGTGCAAACCGAGGTCTAGAAAGGGTGGATTGTTTGCTACGGACTCAACTGTGTCCCCCTGAAATCCGCATGCTGAAGCGCTAAACCCCGATATGACTACATTTGGAGATAAGATCTTCAGGTTTGCTGCTGTTGTTCAGACGCTAAGTTGGGTCTGACTCTTTGAGATCCCAGGGACGGTAGCCCGTCAGGCTCCTCTGTCCTCCACTATCTCCCAGAGTTTGCTCAGATTCGTGTCCTTTAGGAGGTAATTAAGGTTAAATGAAACAATAGGGCGGGGCCCTACTCTGGTGGAACTGTGACCTTCTAGAGGAGGAAGACGGAGAAGGCAGTGGCACCCCACTCCAGTACTCTTGCCTGGAAAATCCCATGGGCAGAGGAGCCTGGTAGGCTGCAGTCCATGGGGTCGTGAAGAGTCGGACACGACTGAGCGACTTCCCTTTCACTTTTCACTTTCGTGCATTGGAGAAGGAAATGGCAACCCACTCCAATGTTCTTGCCTGGAGAATCCCAGGGACGGAGGAGCCTGGCGGGCTACAGTCCATGGGGTCGCAGAGTCAGGCATGACTCGGCGACTTAACCACCGTCACCACCATCCCTTCCACTGTTTGTTCAATTGCCACCTGCTCTGCACACTTCTTGCTTTTGTGCCCAGCGCCCGGCACCCTTTTTCTGACAATAGTGGCCTAATCATATCTTAGGGACTGGCCATTGGAACTCTTCCAAAAAGGTAAAACGTGTGTGCGTGCTAAGTTGCTTCAGTCGTGTCCAACTCTGTGTGACCCCATGGACTGTAGCCCACCAGGCTCTTCTGTCCATGAGACTCTCCAGGCAAGAACACTGGAGTGGGTTGCCACGCCCTCCTCCAGGGGATCTTCCCAACCCAGGGACTGAACCCAGGTCTCACGCCTCCTGTACTGGCAGATGAGTTCTTTACCGCTAGCGTCACCTGGGAAGCCCAAAGCGTTGGCCAAAGGCTAAATTAATCAAAACATAGCCCTCACCCACCCACACCAGCCACAGTGAGCCGCCGTCGCGCGGATGTGCAAACCGAGGTCTAGAAAGGGTGGATTGTTTGCTACGGACTCAACTGTGTCCCCCTGAAATCCGCATGCTGAAGCGCTAAACCCCGATATGACTACATTTGGAGATAAGATCTTCAGGTTTGCTGCTGTTGTTCAGACGCTAAGTTGGGTCTGACTCTTTGAGACCCCAGGGACGGTAGCCCGTCAGGCTCCTCTGTCCTCCACTATCTCCCAGAGTTTGCTCAGATTCGTGTCCTTTAGGAGGTAATTAAGGTTAAATGAAACAATAGGGCGGGGCCCTACTCTGGTGGAACTGTGACCTTCTAGAGGAGGAAGACGGAGAAGGCAGTGGCACCCCACTCCAGTACTCTTGCCTGGAAAATCCCATGGGCAGAGGAGCCTGGTAGGCTGCAGTCCATGGGGTCGTGAAGAGTCGGACACGACTGAGCGACTTCCCTTTCACTTTTCACTTTCGTGCATTGGAGAAGGAAATGGCAACCCACTCCAATGTTCTTGCCTGGAGAATCCCAGGGACGGAGGAGCCTGGCGGGCTACAGTCCATGGGGTCGCAGAGTCAGGCATGACTCGGCGACTAAACCACCGTCACCACCATCCCTTCCACTGTTTGTTCAATTGCCACCTGCTCTGCACACTTCTTGCTTTTGTGCCCAGCGCCCGGCACCCTTTTTCTGACAATAGTGGCCTAATCATATCTTAGGGACTGGCCATTGGAACTCTTCCAAAAAGGTAAAACGTGTGTGCGTGCTAAGTTGCTTCAGTCGTGTCCAACTCTGTGTGACCCCATGGACTGTAGCCCACCAGGCTCTTCTGTCCATGAGACTCTCCAGGCAAGAACACTGGAGTGGGTTGCCACGCCCTCCTCCAGGGGATCTTCCCAACCCAGGGACTGAACCCAGGTCTCACGCCTCCTGTACTGGCAGATGAGTTCTTTACCGCTAGCGTCACCTGGGAAGCCCAAAGCGTTGGCCAAAGGCTAAATTAATCAAAACATAGCCCTCACCCACCCACACCAGCCACAGCGACAGGTGTTGGGATGAGCCCTTGTGCCAAGGAGGTGGAAGGAGAGGCCGTTCTTTGCCACTTTCTGGGAGCCCGTGAGGATGGATCAGGGGCGGGAGCTGTTGCCTTCTTGCTCCCAGGCAGACCAAGGGACTGAAGCCAACACAGAGGAAAGCGGCTCGGTGTGACAGAGGGACGCTAAGGTTCTGCCCACAGGTGTGTCTCTGAAGGCAGACCTAGCCCTGGGTTTTTCTTTCATCCACCAATACATTTTCTCTCCCTCTCTCTTTTTCTGCTTAAGGCATTTTTGAGACCAAAAGTGTTCAAACGGGGCACGTTATATGGCGGCGTCTCCTACTTTCAATAAATTCCAACTTACCTTTTCAGGAAAAACTGCCCTCATCTCCATGACTCTTTTCCCAAGGCTGGTTGGTCCAAACAGATGGTTTCAGCATCTGCTGTTTGTCCCGTTCATTCACAAAAGTGTTATAAGGTCGCTTCAAGGAGGAGGATCAAATATGACAGCATCGATTGCCTGAAGAACTGGCGCTTGGACTTGGTCTCAGCTTGTCTCACGTCATATTTAGATTCAGATCTATATGTCTCATTATTTCAAGGAGACTACAAGTTCCATGAGGAAAGTAAGCCCTCTGAATGTAACAAATGATAGCGACGTGCCCGAGGTGGTCAGGACTCTGGCGAGAGGCTGTGAATGCAGAGGATAAAAGAAGGTCATTGTCTTCTCCAAGGCGGACGTTAAAGCAGAGCAAGCACCGATAACAGAACGTCGCGACAGGGCACTTCTCCTTGCGGGTTACCGAGAGAGGCAACTCGCACCTGCGCCCTCGAGACCTGTTTCCCACGAGTGAAAGTGCAGGTAAGATCCAGCTTCCAGGCTGGACAGTCCTGAGGTTTAACAATGGCCCCTGTGACCCAGGTGTTTGCTATTTCTCAGCTCTGCCCTCTCAGCAACATCTTCAGCAAGGCTGCCTGCATCCCACGGGTACACCTTTCCACAGCTGCATCCAAGCCAAGGGTCCAACCCAGACTTGCCCCCGAGTGTCCAGGAGTCTCCAG
Organism: Cephalophus harveyi; assembly: GCA_006410635.1. Classification (NCBI taxonomy): domain Eukaryota; kingdom Metazoa; phylum Chordata; class Mammalia; order Artiodactyla; family Bovidae; genus Cephalophus; species Cephalophus harveyi. The sequence continues at coordinate 103,557 of SJYT01064813.1, forward strand.
CGGAGGCGTGGGTCGGCGGGGGCCGGCTGCAGGGCTGGGGACACTGAGTGCAGCAGTGCATCGTGGGACCTTTCGAGGAGGTCACCGCTGTCTTCACTACCTCCACCATAGTTTGGCCTCAGGTCACACAACAGGGAGGGAACACAGCCCCGCCCATCAACAGCAAACTGGATGAAAGATTTACTGAGCATGGCCCTGCCCATCAGAACAAGACTGTTTCCCCCTCAGTCAGTCTCTCCCATCAGGAAGCTTCCATAAGCCTCTTATCCTTCTCCATCAGAGGGCAGAAACTGAAAATAATCACAGAAAACTAACCAATCTGATCACATGGACCATGCGGAGGCGTGGGTCGGCGGGGGCCGGCTGCAGGGCTGGGGACACTGAGTGCAGCAGTGCATCATGGGACCTTTCGAAGGAGGTCACCGCTGTCTTCACTACCTCCACCATAGTTTGGCCTCAGGTCACACAACAGGGAGGGAACACAGCCCCGCCCATCAACAGAAAACTGGATGGAAGATTTACTGAGCATGGCCCTGCCCATCAGAACAAGACTCAGTTTCCCCCTCAGTCAGTCTCTCCCATCAGGAAGCTTCCATAAGCCTCTTATCCTTCTCCATCAGAGGGCAGAAACTGAAAATAATCACAGAAAACTAACCAATCTGATCACATGGACCACAGCCTTGCATAACTCAATGAAACTGTGAACCATGCCGTGTGGGGCTACCCAAGATGGACAGGTCATGGTGGAAGTTCTGACAAAACGTGGTCCACTGGAGGAGGGAATGGCAAACCACTTCAGTAGTCTTGCCATGAGAACCCCATGAACAGTATGAAAAGGCAAAAAGATAGGACACTGAAAGATGAACTCCCCAGGTCAGTAGGTGCCCAATATGCCACTGGAGATTAGCAGAGAAATAACTCCAGAAAGAATGAAGAGGTGGAGCCAAAGCAAAAACAATGCCCAGTTGTGGGTGTGACAGCTAATGGAAGTAAAGTCTGATGCTGTAACGAGCAATATTGCATAGGAACCTGGAATGTTAGGTCCATGAATCAAGGCAAATTGGAAGTGGTCAAACAGAAGATGGCAAGACTGAACGTTGACATTTTAGGAATCAGCGAACTAAAATGGACTGGAATGGGTGAATTTAACTCAGATGACCATTATATCTACTCCTGTGGGCAAAAATCCCTTAGAAGAAATGGAGTAGCCATCATAGTCAACAAGAGAGTCCAAAATACAGTACTTAGATGCAATCTCAAAAACGACAGAATGATCTCTGTTCGTTTCTAAGGGCAAACCATTCAATATCACAGTAATCCAAGGCTATGACCCAACCAGTAATGGTGAAGAAGCTGAAATTGAATGGCTCTATGAAGACCTACAAGACCTTCTAGAACTAACACCCAAAAAAGATGTCCTTTTCATTATAGGGGACTGGAATGCAAAAGTAGGAAGTCAAGAAATACATGGAGTAACAGGCAAATTTGGCCTTGGAGTACAGAATGAACCAGGGCAAAGTCTAATACAGTTTTGCCAAGAGAACACACTGGTCATAGCAAACACCCTCTTCCAACAACACAAGAGAAGACTCTACACATGGACATCACCAGATGGTCAAAGCAAAAGTAGGAAGTCAAGAAATACATGGAGTAACAGGCAAATTTGGCCTTGGAGTACAGAATGAACTAGGGCAAAGTCTAATACAGTTTTGCCAAGAGAACACACTGGTCATAGCAAACACCCTCTTCCAGCAACACAAGAGAAGACTCTACACATGGATATAACCAGATGGTCAACACCGAAATCAGATTGATTATATTATCTGCAGCCAAAGATGGAGAAGCTTTATACAGTTAGCAAAAACAAGACTGGGAGCTGACTGTGTGCTGACTGTGGGATAGATCATGAACTCTCTATTGCCAAATTCAGACTTAAATTGAAGAAAGTAGGGAAAAAATTAAAAGATGCTTACTCCTTGGAAGAAAAGTTATGACCAACCTAGATAGTATATTCAAAAGCAGAGACATTACTTTGCCGACTAAGGTCTGTCTAGTCAAGGCTATGGTTTTTCCAGTGGTCATGTATGGATGTGAGAGTTGGACTGTGAAGAAGGCTGAGCGCCGAAGAATTGATGCTTTTGAACTGTGGTGTTGGAGAAGACTCTTGAGAGTCCCTTGGACTGCAAGGAGATCCAACCAGTCAGTCCTAAATGAAATCAGTCCTGAATATTCGTTGGAAGGACTGATGCTGAAGCTGAAACTCCAATACTTTGGCCACCTGATGCGAAGAGCTGACTCATTTGAAAAGACCCTGATCCTGGGAAAGATTGAAGGCAGGAGGAAAAGGGGACGACAGAGGATGAGCTGGTTGGATGGTATTACTGACTCAATGGACATGCGTTTAAGCAAGCTCTGGGAGTTTGGGAGTTGGTGGACAGGGAGGCCTGGCGTGCTGCGATCCATTCGGTCGCAAAGAGTCAGACATCACTGAGCAACCGAGCTAAAATGAACAAGGGTCCAAACAAGACGCACCCTGATTGGACCCCCTAGGTCACATGCTTCCCTGCGAACCAATGCCTGGGCACGAAATGGACGGTGACCCAGGGGGTGGAGTCAGCTTTCCACAAAGCGCTGGGTGAATGGAGGAAGGTTATGTACCCAAAGGAGCTTCCGGGAGCTCCAGGGAGGTGGAAAGGAAGGAAGGGCTGGTGGCAAACTCCCACTGTCTGCTCTCAGAGGTGGGAATCGGAGCAGACTGCCCTGAGCAGATTCCGAAGCCTTTCCTCCCGCCGCCGTCACTAGGCTGCAGTCGTGTGCAGTGCTCAGTATTTCCCTGCGGACTCCACGGCTGCAGAAGCCGCGCCTGATGTTTCTGAACCGCTTCCTAGCGCCAGGATCCACAGTGCCCCGCATTTGCTGTTCATTGTCTCATTTAACAGCAGCCTCGGGAAGGAAGCCTAGAGAGCCAAATGCCCTGCCCAAAGTTGCTGGCCCGAGCTGAAAAGTCAAGGTTGCACCTTATCCTCATTTCCCTGTTTGGAGAGGTTTAGGCGCCCCTGTGTGCTGGGTGCCTGGCCGGGAGATGGGCTTTCAGGGTAGGCAGAAAGTAGAAATCACCTCTCCACCGAGCATCACATTGTGTTTAAAATAACCCCACACACTTCACAAGGGCTGCCCCCAGTTCAGTTCAGTTCAGTCGCTCAGTCGTGTTCGACTCTTTGCGATCCCATGAATCGCAGCACGCCAGGCCTCCCTGTCCATCACCAACTCCCGGAGTTCACTCAGACTCACGTCCATAGAGTCAGCGATGCCATCCAGCCTTCTCATCCTCGGTCATCCCCTTCTCCTCCTGCCCCCAATCCCTCCCAGCATCAGAGTCTTTTCCAATGAGTCAGCTCTTCGCATGAGGTGGCCAAAGTACTGGAGTTTCAGCTTTAGCATCATTCCCTCCAAAGAAATCCCAGGGCTGATCTCCTTCAGAATGGACTGGTTGGATCTCCTTGCAGTCCAAGGGACTCTCAAGAGTCTTCTCCAACACCACAGTTCAAAAGCATCAATTCTTCGGCGCTCAACCTTCTTCACAGTCCAACATGACCACAGGTAAAACCATAGCCTTGACTAGATGGACCTTTGTTGGCAAAGTAATGTCTCTGCTTTTGAATATGCTATCTAGGTTGGACATAACTTTTCTTCCAAGGAGTAAGCGTCTTAATTTCATGGCTGCAATCACCATCTGTAGTGATTTTGGAGCCCCCCAAAACAAAGTCTGACACTGTTTCCACTGTTTCCCCATCTATTTCCCATGATGGGACTAGATGCCATGATCTTCGTTTTCTGAATGTTGAGCTTTAAGCCAACTTTTTCACTCTCCATTTTCACTTTCATAAAGAGGCTTTTTAGTTCCTCTTCACTTTCTACCATAAGAGTGGTGTCATCTGCATATCTGAGGTTATTTTGATATTTCTCCTGGCAATCTTGATTCCAACTTGTGCTTCATCCAGCCTGGCATTTCACATGATGTACTCTGCATATAAGTTAAATAAGCAGGGTGACAATATACAGCCTTGACGTACTCCTTTTCCTATTTGGAACCAGTCTGTTGTTCCATGTCCAGTTCTAACTGTTGCTTCCTGACCTGCATATAGGTTTCTCAAGACCCCTCTGCAAATACCCAAGTCGGCTATCTCTGTTGCCTTATTTCATTTCTCTGCAAACTGCAGGAAAATGTAACTGAAGCATCCCCTTCAGGCCTCATGATGCTCTAAATTAAAGTGAATTCTGCCACAAAAATAAACTCGACACTATGCTACACTGTTATGAGCACGGTGACATTAGCCACTACTTTCTAGAATCTGCAGAATCAACACTGTTACTGACTTTTGGGGAGAAGGGGGCATATTTCACCGACCGGGTCACCTGAGTACAGGTGTGCAGAGCATGGAGGGGCTCCGTAGAGCCGGAGGCAGCCCTCTGGCTGGTCCTGTGTTCTCTACCGCGTTCCCCTCTCTCCTACCTGCTGGAAGCGCCAGTTAGCTCCCTGGGCTTGGAGAAGCTCTCAGCTGCTCTGCCTCAGCTGGATCCACACCTTCTCCTCTGCAGTCTGCAGGCGAGGGTTCCAATAGACCTTGCTCCACTCAGGTAAGTCCCTCCTCTGCTGGGTCCGGGCCAAGGTAGGGCAAGGGCAGGTGTGGGAGAGAATGGGGGAGCAGTCACACGGGGCCTGTTGGCACCTAACAGAACAGGGCACTGGCATCGGAAGCCCACGGAAGCTTTGAGTCTGGACGCTTCCGTTTCTCCCTCCTTGACTGTGTAAGTGAGCTGCCTGCTGCTCCCCTGGAAGCGGCCGCCCCACTTTCCTCTGAACCCCTGGAGCCCTTGGTCAGCCTTGCCTCCTGGACCCTTGGTTCTTCCCGTCTCATTAGCTCCACTCCGTCAAGATTCACCTCCAGTTCCCCTTTGCCTACTGAGGCCTCTGAGGAGAAGCAGCCTGGCAAAGCTGGCCGACAGAAGCGGCAGGAATGCGCCTCGGGACTCTGGAGCCGGGGGCCCCATGGGAGCCGTGTGGCTTCAGCATTTAACGTCCTAGTCCTGAGCGTCATCCGTGACCTGGGGACAAAGGTGGCGCCTACTCCCCTGGAGGTGCACCCCCCACCCCCATTCCTCTCTGACATGGACATAAACCTCAAGCCCCCTTCCAGCAAGGCTGCCATCCCTAACACCCTCCCACCCTCAATTCTGGAGCTGCCACAGATACATCTCATAAAGATATCTTGAAGCTCCATGAGCATGTAAAATGTTTACCAGGGGCTTCTTGGGTGGCTCAGTGGTAAAAAAACAAAACAAAACAAAAAAAAAAAAAAAACTGCCTGCCAATGCAGGAGATGCAGGTTCGATCCCAGGGTCAGGAAGACCTCCTGGAGAAAGAAATGGCAACACAGTCCAGTATTCTTGCCTGGGAAATCCCATGGACAGAGGGGCCTGGCAGGCTATAGGCCATGGGGTTGCAAAAGAGTCAGACACAACTTAGCTACTAAACAGCAACAAAATGTTAACCACAATGTCAACCTCAGAAGCATCCAGCACAGAGCCACAATTACTATGGCCTGATGATACTCAATTTTCAATATCTCTGTACCTCAGTTTCCTCATCTGTAAAATGGGAACAGTAATAACATACTCTCAAGAGGTTTAAATGAGCTGCTGTAGGAAAAACACTTAGCACAGTGCCTGGCCCATAAAAAAGACTCAGTAACCGTTGGTTATTACACAGTTAGATATTAAATGACTGAGAGGCAGTGGGGCATGGTGAGAACAACTGATCTGTAATTTCATTTAGCCCAAGTGCAGTTTTTACCACTTATTAGCTCCTAGTAGAGAAGTTCTCGACCTTCTCTGAGCCCAGTCTTCCTCAAATGGAGATAATGATTGTGTAGGTTCATAGGGTTGCTGGGAGGGTTCATGAATTTTAAACGCCTCACTGTGCAAAGTCCAGTTACCATAGCAGGTCTGGCTGCTAGCCTTTAAAATATCACTTACAAAGTTGGCCCTCAGCTGGCATCGGGGAAGGTGTATCTCAGGAAGGCTTCCATTCCTTAGTAAGAAGAGCTAAACTCTTTGTACTGACAGTGCGGTTTCTGCTCGACACCTGCTTCCCTTCTGGGAAAGCTGTTGCGTGCCAGGCAGTGAGGGCCTGTCTTCCAGCCCCAGTAAAGACCCTGGGCGCTGAGTCTCTCCTGAGTCTCCCTGGCAGGTGACACTGCGCGTGCGCTATCGCAGCTCATTGCTGGAGAAGTTCTGCCGGTCCCGCGACTCCCTGGCGGAGGCCTCTGCACGCTTCCGCCTGGTTGCCCTTGGGCTTCACTACATGCGCCTTTTCCCTTGTGGATTTCCCTCTGCATCCTTTTGCCGTAAGAAGTCATAGCCATGAGTTCATCTATATGCTCAATCCTCTTAGCAAACCATCAGACCTAGGGGTGACCTTAGGGAGACCCGATCCACCTAGTACCTGCCTCAGGGTTCGTGCTCAGGAAGTATATAAGTTCCTCAGATGTAAGTTCCCGGGGTAGTCATGGGCTCAATGTCCTTAACTGTAAGAGGGGCTCCCCTCGGGGCTCCCCTCATGGCCCAGTGGCTAAGGCTCTGAGCTCCCAATGCAGGAGGCTGGGGTTTGATCCCTGGCCAAGGAACTAGATCCCACATGCTGCAACTAAGATTCAGTGTAGCCAAAAAAAAAAAAAATAATAAGAAATAAGAGAGACTCCTCTCCTCAAAAAGTAACTTGTTTTCCATTTTTTTTTTTAAAGTTCAAAAAGAGATTTATTGGCATGAACCCAGAACCTACAAGTGTGGCAAGAACAAAGATATGCAGTCAGGAGAGTGTTCACAGCCTCTTTCATCTCAAATTCTAAAGAAAATTCTATCAGCTTCGCTTTTGCTCTCTGGGAAGGAAACTTGTCTGATTGGCTATGGGGCTTTTTGATTGAACTAATCAATAAGGGAGATAAAAGGAGGAGGGGTGAGTGGGGGTTCCAGTGGGAAGGGAGAGAACTGCTAAGGGGAGAAAGGGATAGATTTGGGAAATCGGGGGAGGGGTCAAAATCAAAGGGCTGGGAGCTTCCCTGGTGGCCCAGTGGTTAAGACCACCTTGTAATGCCGGGGATGAGGGTTCGCTCCCTGGTTGGGGAGTTAAGATCTCACATGCCTGGAAGCCAAAAAAAAAAAACAAAAGATAACTCAGAAGCAATATTGTAGCAAAATCAATAAAGACTTTAAAAATGGTCCACATCAAAAAATCTTTTTAAAAATTCAAAGAGCCCATGAAGGTTGAATTAGAGATCCTTTTGTTTCTTTCATTTTGTTTAGATGTGGTAGATAAAGAGAAGAAAATAACTTTTTGGCAGCCATTTTGTATTGAAGGACAGAGAATTGGGAAAGAACTTACACATACAAGGCACAAGATCAAAATTTCTTATGGGAAAAGAACCTTCAGCAGATTCTTTGAGGGCAAACATCTCCCAGTAGATTTTGGAATTAAAGACAAATTAATCACATATGCATAAGACAGGCTCCTGAAGACTCCTAAGATTAGAAAAGAATGAACAGCCACACTCTCCAAAGGAGACAGCCAGACTTATCATCAAGGCAGAAGATTAATTTATGCAAATAAAAGGCATAAAAGATTATTTGAAGAGGTACTTCACAAAGAAGGAATCTGAAATGGCTACAAACATATGAAAAGGAGCTGAGCTGCCTTACCTATCAAGGAGACACAAGTTGAAACCATACAACGATACCAGTGCACACCCACCTGAAAGGTTGATGTGAAAACGTCAAGCGTTAGCAAAGAAGTAAAACAACTGGGATGCCAGATACAGCTGCTTGCAGACAGAGAATAAGTGGGTACAACTACCCTGCAAAACTCTTGAGCAGTAGCTTCTGAAGCTAAACATATGTACAACTTACAACCCAGCAATTCTGCTCCTTGGAACATACCCAGCAGAAATGTGAACATATGTTCACCAAACACATGTGCAAGAATGTTCATAGCACTATTCATAAGTAGTCTCAAATGAAAACCCACCCCAAAAACTCATCAACAGAATAGATGACGGTTTCAGGTAGGGCTGGATCCAGCATTGTAAGTGATGTCATTGAGAATCTGCCTCCTGTATTTTGACACTGCCTTCCCCACCGCCCCTTCTGGGTTTCATCCTTTGAGAGGCTGTCTGCCTGTGGCAACGCCAGCAGATCCATACTTGCAACTTTTACTCCAACAGAAAGAACCATTTTTTCTTTCTCCACAATGAAAGAGAAGTTGCAGAAACAAGTCTCCTTTAGCTTCCGTGGGCCACGGGCTAACATTTGACCAAATCCCTGAATCCAGAGAGGGAATGTGGTACTTTTCCAGCCCTGGGTTAGACCTTCCCTCTGGAGCCTGCGATGTGGAAGGTCAGTGCCATCCAAACCTCGCATAACCTGAGGATGGGAAGGGAGAAGCCCCCTGCAAAGGAAAACAAGGTTGCTGTTACCCTATTACCAGCAGGGCGAGGATAAGAAACTGAGCAGGTCAAAGCTATGGCCACGGACCTCCCTGGTGGTACAGTGGATAAGAATCTGCTTGCCAATGTAAGGGACGCAGGTTCGACCCTTGGTCTGGGAAGATTCCGCATGCCACGGAGCAACTAAACCCACGTGCCGCAACTACTGAGCTCTTGCTCTGGAGCCTGTGAGCTGCAACTGTTGAAACCCCTAGGCACTCTAGAGCGTGTGCTCCACAAGAGAAGCCACCGCGATGAGAAGCCCGCGCACTGCAACGAAGAGGAGCCCCGGCTCCCTGCAACTAGAGAAAAGCCCTGACGTAGCAACAAAGACCCAGCACAGCCAAAACAAAACAAATGGTGTGTCTAAAACCACGGCCGCCCCATGGACCTGCTCATTAACTGTGGCCTGAAAGAATATGTTTTCTGGGACTTCCCTGGTGGTGCAGTGGATAAGAATCTGCCTGCCGATGCAGGAGACGTGGGTTCGATCCCCGGTCTGGGAAGATGGCTCGTGCTGAGGGGTAACTAATCCCGGGCGCCACAACAATGAGAAACCCACGAACTGCAACTGGAGAGACTAACCCTAACTCCGATCCCCGCAACTGGAGAGACTAACCCTAACCCCGATCCCCGCAACTGGAGAGACTAACCCTAACCCCGATCCCCGCAACTGCAGAAAGCCCGCACGCAGCAATGGAGACGCAGCGCGGCCAAAACAAACCAGTAAACCTTACAAAATAGAATGGTGCTTTCTGAGCTGTACCAGGGTGTGCGACCTGGCGCTTAATGGTGCCTGATAAATGGTGACTCCTCTGTACCACCTTGTCCTACACTCATGCCCTGGGAGGCGGGGACAAGGGTCAAGAGCACGGGGTCCCCGCCTGCAGCCACCACGGAGCTACTGTGTGTGCAGGGCCCCGCCGATCACAGCCGCCCAGCCCGAGAGGAGAATCATTATTCCTGTTTAATCGTGCAATTGAAACAAACAAGAATCAGGTTCAGATTAATTCAGGAGAAAAGTGGTTTTGTGATTTGCAAGTCAAATATGGGCTTTACACTTTCACTCCAGGTTAAAAATCACACCTTCCTGGGATTATGTAGGAAGGCATGGGGTTAGGGGGCAGAAGACCTGGTTTCATACTGTGGTTCTGATGCTAATACTGACTAATTTGTGTCACGTCTCAAGCCAGATGATGAGCTACTATGGGCCTCAGTTTTCTCATCTGTAAGATGGAGTCAGTGTTGTGAAGATTACGGGCATGATCGAAGTCGACAGGTTCAATTGCAGAAACAAAGAACCACTCTAACTACTTAAAAAAAGAAAAAGAAATTACTAGAAGGCAACAGGTGCTTACAAAAGCCACTGGCATTTCAAAAGGGGCCGTCTCTGGCTGGCTTTCCAGGAAAAACAGACCGAGGGCTGCTGGCTTCAAGAACACACAGCAGAAGCCGTGATGCTGCAAACAAGAAGCCTTCTTCACCTCTGCACAGACCCTTAAACCTCTCACATAATTGGCAGATGGCCACTGAAATGCAGGTATGGAAAAACTGGACGGTTCCAGAAAACCCGAGGCAGCAAGAAGACAGCCTTGGCCTCACCGTCCTTTGTATCTCGGCTGGAGGAGCAGAACTGCGTCCCAAGTATCCCAGCTATGAAGGATTTGGGGAAGTGGTTTCTTTGTCCTTCCTTCTAGCCTCTGCAGTACAGGACGATGTAATAGAAGGAAGTTCAGGGATGATGACAGCTGAGAGCAGTGTGTCATCAAGCAAGGCCCTGGAGAGTTTGGGGGCCCAGTGGCCAGTCTTAGGGAGCTGCCGGACACATCTGTGGCCCCCGGCATCTCCTCTCAAGCTGGCGCTCTGAGCACCGAAGGATCCTGGGGGTCAGTCTCTCAGCTGCAGTTCTGCAGGGAAACGATCATCTGACCTTTCCAGGAAGCCCGCCTAGTTCCCAGCCCCAGGCAGGGAGGGGAGACTGGCAGGGGGTGAGCTTGTTGTCAAGCCTTGTTCCTGAGCCCTTGTCCTCTCTGAGCCCCACCCTGCGGTGCTGGGCTGTGTCTCTGAAAACCACCCTCTGCCGGCTGGTGGGGCTGGAGGATGGAGGAGCACGCGCTGTACATGTGACACGTGTGGGCTTTGGAGACAGACATAGCACACAGCTCCCCCGTTTAGGAACAGCAGGGCCTGCGACAGGTGGCTTCATCCTTCTCAGCCCCTGGTCTTCATCTCTGTAAGAGGGACAGAAATAGTCTGTCCATGCAGAGGTGAGGAGACAGCTCATCACGTCCGTGGTGTAAAGCACGAAACACTCACGTCATCAGAGGCAGCATCCTTCAAGTCACTCTCTCCATAGACAGTCCTTAGCTGTTTAAAGACCTCTGGAAAGACGCCTGGTCCCTCCTGTGAAAGCCCATCAGGCAGATGCTACACACAGCCCCCTCCAGCCTCCTCCTCTCCTATCGGAGTCGCACCCTCCTAGGAAAGCCGAAAATGGCAGAAGCTCCATCCCAGGGTCTCTTGCAGTTAAGCATGGGTGTGTGACCCTCCGCCGGCCAGTGGGCATTAAAGGGGAGGGTCTGCTGGGGCTTCTCAAAAATGCTTCTCTCACTGCAGAGAGAATGAGCTGTATCAAGAGAACATCACCTCCTCTTCTTTCCTAGTTTGGACCAGTTATTCTCACCTGGGGGTGATTTGGGGCATCTGGTAATGTCTAGAGACATTTTTGGTTGTCACAACTAAGCGGGGGCTGCTACTGGCATCCGGTGGGTCGAGGTCGCATCCTGTGAGGTGCAGGACAGCTGGCGTGACAGAGACTGCGACTGCTGCTGCTGCTGCTAAGTCGCTTCAGTCGTGTCCGACTCTGTGCGACCCCATAGACGGCTGCCCACCAGGCTCCACGGTCCCTGGGATTCTCCAGGCAAGAACACTGGAGTGAGTTGCCATTTCCCTCTCCAATGCACGAAACTGAAAAGTGAAAGTGAAGTTGCTCAGTCGTGTCCGACTCTTAGCGACTTCTCCGATGACAGAGACTAGTCTGCCCCAAACGCCAATAGTGCCAAGGTCGAGAAAACGGCTCTGGAGGTGGTGGTATAAATAATGACATCTGGACTGTGGCAACTATTCTGAGACCATGAGGAAAGGCTTAGAGAGCCACTGAGTTGACAAGGGTCCTGACACGAATGAGCTGCTGTTGGGAAACTGGAAGCCCCATTCCTCAGGTCTCTCGTTGAGCAGCAAAAACTAACTCCTCTTATTTCAGTTACTCTTAATCAGAGATGCTGTTATTTGCAGCCCCAGATAACAAACCACAGTGAGTAACGGGTGAGACAGAGGAGATGGAGAGGAATGGTAGGGATGCTCACTTCTATACCACACTTGTTACTAGGAAGGGTTTCAAACATACAGAAAGCTACAGAGAATCATAATCGGGTCAACCCCATGCGTACACCGTCCAGATTTAACAAGGGTTAGGATTTGCTAAATGGGTTTCACTCGACGCCCACTGGCGGCTCCTCTGCCCAGCACACTGGCCTTGTCCCTGCTCAATCACGCTGATGTCGTTCAGGCTTCGACTTCAGCTCTAGGTCTTTAGGGAAGCCCTTTGTGATTTTGCAGTTTCCTCCAGGCACTCTGAGCTCCCCCTCCCCTGCCTGTCTGTTCTCCCAGCCCCATCAGTGAGCTCCCTGGTAGGGGGGACATGGGGAGGGGCAGATTCTGTGCATCACCCACTGCTGAATTTCCAAAGCCAGTATAGCACCTGCCACAGACGGGCTCCAAGGGTTGATGGTGAGAATGAGTGGGCGAGTCCCTGCTTTCCGGGTGATATAACTGAGGCTCAGAGAAGCTACAGCGACTTGCTGAAGAGGAGCTTGGAATTTGCTCCAGGTCTCCTGAGGCCCCACTATACCAAGCTGCTCTGAGGCAAGTTCAGAGTCTAGAGTTCCCTTGAGATTGACCTCGGGCTGTTACTGGCAGGGAAGGAAAGTTTGATGTCAGATTCCACAAAACCGGGTCTGCCGGTCTCCTGCACTGAAGTGCCAGCAGGCAGCTTGTGAAAAAGCTAACTTCCAGACCGACTGCAGAGCTGCGGGACTGAAAGCTGTAGGCTGAGCCCCAGAGCCTGTCACTGTCGGCAAACTCCCCACGTGGCGCCGAAGTTCACCGACACCGAGAACCTCTCGTGGTCCTGGATCACGACCCGGAGGCCGCCCGCCCCGCCCCTCTTGCCCGTTTCCCAGTCTCTCTTAACTCGTCTCCTCAGCCCGGCCCCTGGGATACAGGTTGGGAGGCTGTTGTTGGAGATAAGAACCCAGCTCCCCCCTGCACATTCCTCACTTTACTTTTTTAAAGATGATTAATTTTAAAAAGTGCGAAAACCACACTGCCCACGGACAGCATTTTCACCTTGAATGGGTGATACTTGAAGCAGTGGCTGTCAAAGGGAGTAGACTACCTGCCCCTGAGTGGCAGAGAGGGAACCGGGAGGGGTGCTTGGGTCCAGCTTCTTGGAACGTCAAGGTGAGAGGACCCGAATCTCTCAGGAACCAGCGTGGGTCCGTCAGACTGGGCTTGAATCTCTGCCGCTCCCGCTCTCTGGGGTCTTGATCGAGTCCCTTCAATTCACCTGTAAAGCGGGAGCAGTCATAGCCCTGCCGCAGCGTGGCAAGATCACACGGCTCCGGAAAAGCACTTGGAACAGCCGCGGGAATAACAGCTGGGCGACTCTCCCATCTGCTGTTCCTACTGTTACGCTCCCCGTGAGGTGGAACACTGAGGCTGTCTCGAGGCTCATTCAGCCATCCCAGAATTAACTGGGAGGGAGCGCCTTCTCTGAAATCACATTTTATTTCACAGCAGGTCGAACGTTTGCTAACGTTGTTCTCAGCATTATTACTGTAGGCCGGTGACGTCTGGCTATTGACGCCTGTGATTTACCATTTCTACTAAGCCGCTTTTGCCTGGAGACATCACCCTCCTCCACGTTTGGGGGCATAAACTGAACTCCCTGCCTCTGCTGGGAGAGGGAAGCAGAGCAACAGCAAGAGAAGTGAAGAGGAAACCATCTCGGCTTCGGAGTCTCTCAGAGTTCCACCAGCGACCAAGGTCCAGAGGAAGGGCAAAAGCCACTGTTCGTGACCTGACATGCCACAAGCATGAGCAACAAATGAACCCAAATAATCTTTAGGAATAATGAATGGTGATTTAAGAGGCAGCACACTTCAGCAGAGGGGAAAAAAATTCTTCTGGGACATGGTGATGGAGTTGAGTGTGTCTATAAAATGACACGATTCCAGGACTTCCCTGGAGGTCCAGGGGCTAAGACTCTGCTCCCAAATCAGGGGGCCCAAGTTCGATCCTCGGTCAGGGAACGAGACCCCACGTGCCCCAACTAAAGAGCCCATGTGCCTCCGGAAAGTGGAAGATCTCGCACGCTGCAACTAAGACTGGCGTGGCCAGATAAATAAAAATAAATGCATATATGTTAAAAATGACATGATCCCAGAGGCTCAGTGGGTAAGGGGAAGCTCAGAGAGAAGAGCTAGTTTGTCACTGAATAGGACGCTCCCTTCCCGTCTCCAGGGCAGTTTTGGGACGCGATCGGAAGTGGCCAGCCAGGTCCTGCAGGCTCCCCTCCCCACCAGCGGGCCAACATGAGCGAGCATGTGAGCTCCCATCTCCCGTGGCCCCAGAGGGTTCAGGGGCATCTAGACGTTCCCCAAGCCCTTGAGGAAAGCAAGGACGAGTTACAGCATCAGTCATGCGTACGTGCTGATGCTGAACTTCCCAGGGGGTGCAGGTGGTAAAGAACTTGCCTGCTAACGCAGGAGATGTGAGACACAGGTTCAGTCCCTGGGTCGGGAGGATCCCCTGGAGGAGGGCACGGCAACCCACTCCAGTATTCTTGCCTGGAGAATCCCATGGACAGAGGAGCCTGGAGGGCTGTACAGTCCATGGGGTCGCATCAGCGGACAGAAAAGGGCTCATGAGGCAACAAGGCTGGTGTTGGTCCGTCAGCTGGAGCCTAGTAAGACCTGGCTGTGCGCGGTCATCGTGGGGAGGAGGGGGGCTGAGGGCAGAAAAGCAGAGGTTCCCCCCACCCATCTCAACACGAGTGCCTCCAAACACACGCGCCACCCTGGGGGTTGGGCGGGGAGGGAGTCCCCAGACAGCTGAGTTTAAACCTGAAATGACCTAGAACAAAACCTGGAGACTACTCCCTTGACTTGACTACAATTTCTACCACTGACAAGAGTGAGAAGTTGAAGTCAATGGTCGGAACAAAGGTGTACATTTTTTTTGCACGTCTGCACTTGTAGTTTGAGACACCGGACTGTGCACAAGCATCTTAATAGCAGCGGATGAGCTCTGATCCCGCCAGCAGCCTGTGCTGCCCGGCGGCCGAGGCTCAGCCTCTGTTTCCTCACCACTGAGAGGATGTGCACTGCTCCGCTCGCGTTTCAAGATTTATTGTGGGGCTCAAATGAGATCATATGTGAGAAAATAAAAAAAAAAACTGCCTGCCAATGCAGGAGATGCAGGTTCGATCCCAGGGTCAGGAAGACCTCCTGGAGAAAGAAATGGCAACACAGTCCAGTATTCTTGCCTGGGAAATCCCATGGACAGAGGGGCCTGGCAGGCTATAGGCCATGGGGTTGCAAAAGAGTCAGACACAACTTAGCTACTAAACAGCAACAAAATGTTAACCACAATGTCAACCTCAGAAGCATCCAGCACAGAGCCACAATTACTATGGCCTGATGATACTCAATTTTCAATATCTCTGTACCTCAGTTTCCTCATCTGTAAAATGGGAACAGTAATAACATACTCTCAAGAGGTTTAAATGAGCTGCTGTAGGAAAAACACTTAGCACAGTGCCTGGCCCATAAAAAAGACTCAGTAACCGTTGGTTATTACACAGTTAGATATTAAATGACTGAGAGGCAGTGGGGCATGGTGAGAACAACTGATCTGTAATTTCACTTAGCCCAAGTGCAGTTTTTACCACTTATTAGCTCCTAGTAGAGAAGTTCTCGACCTTCTCTGAGCCCAGTCTTCCTCAAATGGAGATAATGATTGTGTAGGTTCATAGGGTTGCTGGGAGGGTTCATGAATTTTAAACGCCTCACTGTGCAAAGTCCAGTTACCATAGCAGGTCTGGCTGCTAGCCTTTAAAATATCACTTACAAAGTTGGCCCTCAGCTGGCATCGGGGAAGGTGTATCTCAGGAAGGCTTCCATTCCCTAGTAAGAAGAGCTAAACTCTTTGTACTGACAGTGCGGTTTCTGCTCGACACCTGCTTCCCTTCTGGGAAAGCTGTTGCGTGCCAGGCAGTGAGGACCTGTCTTCCAGCCCCAGTAAAGACCCTGGGCGCTGAGTCTCTCCTGAGTCTCCCTGGCAGGTGACACTGCGCGTGCGCTATCGCAGCTCATTGCTGGAGAAGTTCTGCCGGTCCCGCGACTCCCTGGCGGAGGCCTCTGCACGCTTCCGCCTGGTTGCCCTTGGGCTTCACTACATGCGCCTTTTCCCTTGTGGATTTCCCTCTGCATCCTTTTGCCGTAAGAAGTCATAGCCATGAGTTCATCTATATGCTCAATCCTCTTAGCAAACCATCAGACCTAGGGGTGACCTTAGGGAGACCCGATCCACCTAGTACCTGCCTCAGGGTTCGTGCTCAGGAAGTATATAAGTTCCTCAGATGTAAGTTCCCGGGGTAGTCATGGGCTCAATGTCCTTAACTGTAAGAGGGGCTCCCCTCGGGGCTCCCCTCATGGCCCAGTGGCTAAGGCTCTGAGCTCCCAATGCAGGAGGCTGGGGTTTGATCCCTGGCCAGGGAACTAGATCCCACATGCTGCAACTAAGATTCAGTGTAGCCAAAAAAAAAAAAAAAAATAAGAAATAAGAGAGACTCCTCTCCTCAAAAAGTAACTTGTTTTCCATTTTTTTTTTTAAAGTTCAAAAAGAGATTTATTGGCATGAACCCAGAACCTACAAGTGTGGCAAGAACAAAGATATGCAGTCAGGAGAGTGTTCACAGCCTCTTTCATCTCAAATTCTAAAGAAAATTCTATCAGCTTCGCTTTTGCTCTCTGGGAAGGAAACTTGTCTGATTGGCTATGGGGCTTTTTGATTGAACTAATCAATAAGGGAGATAAAAGGAGGAGGGGTGAGTGGGGGTTCCAGTGGGAAGGGAGAGAACTGCTAAGGGGAGAAAGGGATAGATTTGGGAAATCGGGGGAGGGGTCAAAATCAAAGGGCTGGGAGCTTCCCTGGTGGCCCAGTGGTTAAGACCACCTTGTAATGCCGGGGATGAGGGTTCGCTCCCTGGTTGGGGAGTTAAGATCTCACATGCCTGGAAGCCAAAAAAAAAAAAAAACAAAAGATAACTCAGAAGCAATATTGTAGCAAAATCAATAAAGACTTTAAAAATGGTCCACATCAAAAAATCTTTTTAAAAATTCAAAGAGCCCATGAAGGTTGAATTAGAGATCCTTTTGTTTCTTTCATTTTGTTTAGATGTGGTAGATAAAGAGAAGAAAATAACTTTTTGGCAGCCATTTTGTATTGAAGGACAGAGAATTGGGAAAGAACTTACACATACAAGGCACAAGATCAAAATTTCTTATGGGAAAAGAACCTTCAGCAGATTCTTTGAGGGCAAACATCTCCCAGTAGATTTTGGAATTAAAGACAAATTAATCACATATGCATAAGACAGGCTCCTGAAGACTCCTAAGATTAGAAAAGAATGAACAGCCACACTCTCCAAAGGAGACAGCCAGACTTATCATCAAGACAGAAGATTAATTTATGCAAATAAAAGGCATAAAAGATTATTTGAAGAGGTACTTCACAAAGAAGGAATCTGAAATGGCTACAAACATATGAAAAGGAGCTGAGCTGCCTTACCTATCAAGGAGACACAAGTTGAAACCATACAACGATACCAGTGCACACCCACCTGAAAGGTTGATGTGAAAACGTCAAGCGTTAGCAAAGAAGTAAAACAACTGGGATGCCAGATACAGCTGCTTGCAGACAGAGAATAAGTGGGTACAACTACCCTGCAAAACTCTTGAGCAGTAGCTTCTGAAGCTAAACATATGTACAACTTACAACCCAGCAATTCTGCTCCTTGGAACATACCCAGCAGAAATGTGAACATATGTTCACCAAACACATGTGCAAGAATGTTCATAGCACTATTCATAAGTAGTCTCAAATGAAAACCCACCCCAAAAACTCATCAACAGAATAGATGACGGTTTCAGGTAGGGCTGGATCCAGCATCGTAAGTGATGTCATTGAGAATCTGCCTCCTGTATTTTGACACTGCCTTCCCCACCGCCCCTTCTGGGTTTCATCCTTTGAGAGGCTGTCTGCCTGTGGCAACGCCAGCAGATCCATACTTGCAACTTTTACTCCAACAGAAAGAACCATTTTTTCTTTCTCCACAATGAAAGAGAAGTTGCAGAAACAAGTCTCCTTTAGCTTCCGTGGGCCACGGGCTAACATTTGACCAAATCCCTGAATCCAGAGAGGGAATGTGGTACTTTTCCAGCCCTGGGTTAGACCTTCCCTCTGGAGCCTGCGATGTGGAAGGTCAGTGCCATCCAAACCTCGCATAACCTGAGGATGGGAAGGGAGAAGCCCCCTGCAAAGGAAAACAAGGTTGCTGTTACCCTATTACCAGCAGGGCGAGGATAAGAAACTGAGCAGGTCAAAGCTATGGCCACGGACCTCCCTGGTGGTACAGTGGATAAGAATCTGCTTGCCAATGTAAGGGACGCAGGTTCGACCCTTGGTCCGGGAAGATTCCGCATGCCACGGAGCAACTAAACCCACGTGCCGCAACTACTGAGCTCTTGCTCTCGAGCCTGTGAGCTGCAACTGTTGAAACCCCTAGGCACTCTAGAGCGTGTGCTCCACAAGAGAAGCCACCGCGATGAGAAGCCCGCGCACTGCAACGAAGAGGAGCCCCGGCTCCCTGCAACTAGAGAAAAGCCCTGACGTAGCAACAAAGACCCAGCACAGCCAAAACAAAACAAATGGTGTGTCTAAAACCACGGCCGCCCCATGGACCTGCTCATTAACTGTGGCCTGAAAGAATATGTTTTCTGGGACTTCCCTGGTGGTGCAGTGGATAAGAATCTGCCTGCCGATGCAGGAGACGTGGGTTCGATCCCCGGTCTGGGAAGATGGCTCGTGCTGAGGGGTAACTAATCCCGGGCGCCACAACAATGAGAAACCCACGAACTGCAACTGGAGAGACTAACCCTAACTCCGATCCCCGCAACTGGAGAGACTAACCCTAACCCCGATCCCCGCAACTGGAGAGACTAACCCTAACCCCGATCCCCGCAACTGCAGAAAGCCCGCACGCAGCAATGGAGACGCAGCGCGGCCAAAACAAACCAGTAAACCTTACAAAATAGAATGGTGCTTTCTGAGCTGTACCAGGGTGTGCGACCTGGCGCTTAATGGTGCCTGATAAATGGTGACTCCTCTGTACCACCTTGTCCTACACTCATGCCCTGGGAGGCGGGGACAAGGGTCAAGAGCACGGGGTCCCCGCCTGCAGCCACCACGGAGCTACTGTGTGTGCAGGGCCCCGCCGATCACAGCCGCCCAGCCCGAGAGGAGAATCATTATTCCTGTTTAATCGTGCAATTGAAACAAACAAGAATCAGGTTCAGATTAATTCAGGAGAAAAGTGGTTTTGTGATTTGCAAGTCAAATATGGGCTTTACACTTTCACTCCAGGTTAAAAATCACACCTTCCTGGGATTATGTAGGAAGGCATGGGGTTAGGGGGCAGAAGACCTGGTTTCATACTGTGGTTCTGATGCTAATACTGACTAATTTGTGTCACGTCTCAAGCCAGATGATGAGCTACTATGGGCCTCAGTTTTCTCATCTGTAAGATGGAGTCAGTGTTGTGAAGATTACGGGCATGATCGAAGTCGACAGGTTCAATTGCAGAAACAAAGAACCACTCTAACTACTTAAAAAAAGAAAAAGAAATTACTAGAAGGCAACAGGTGCTTACAAAAGCCACTGGCATTTCAAAAGGGGCCGTCTCTGGCTGGCTTTCCAGGAAAAACAGACCGAGGGCTGCTGGCTTCAAGAACACACAGCAGAAGCCGTGATGCTGCAAACAAGAAGCCTTCTTCACCTCTGCACAGACCCTTAAACCTCTCACATAATTGGCAGATGGCCACTGAAATGCAGGTATGGAAAAACTGGACGGTTCCAGAAAACCCGAGGCAGCAAGAAGACAGCCTTGGCCTCACCGTCCTTTGTATCTCGGCTGGAGGAGCAGAACTGCGTCCCAAGTATCCCAGCTATGAAGGATTTGGGGAAGTGGTTTCTTTGTCCTTCCTTCTAGCCTCTGCAGTACAGGACGATGTAATAGAAGGAAGTTCAGGGATGATGACAGCTGAGAGCAGTGTGTCATCAAGCAAGGCCCTGGAGAGTTTGGGGGCCCAGTGGCCAGTCTTAGGGAGCTGCCGGACACATCTGTGGCCCCCGGCATCTCCTCTCAAGCTGGCGCTCTGAGCACCGAAGGATCCTGGGGGTCAGTCTCTCAGCTGCAGTTCTGCAGGGAAACGATCATCTGACCTTTCCAGGAAGCCCGCCTAGTTCCCAGCCCCAGGCAGGGAGGGGAGACTGGCAGGGGGTGAGCTTGTTGTCAAGCCTTGTTCCTGAGCCCTTGTCCTCTCTGTGCCCCACCCTGCGGTGCTGGGCTGTGTCTCTGAAAACCACCCTCTGCCGGCTGGTGGGGCTGGAGGATGGAGGAGCACGCGCTGTACATGTGACACGTGTGGGCTTTGGAGACAGACATAGCACACAGCTCCCCCGTTTAGGAACAGCAGGGCCTGCGACAGGTGGCTTCATCCTTCTCAGCCCCTGGTCTTCATCTCTGTAAGAGGGACAGAAATAGTCTGTCCATGCAGAGGTGAGGAGACAGCTCATCACGTCCGTGGTGTAAAGCACGAAACACTCACGTCATCAGAGGCAGCATCCTTCAAGTCACTCTCTCCATAGACAGTCCTTAGCTGTTTAAAGACCTCTGGAAAGACGCCTGGTCCCTCCTGTGAAAGCCCATCAGGCAGATGCTACACACAGCCCCCTCCAGCCTCCTCCTCTCCTATCGGAGTCGCACCCTCCTAGGAAAGCCGAAAATGGCAGAAGCTCCATCCCAGGGTCTCTTGCAGTTAAGCATGGGTGTGTGACCCTCCGCCGGCCAGTGGGCATTAAAGGGGAGGGTCTGCTGGGGCTTCTCAAAAATGCTTCTCTCACTGCAGAGAGAATGAGCTGTATCAAGAGAACATCACCTCCTCTTCTTTCCTAGTTTGGACCAGTTATTCTCACCTGGGGGTGATTTGGGGCATCTGGTAATGTCTAGAGACATTTTTGGTTGTCACAACTAAGCGGGGGCTGCTACTGGCATCCGGTGGGTCGAGGTCGCATCCTGTGAGGTGCAGGACAGCTGGCGTGACAGAGACTGCGACTGCTGCTGCTGCTGCTAAGTCGCTTCAGTCGTGTCCGACTCTGTGCGACCCCATAGACGGCTGCCCACCAGGCTCCACGGTCCCTGGGATTCTCCAGGCAAGAACACTGGAGTGAGTTGCCATTTCCCTCTCCAATGCACGAAACTGAAAAGTGAAAGTGAAGTTGCTCAGTCGTGTCCGACTCTTAGCGACTTCTCCGATGACAGAGACTAGTCTGCCCCAAACGCCAATAGTGGAGGCTGCCCCAATTGGGGAGTCTGCCCCAAACGCCAATAGGCTCTGGAGGTGGTGGTATAAATAATGACATCTGGACTGTGGCAACTATTCTGAGACCATGAGGAAAGGCTTAGAGAGCCACTGAGTTGACAAGGGTCCTGACACGAATGAGCTGCTGTTGGGAAACTGGAAGCCCCATTCCTCAGGTCTCTCGTTGAGCAGCAAAAACTAACTCCTCTTATTTCAGTTACTCTTAATCAGAGATGCTGTTATTTGCAGCCCCAGATAACAAACCACAGTGAGTAACGGGTGAGACAGAGGAGATGGAGAGGAATGGTAGGGATGCTCACTTCTATACCACACTTGTTACTAGGAAGGGTTTCAAACATACAGAAAGCTACAGAGAATCATAATCGGGTCAACCCCATGCGTACACCGTCCAGATTTAACAAGGGTTAGGATTTGCTAAATGGGTTTCACTCGACGCCCACTGGCGGCTCCTCTGCCCAGCACACTGGCCTTGTCCCTGCTCAATCACGCTGATGTCGTTCAGGCTTCGACTTCAATAATCGGGTCAACCCCATGTGTACACCGTCCAGATTTAACAAGGGTTAGGATTTGCTAAATGGGTTTCACTCGATGCCCACTGGCGGCTCCTCTGCCCAGCACACTGGCCTTGTCCCTGCTCAATCACGCTGATGTCGTTCAGGCTTCGACTTCAGCTCTAGGTCTTTAGGGAAGCCCTTTGTGATTTTGCAGTTTCCTCCAGGCACTCTGAGCTCCCCCTCCCCTGCCTGTCTGTTCTCCCAGCCCCATCAGTGAGCTCCCTGGTAGGGGGGACATGGGGAGGGGCAGATTCTGTGCATCACCCACTGCTGAATTTCCAAAGCCAGTATAGCACCTGCCACAGACGGGCTCCAAGGGTTGATGGTGAGAATGAGTGGGCGAGTCCCTGCTTTCCGGGTGATATAACTGAGGCTCAGAGAAGCTACAGCGACTTGCTGAAGAGGAGCTTGGAATTTGCTCCAGGTCTCCTGAGGCCCCACTATACCAAGCTGCTCTGAGGCAAGTTCAGAGTCTAGAGTTCCCTTGAGATTGACCTCGGGCTGTTACTGGCAGGGAAGGAAAGTTTGATGTCAGATTCCACAAAACCGGGTCTGCCGGTCTCCTGCACTGAAGTGCCAGCAGGCAGCTTGTGAAAAAGCTAACTTCCAGACCGACTGCAGAGCTGCGGGACTGAAAGCTGTAGGCTGAGCCCCAGAGCCTGTCACTGTCGGCAAACTCCCCACGTGGCGCCGAAGTTCACCGACACCGAGAACCTCTCGTGGTCCTGGATCATGACCCGGAGGCCGCCCGCCCCGCCCCTCTTGCCCGTTTCCCAGTCTCTCTTAACTCGTCTCCTCAGCCCGGCCCCTGGGATACAGGTTGGGAGGCTGTTGTTGGAGATAAGAACCCAGCTCCCCCCTGCACATTCCTCACTTTACTTTTTTAAAGATGATTAATTTTAAAAAGTGC
This sequence comes from Cephalophus harveyi, assembly GCA_006410635.1. Taxonomy (NCBI): domain Eukaryota; kingdom Metazoa; phylum Chordata; class Mammalia; order Artiodactyla; family Bovidae; genus Cephalophus; species Cephalophus harveyi. The sequence goes on from SJYT01064813.1 coordinate 126,343, forward strand.
GAAAACCACACTGCCCACGGACAGCATTTTCACCTTGAATGGGTGATACTTGAAGCAGTGGCTGTCAAAGGGAGTAGACTACCTGCCCCTGAGTGGCAGAGAGGGAACCGGGAGGGGTGCTTGGGTCCAGCTTCTTGGAACGTCAAGGTGAGAGGACCCGAATCTCTCAGGAACCAGCGTGGGTCCGTCAGACTGGGCTTGAATCTCTGCCGCTCCCGCTCTCTGGGGTCTTGATCGAGTCCCTTCAATTCACCTGTAAAGCGGGAGCAGTCATAGCCCTGCCGCAGCGTGGCAAGATCACACGGCTCCGGAAAAGCACTTGGAACAGCCGCGGGAATAACAGCTGGGCGACTCTCCCATCTGCTGTTCCTACTGTTACGCTCCCCGTGAGGTGGAACACTGAGGCTGTCTCGAGGCTCATTCAGCCATCCCAGAATTAACTGGGAGGGAGCGCCTTCTCTGAAATCACATTTTATTTCACAGCAGGTCGAACGTTTGCTAACGTTGTTCTCAGCATTATTACTGTAGGCCGGTGACGTCTGGCTATTGACGCCTGTGATTTACCATTTCTACTAAGCCGCTTTTGCCTGGAGACATCACCCTCCTCCACGTTTGGGGGCATAAACTGAACTCCCTGCCTCTGCTGGGAGAGGGAAGCAGAGCAACAGCAAGAGAAGTGAAGAGGAAACCATCTCGGCTTCGGAGTCTCTCAGAGTTCCACCAGCGACCAAGGTCCAGAGGAAGGGCAAAAGCCACTGTTCGTGACCTGACATGCCACAAGCATGAGCAACAAATGAACCCAAATAATCTTTAGGAATAATGAATGGTGATTTAAGAGGCAGCACACTTCAGCAGAGGGGAAAAAAATTCTTCTGGGACATGGTGATGGAGTTGAGTGTGTCTATAAAATGACACGATTCCAGGACTTCCCTGGAGGTCCAGGGGCTAAGACTCTGCTCCCAAATCAGGGGGCCCAAGTTCGATCCTCGGTCAGGGAACGAGACCCCACGTGCCCCAACTAAAGAGCCCATGTGCCTCCGGAAAGTGGAAGATCTCGCACGCTGCAACTAAGACTGGCGTGGCCAGATAAATAAAAATAAATGCATATATGTTAAAAATGACATGATCCCAGAGGCTCAGTGGGTAAGGGGAAGCTCAGAGAGAAGAGCTAGCTTGTCACTGAATAGGACGCTCCCTTCCCGTCTCCAGGGCAGTAGAGAACGACACCACCTGAGAGTTTTGGGACGCGATTGGAAGTGGCCAGCCAGGTCCTGCAGGCTCCCCTCCCCACCAGCGGGCCGGCATGAGCGAGCATGTGAGCTCCCATCTCCCGTGGCCCCAGAGGGTTCAGGGGCATCTAGACGTTCCCCAAGCCCTTGAGGAAAGCAAGGACGGGTTACGGCATCAGTCATGCGTACGTGCTGATGCTGAACTTCCCAGGGGGTGCAGGTGGTAAAGAACTCGCCTGCTAACGCAGGAGATGTGAGACGCAGGTTCAGTCCCTGGGTCGGGAGGATCCCCTGGAGGAGGGCACGGCAACCCACTCCAGTATTCTTGCCTGGAGAATCCCATGGACAGAGGAGCCTGGAGGGCTGTACAGTCCATGGGGTCGCATCAGCGGACAGAAAAGGGCTCATGAGGCAACAAGGCTGGTGTTGGTCCGTCAGCTGGAGCCTAGTAAGACCTGGCTGTGCGCGGTCATCGTGGGGAGGAGGGGGGCTGAGGGCAGAAAAGCAGAGGTTCCCTCCCCCCATCTCAACACGAGTGCCTCCAAACACACGCGCCACCCTGGGGGTTGGGCGGGGAGGGAGTCCCCAGACAGCTGAGTTTAAACCTGAAATGACCTAGAACAAAACCTGGAGACGACTCCCTTGACTTGACTACAATTTCTACCACTGACAAGAGTGAGAAGTTGAAGTCAATGGTCGGAACAAAGGTGTACATTTTTTTTGCACGTCTGCACTTGTAGTTTGAGACACCGGACTGTGCACAAGCATCTTAATAGCAGCGGATGAGCTCTGATCCCGCCAGCAGCCTGTGCTGCCCGGCGGCCGAGGCTCAGCCTCTGTTTCCTCACCACTGAGAGGATGTGCACTGCTCCGCTCGCGTTTCAAGATTTATTGTGGGGCTCAAATGAGATCATATGTGAGAAAATGCTCTAAAAATACGAAGCTTCGCGGAAGCGGTGACAGCCGCAGTGATGAGAGCACATCGGCGGTGACGTTGCCGGAAGAGCCAGGAGGGGGTCGCGTCTGCCTTCATCACGCCCGATACTGCAGAAGCACGCAGAAGAGTCGGCAGTCCTGGAGACACAGAGCCCCACCATGCTGTAGAACGTAGCCTCGACATGAAGGGAGAGGCCGCTCCTTGTGTGATGGACAAGTCTCGTTTGAATGACAAAGCTTGGAAATGACGTCAGTACACCTTTGAAATTGCAGTGATGGCTTTTGGCTTCAATGGCTGTGTCAGGATGTGAAATTCACAGAAAGTGAAAAACATGGTCTCGTGCCCCAGAGCTCATGCGCTGCTGTGGGTGGTGGGGAGGGAGACTGACTCGTCACCAGCTCGGGAAGAGCAGCTCCCCAGGGTGGCTGTTCCCGGACAGCCGGAGCCGAGCGCCGAGCTGCCGTCACAGGACCTTGAGCACAACGCCAGGATTCGTGTCTTTGTTTGTTCAGCAACTGGTGTTTCTCTGTGTGATTTACAACATCACACAGTGGGGGTCCCCCAAAGAGTTGAGAGTCCACCTTCAAAATCCCACAGTTCCACCGTCTACTCTGTGAGCGACGCCAAGTCCTTCAGTGAAGCCTCTGCAATGGACTGAGTGTTTGTGACCCCCACCCGCCAGATTCCTACATTGAAATCCTAATCCTGATGTGAGGGTATTTGGAGGTGGGGCCTTTGGGAAATTATTAGTCGGCGGTGACGTTGCCGGAAGAGCCAGGAGGGGGTCGCGTCTGCCTTCATCACGCCCGATACTGCAGAAGCACGCAGAAGAGTCGGCAGTCCTGGAGACACAGAGCCCCACCATGCTGTAGAACTGTAGCCTCAACATGAAGGGAGAGGCCGCTCCTTGTGTGATGGACAAGTCTCGTTTGAATGACAAAGCTTGGAAATGACGTCAGTACACCTTTGAAATTGCAGTGATGGCTTTTGGCTTCAATGGCTGTGTCAGGATGTGAAATTCACAGAAAGTGAAAAACATGGTCTCGTGCCCCAGAGCTCATGCGCTGCTGTGGGTGGTGGGGAGGGAGACTGACTCGTCACCAGCTCGGGAAGAGCAGCTCCCCAGGGTGGCTGTTCCCGGACAGCCGGAGCCGAGCGCCGAGCTGCCGTCACAGGACCTTGAGCACAACGCCAGGATTCGTGTCTTTGTTTGTTCAGCAACTGGTGTTTCTCTGTGTGATTTACAACATCACACAGTGGGGGTCCCCCAAAGAGTTGAGAGTCCACCTTCAAAATCCCACAGTTCCACCGTCTACTCTGTGAGCGACGCCAAGTCCTTCAGTGAAGCCTCTGCAATGGACTGAGTGTTTGTGACCCCCACCCGCCAGATTCCTACATTGAAATCCTAATCCTGATGTGAGGGTATTTGGAGGTGGGGCCTTTGGGAAGTTATTAGATCATGAGGGTGAAGCCTCCATGAATAGGATTAGCACCCTTATACAAAGGGGAAAGGGAGGAGCTTCCCTGGTGGCCGAGTGGTTAAGAATCCACCCTGCAACGCAGGGGACACCTTGTAACGTGGGCCCAGTTCGATGCCTGGTCCAAGAAGATCCCGGATGCCCAGGGCAACTAAGCCTGGTACCACGACGACTGAGCTCACGCTCCAGCGCCCACGTCCTGTAACTGCGGAAGCCCGCGTGCCCTCCAGCGCCCACGTCCTGTAACTGCGGAAGCCCGCGTGCCCTCCAGCCTACGTTCTGCAGCGTGAGAAGCACCTCGATGAGAAGCCTGCCCGCCACAGCTAGAGAGCAGCCTGCGCTCAGCCATGAAGGCCCAGCGCACCACCACCAACAGAAAGGACTGGAGGCCTCCTGCTCTTGCTCAGCGTAGGGGTACCGGGAACCAGCCGGGAAGAGGCCGCGCTGGAGCCTGGCCACGCTGGCGGCCCGATTTCAGAGAGCCAGCTGCTAGATCTCTGAGAAAGAATGTCTGTTCTCTAAGCCAGGGGTCCCCAGCCTCTGGGATCTAAAGCCTGATGATCTGAGGTGGAGCTGATGTAATCATAATAGAAAGTAAAGTCCACAATAAATGCACTTGAATCATCTCCAGACCAACCCCCGAGCCTGGGTCTGTGGAAAAATTGTCTTCCACGAAACCAGTCCCTGGTGCCAAAAAGGCTGGGCCTGCTGGTCAAAGCCACTGAGCCCATGGTCATTTGTTGCAGCAACTTAAACACACGAAGACAGTCCTTTGTTGCTTAAATTAGCCAGAGGCAGTTTCTGTTCCTTGCAACCCAAGAATCCTGAATGCTATGTACTAGCCCCAGTTGTGAAAAACACACACCAGCTGGTACGTGACTCCTGCCCTGAGATGTGACTGCCCTTCTGTCACCCAAGACCCGTCCCTAGTACCCTGCGCTGATCTTCCTGTGATCCTGTAGGCAAGTGGCTAGTCCCTGGCACAGCTGGGGCCTCCGGGTCCTGCTCCAAACCCGCAGCTGTCTGTGGCTAAGTGCTGAAAACCACCGCTGCACAGACAGCTCAGCAGGCTCCCCTCCTCTGCAGATCCCTCCTCTCCCGATCTCAGTTTAGCCATCTATGAAATGGGCCAACTGAGCACACGGCACCGACTCCTCCTCCAGATAAATGGGCACAGAGAAGCAGAAACAACACTTCCCAGATGTGGGGAGTGCTTCTCACTCTCAGATCGCACAACACAGAGGTGACAAAACAAATCTTCCAGCAGAAAACACCGTCTCCCAAAACAAAGCAAGCATTGCTAGAGGCTCTGAAAGAGACTCAGAAGTGATAAAAACAGCTTCCAAAGAGTCAGAGGCTTAAAAAAAAAAACACAAAACACTGCATTTCTAAGCTTGGGTGTCATGCTGCTCTGCCTCTGAAGCGTCTCCCCACTGTCCTTGCTGGGGGTGGGCAGATGAGGATGGGAGAGGGATGGGAAGGCGATTTGCAGGTGGGCCACTGATGGGCCTCTGCTGGTCGGGGAGGCTGCCCAGCTCTGCTGTGCGTCCAGGCTGAGAATCACTCACACTTCCTGTCCTGCAAGAACCCTGGAGAGTCCTCAGACCCCAGGAAGAAGTTATGATGCAAGTGTCAGGGGTGGAAAGAAGGAGGTTCTGCAAGGCAAAGCCTTTTCACAGAATCCCAGAGCTTAAACAGCTGGTAAGAGCTGGAGAGACCACTCTCTTTCTCACCCCGATGCCCCTGCCTGTTCCAGAGAGGGGGAGCCCACGTGGGCAGGAACCGTGTCCCCGCGTGAACGGATCTCAGGATGCACTTAGCGGGATCTGAGAGCAGGGTCTCCGGCACAGGAAGTAGGCGGCACAACCCTAGCACCGGGGCGGGAAGCTGCCCCTCGGGGGCCTTGCTGCAAGGCGCTGCACTGAGCCTGACTCCTGCTAACCAGCTCATCTAATCTTCACAGTCTTCTCACGGCTCCTCACGAAGGCTGGGGAGCCCAAGAGCTCACCCAGCGGGACACAGCTGGGACGCAGCAGAGCTGGGCCTCACAGGCAGGCCCCTGTCTCCAGGGCCCACGTCTGAGCCCATCTGCCCTTCTGCCTCCCACACGTGGCAGTAGGGGTCCCGCGGGTGTCTCCAGGCAGAGGCAGGCCCCCGAGGAAGTCCCCACACAGGGACGAGATGAGAAACCTGTCTTCCCACTTCCCACACCCGCAGTCGAGCATCCCTGATCTTCAGAAAGTACCTGCCCAGGGCTTCTAGGTTTCTCTGTGACAAAGCAGACTCTCCCTAGGCACACAGTTCTGACTTAGAAAAGACTCAAGGCCTGCTGTGGGTGGATGCCTGGGGTCTACAGGAGCCTGGCCAGGTGGCTGATATCCTACCATTCCCAGCAAAGCCCCCAGACCAATCCAGGAACACCAGTTCTTATTACTTATCCAGGAGAAAGCAACTCAAGCAACTAAAAAAAAAAAAAAAAAAGGCACCCAAGCTTTCTATTTTCACATGAAATTCCTCAATTTGTAAATGTTGGAAACTTTTAAATTTTTAATCAAAAAAAAAAAAAAAAAAAAGCTCATGGACCACCAATTGGCCTCTCTCTCCAACAAGGGTGCAATCTGTCTGAGGTCAAAGAAGGGGTTTACCTGATGGAGCCTCCACTTGCCTCTTCTGTGAAATGAGTTTACACTGATCCAGTTTAGAAGGAGGGAAAATCAGAACCAGTAAACAGCAAGTGTTCAGTATAGAGGAAGACATGTGTCTTAGGCCCCTCAGGCTGCTCTCATAGAACTCCACAGACGGGGTGTCTAAAACAGCAGACGTTTATTGCTCACTGTTCTGAAGCCTGGAAGCCTGAGCTCAAGATTCGGGACAGCTTGGCTTCTGGTGAGAGCTCTCTTTCTGGTTCGTAGATGATGTCCTTCTCGCTGGGGCCTCACATGGTCTTTCCTCATAGGATGATGGAGGTGGAGGTGGAAATGGAGTAGAGCTGCTGCTGCTGAGTCGCTTCAGTCGTGTCCGACTCTGTGCGGCCCCATAGACGGCAGCTCACCAGGCTCCCCCGTCCCTGGGATTCTCCAGGCAAGAACACTGGAGTGGGGTGCCATTGCCTTCTCCAATGCGTGAAAGTGAAGTCGCTCAGTCGTGTCCGACTCTTAGTGACTCCATAGACTGCAGCCCACCAGGCTCCTCCGTCCATGGGGGTTTCTAGGCAAGAGTGCTGGAGTGGGTCATTGCTTTCTTGGAGACATAGGGCTAGAGATTGCTAAAAGCAACCTGAGAGTCACAAGCTGGAGTTCTGAGCTGCTGAAGCACCCAGGAGCTGAGGGTGCAACATGCCCGAAGGGAGAAAGGTGCAGGGCAGTGAGCCCATTACTGTGAAGTTTTCCCCTTGAGGTACGTTCTGAATTCTTAAATTGCACGTGATGAGAGTCCTACGAAAACCACCTGGAAAACAAAGCGGTTTAGGGCCGTCTCCTAGTGCAGGAGGCAAGTCGCTGAGTCCAAGAACCGCCAAGGAGGATTAGCCCTAGACAGCATCACAGGCTGGGTGTCTGGAGGGTGGCACCCTAAAGGGGAGGTGACCAGAGGCATTTCGGTCCTTCCTACACCAGCTGCCTCCCAGAGGGCAGGGACTCACCTCTGGAGGCAACTGCAATCCAGAGACGGTAACTTTTCACACACAATGTCCAACATTCAGTCAAAAGTCACCAGGCATGCCAAGAAACAAGACCAAGGGAAAAGGGGGACTATAGGAACAGACCCACAGGTGTTCCAGATATTAAATTTAGCAGATGGGAGCTTTAAAATCACATTGGTAGGGTGTTCAAGAAAAATCGTATATGGCATTTAAAGACCTCTGTTCTCCTCCTCCAATACCCACGTGGTTTTATAGGTTGAGCTCCAACCAACATTTGAGGAAGAGTCAATTCCTGTCTCATATAAGTTCTTCCAAAAAGTTGGAAGAAGAATTCCGAGTTTATGGGACATGGCTTGAAGTTGGAAAAAGAATTCCAAGTTTATGGCACATGGCTTGAGAGGGGAAAGTGTCAGATGGGGAGAGTGGTAAGCCAAGTCAAAGGTAAGAACACGGGGGAGTGGAAAGATCAGAGCGAGGTTAAACTGGAGACAAGCGAGTTAGAGAGGGGATAACTGGACCCCAGTGGTCTTTCAGATCAAGGTGAAGACTTCACAGATTTACACGTGGATGAGGGGAGGTGACTTGGGGTTCTGACTAAAGGAATGACACGGACACCTCGGCATTCCCATCCTCATCCCATCCCAAACTGCAGATCAGCAGAAAAGCAACCTCTTCCACAATACATTCCCAACTTGCAAGCAGGCATCTCGTTCATGTTTATGCGTGTTCCAGAAAGAACTTGGCCAGTAGATCACTCAGCATCCCTCAAACTCCTTAGGAAGATCCCAGCATTGCGGTGATGACCTCCGTTCCTCCTCCCACCTCCCATGGAGGTGCTGGAAGAGGCACCAAGGAACCACTACCCTGGCCAGGCCGCCACTGTCTCCTCCTTGTTGCAGGAGCCTCGCCCCTCCCTGACTCTCCCACCCCACCTCCCCACAGCCAAAGGACCCTGTCCAACTTGAGTCATGTCATGCCCTTCTGCTCAGAGCCCTCCAGTGACCTCCCAGCACACCCCGTCTGGGCTTGCTGCCTCTCTAGAGCTCCCAGGGAACCCGGGAGAGATGGAGCCTGTGAAACAGCGCTGGCAGGGCCTGCCTCAGCTGCGTGCATTCTCCGGGCAATTAAACACATGAACTACTCTGTATGCAAACAACCTCCGACAAGCCGCCCTGGCTTGCAGACTCCAGCAGAAATGCGGTACTACCGATGAGCTAGATTAGACTTATAAATAATGTGCTGGGTTCGGTCTGCTTGTGCTCGGCTGGGAATGGGATTTTGGAAGCATGGTTAAGAGCCGATTCACGATTCAAACACAACATCAAGTTCAGCAACACTGCATCGGAGGAATAAGAAATTGGCGAAATGAAGTACGGTAAGCTCTCCGAGGTAAAAACAACAACAGTAATAATGAATTTGCAATTGTTTCTCACTCCAGAAGGATATACGGGCGCAAGAAAGTCACTCAAATTTTCTAGCAGCCTGACAAAATGGGTCCTGGCCCAACTGCCCTTGCCACCCTTCCTGGTCAGGGGGCTTCATGGGGCACGTAGACTGGGTCTGAGTTTCACGCTGGTGACGGGCTGGATGGCATCACGGACTTGATGGATGTGAGTCTGAGTGAACTCTGGGAGATGGTGATGAACAGGGAGGCCTGGCGTGCTGCGATTCATGGGGTCACAAAGAGTCGGACACGACTGAGTGACTGAACTGAACTGAACGGACATGCCCCAGACATGCAACAAAGCTGCAAAGGTAACACCCAGGACACTGGCGCTAAACAAGGGTGTGCAACCTGGGGATGGACTGGATCAGAAATGGCGAAGGGGCTCAGCGTGCATGGCGCTCCCAGTGTCCAGGGAGCAGCACTCAGGACCGTCCAGCTCTTGAGAGGCCGCTCTGGCTAACAAAGTCTGCGTCTTCCCTGGGCGTCCAGGGTTAAAAATTTCCCTGCCGATGCAGAGGACAAGGGTTCAGCCCCTAGTCCCGGAGGATCCCACATGCCTCAGGGCAACTAAGCCCATACACCACACCCACTGAGGCCAAGCAATGCAGCTGCTGAAACCCACGCACACCTAGAGCGCATGCTCTGCAACAAGAGAAGCCACCTCAGTGAGAAGCCCGCACCGCAACAGAGAGAGAGACCCCGCCCTCCCCGACTAGAGAGAGCCCACACACAGCGGTGAGGACCTGGTGCAGCCAAAAAAAAAATTAATTAATGTTTAAAAAGGTCTGCCTTGGGTATTGGAGAAGGGAAGCAGTCACGTGCATAACATTTCTATCCACTCAATCAGCAAATATTGAATACTTACTCTGGGCTGGGAGACAGTGTCAAACCAAAAAAATAAGGGTCTGCTTTCCTGGAACTTAAATTCTAAAGCTCTGTGGCCCAACATGGAGCCACAAGTCACATGTGACTCTTGAGCACTTAACACGTGGCTGGGCCAAACTGAGATGTGCTCTTAAGTATAAAATACCCAATAGATTCCAAAGACTTGGTAAAATGAGCTATCAATTATCTCATTAATAATGCTCACATTGATTGCATGTTGAAATGATAATAGGGGATTAATAACATGTAGTAGTAAGATTCATTCTACCTGTTTTGTTGTTTTTTTTTTTTTTTTCAGTGTGGCAACTAGGAGATTTAAAACTATATACATGGCGATTTCTGCACTTGGAATTATATTCCCACTGGACAGCGCTGGTGTAGAGTAGCTGAGAAACAATAAGTTATCAAATAATAGGTTTCGGTCATTTCCGAAAGTGATAGACAGATGCTCTGAAGACACAGCAGGATATGGTATAAAGAGAGATAGGGCAGGATGTTGCTGTGGTTCAGTCACTCAGTCGTGTCCGACTCTGCAACCCCATGGACTGCAGCACGCCAGGCCTCCCTGTCCTTCACCATCTCCCGGAGCTTGCTCAGACTCCTGTCTGTTGAGTCGGTGATCCCACCCAGCCATCTCATCCTCTATCGTCACTTTAAGTAGAACTCTCAGGGATTCCCTGGTGCTCCAGTGGCTAAGACTGCGAGCCCCCAAGGCGGGAGGCCTGGGTTCCAGCCTGATTAGGAAGCAAGGTCCGACACGTCCCGACTAAGACTTCACATGCTGCAACTAGAGACCCTGCGTGTCCCGACCAAAAGGCCCCGGATGCCGCAGGAAGACCCAGAGCAGCCACGTAAATAAAGACATGTGTTAAAAGAATAAATGAATAGAATGGTCAGTGTTATGGGCCAAGGTCTTTCCCCCAAAATCATATTCTGAAGTCCTGACCTGCAATACCTCAAATGTGGCTGTGTTTGGAGTCAGATATTTGGATTCTTTAAAGAGATCACTAAATTAAAATGAGGTCCCTAGAGGGGGCCCTCGTCCAGTATGACAGTGCCTTATAAGAAGAGGGGATCACGACGCAGACACGCACGGAGGAAAGACCATGTAAAGATGCACGGAGAAGACAGCCGTCTGCAAGCCAAGGAGAGAGGCCTCCCTCGGAAGGTACCAACGCGGCAGGCGCCGTGACCTTGGGCTTGCAGCCCTGAGAACTCTAGACAGCACCTTCTGCTGTTGAAGCCCCCGGCCTGTGTGATGGCAGCCGGAGCTGACTGAGACAGCCAGGAAGGCCTTGCCAAGATGGTGACCTTGGAGTTGAGTGGCAGAAACAACCCACCTCATGAAAATCTCTGGGATAATTCTGGGTCTAGGAAACAGCAAGCACAGAGGCCCGGGGAGGGGAACAGGCAGAGTGGACTCTGCAGCTGGCTCAAGGCAAAGAAAGGTGCAGAGGGGGTGTCGGGGGCGCCGGTAGATGGGGTCAGAGCTCAGCATATTTGCAGGGCAGTCAACCCTGCCCCCCAGTCCCACTACAATACGCTGAACGTCACTTAATGTAAAACCTCCTCTGTGGAACATTCTCCAGGCTGTCTTTAAGAAGCTCTGTATCCTGGAATCCACGTATAGCACCCTTCACTTAGAATCTGTCGACCCTCCTGCAAACCAAATGCATCCCGACAACCCTGCTTCCCAGACTCCGCTGGTGAGTCAGTGCGGCTGAGAGCCCCAGGGCCTCCAGGAACTGGGCTCTGCCAGTGAGGACACTCACAGGCACTTTTAACGTCACCTGTGCCGGGGTGCTGGGGGCCAGAAAAGGACTTCAGGGGATGCAACAGGAGCGTCCAAGAGCAGGAGGGCCGACGCCGGTCTGAGCTTCGACGACCTCCTTGGGAGCGGGTGGAGAGTAGTGGAGGGCTTGCCAGGTGTCCGTGGGGCTCCCCCAAACTTCCACAGTGTGAGGTGGAATGAGAAACACCAATGGGGACCAGCAAGCCTGGGACCCCAGAGGAGGGCTGGCTCGCTGCTTCAGGGAGCCCTGAGCTGGAGGGAAATCTGAAGAACATCTAGCCCACACACCTTCTTTTCCACTTTTTTTTTTTTTTAATTTTTTGAGTTTTTTTAGACATGCTATGTGGCATGAAGGATCCCTCTACTTTATTTATTTTGAAAATTAACACATGGGACTTCCCTAGTGGTCCAGCAGCCAAGACTCCACCCTCTCAATGCAGGGGGGCCCAGGTTCAGGCCTGCTCAGGGGACTGGGTTCCACAAGCTGCAGCTAAGAGTGCACGTGTCTCGTCTAAGGCCTGATACAGTCAAATAGATAAATAATAATAATAAAAAAATAGCATTTAACTACCTGCTGCAAGAGCCCATTTTCCACAGAGCTTTCCATGTCTTCCTTCCTCCCTAGATACTCACTGTTACTACTTTATATGTACTTGCTTATTTTTGAAAAGAGAAGTGTAGGTCTGACAACCTAAGACTAATGCACCCATAGGGGATGGTGAGAGCGCGTACAGGGGGCTGGGGAGGGGCGACGCTTTACTGAGTCACTGCTTTACACGGTCTGGTTTTCGGGAATCTTGTCCATGTTTTAGATAACAAAAAAATTAAATCATATCCACAAGAATAGGGGAAAATCCTAACACTGAATAAAAACAAAGGCATTAGCTGTATTTCAATCACACAGAGAGGGCTAACCCAAGTAACTTCCAGGCCTAATACTTGAGTCACTAATCCTCAGACTGAAGACAAAAAAGGACTCAAATGCATCTAAAACTACATGTTGCAGTGGTTTGGATACTACAATTCTGAAATGATTTTGTGTGTGTTGTAGGATGAAATACATGAGTGGACACTTTGATTGTGCTGAAAGCCTGGTTTGCCACCATGGGAGATGGGAGAACCAATGTAGAAGGCAAAGAGGGGCCTGTGGTATCACAGGAATTAAAGATATGGGTATAAATTCAGATATCAGTACACACTCAGATTATACACAGTAGTGTCCCCTGAGAAGCCGAGAAGCTGTGAGAACCTGGTAGCAGTGGTGCATCCAGAACCTCATGCTGGTTTCTAAGTACCATCCCCCTGAAAGAAACCAGGGCCCCTTGAGAAATGGCTGGATCCAGGCTCAGAGCAGGAACAAAGGTGAGCCTGAATACCTCGCTGTGCAGAAGGTGAGGAAGTGTTCAAAAATGACGAGATCATACAAACAAGACGCAGAGGGAAGACAGTTCATTTCAGGGCTGGTAACCAGACAAGAGGGGCTTCCCGGGTGGCTCAGAGGCGAGAATCCGCTCGCCAGCGCGGCAGCCCCACCCTCCAGAATTACGCAGGCTCGCTCACGGGAATGCATGTTCCGTTGCTGTTTCAATGGGGTGCTGGCTTCTATCAGCAAGAATGTGGTTTAACATGCCCAGGGGACTCCAAACAGCACGTGTGCCCCTCTCCAACTGGTTTCATTACAGTCAGGAGTAGGCAAAGCTTTCGACTTGCTCAGTCTTCCCCAGCTTGCTTGTACAACACTGGGAGAAGATGGAGACGACTTCCTGACGCTGAGTGCAAACATTCCCCTGGTTTCAGGGTTCAGCGATGGGGGAGTGGGGTCTCTTCCTGGCTCCCCCCACTGATCGGCTGGGTGAGACAGGGACACCCACCTCATCTCTGTGCATCTCGGTTCCTCATCCAAAAGACAGGTGCAGCCAAACCTGCCCAAGCGGCCGGGAGAAGCCTCAGTAGGAGTCAGACCCAAGAGCACCTCTGGGCTGCACCGCGCAGGGGAGCACCGGGGAGGAGCACGCGGGACCTCCCTGCTCGCGCTCAGCAGCGGCCCCCGAAGGGAGAAAACGTGCCTGTCCTGGGGAGGCAGCGGACACTCAACGCATTTCATGTGAGATCCAGGGGCCTAACACACGCCGCAAGTCTCTCCAGAGAACGTGCAGCAGCTTGCTAAGTGCCAAGCGCCGTGCCTTCCACACGTTAGCCTGTCGGACCATCGCAAAGACTCTGTGAACCGGCCGCCCGCTCCAGCACGCTTGGGCTTCCCCTGTGGCTCAGATGGCAAAAAGTCCGCCTGCAACGCGGGAGACCTGGATTTGATCCCTGGTTGGGGAAGATCCTTTGGAGACGGGAAAGGCTACCCACGCCAGTATTCTGGTCTGGAGAATTCCATGGACTGTACAGTCCATGGGGTCACAAAGAGTCAGACACGACTGAGCGACTTCACTTTCACTTTTCACTTTCATGCATTGGAGAAGGAAACGGCAACCCACTCCAGTGTTCCTGCCTGGAGAATCCCAGGGACGGCGGAACCTGGTGGGCTTGTGTCTATGGGGTCGCACAGAGTCGGACACGACTGAAGCGACTTAGCAGCAGCAGCAGCAGGCGGCACTGTTCTAAACATTTTACATGTTTTCTCATCTTAATTCTTTATTTAAAATTCTTTTCACGATTTTTAAAGACTACTTTCCGTTTCCAGTTATCTATGTTCCTCGTGTACAAGTCATCCTCATCGTCTACTTCATATCCAATAGCGAGTGCCTTCCGCTTCCCCACCCCCATTTTGCCCCCTCGACTGGTAACCACCAGCTTGTTCCCTGTCTGTGAGTCCGCTTCTTTTTGTTGTTTTCACTGGTTTGTCGTATTTTTTCAGATTCCACACATGAGTGCTGCCATACAGTATTTGTCTTTCTCTGCCTGACTTAGTTCAGTTAGCACGGTGCCCTCCAAGGCCCTGCAGGTGGCTGCAAGTGGAAAAATTTTGTTCTTTTTTATGTCTGAGTAGTATTCCATTGTGTGTGTGTGTGTGTGTGTGTACCACATCTTCTTTATCTATTCATCTGTTGATGGACACCTAGGTTGCCTCCATCGGAGAAGGCGATGGCACCCCACTCCAGTGCTCTTGCCTGGAAAATCCCATGGACGGAGGAGCCTGGTAGGCTGCAGTCCATGGGGTCGCGAAGAGTCGGACACAACTGAGCGACTTCACTTTCACTTTTCACTTTCATGCGTTGGAGAAGGAAATGGCAACCCACGCCAGTGTTCTTGCCTGGATAATCCCAGGGACAGGGGAGCCTGGTGGGCTGCCATCTATGGGGTCGCAGAGTCAGACACGACTGAAGCAACTTAGCAGCAGCAGCAGCAGCAGGTTGCCTCCATATCTTGACCATTGTAAATAATGCTGCTATGAACACTGCATCTAATTATTTAGAAAAATTTTTTTGGGCTGCGTTGGGTCTTAGTTGTGGCATACAGGATCCTCGTTGCATCACGTGGGTTCCAGGCTCTCCAGCTGTGCCTCATGGGCTCCGGAGTTCACAGGCTCAGGAGTTGCGCCGTGCAGGCTTATTGCCCCACGGCACGCGGGATCTTAGTTCCTCAGCCAGGGATAGAACCCACGTCCCCTGCATGGCACAATGTGCTGCTAACCACTGGACCACCAGGGGAGTCCCCACTGCATCTAATTCTTAAGGCTGCCGTATCAGTTACAGGCTGTCAATATCTATAAGAACACAATATTTTTTTTAAAGAAAATTTCTCATTCCAAGCTCACTTTTCCATTACCCGCTGCCGAGACTAGCGTCTGTGTCATGGTAGGGGTCCAGGAAGCGTTTGGCGATGGATGCACCCGTGGCCTGGTGGGGGAAGCAGGTCAATCTCACAGGCAAACTGTCCTTCTGGCGAGGCCATGTACAGTTTAGGGGGTGGCGCATACTCCAGGTGAGGGTGCGGTCCGGAAGGTCTTTCCTGATAAGGAGAGCGTAATTCTGAAAAGCGAAAGGAGGGTGTCTGTGGTCAGAGCAATGTCAGCGTGGGTGACTGTTAGGAAAGGACCTGGGAAAGAACTGGAACCTGCGAGAGAGCCCGCGTGGCTGAAGCATGAAAGGGACAGGAGCGTGGGACTCAGCAAGCCAGAGGGGCTGAGGCTGGAGCACGGTGAGTTCCCGTGGGTGCTGGAGCAAGTCTGCACAACCTCAGCGGCTAGCACAGCGGATGCATGCTCTCCCGCGGGTCTGGTGGCCAGAGTCTGAAGCCACAGTGCCGCCAGAGCCACGCTCCCTTGGCGCTCCAGGGGAGCATCCTGCCTTCTCTTTTCCCGTTTCTGGCAGCTCCTAGCAGCCCTTGGCTTGTGGCCACATCACCCCAGTCTCTGCCTCTGTCTTCACGTGGCCATCTTTCCCCGGTATCCTCTTCTCTTCCTGTAAGGTCACCAGTCACTGGGCGTAGAGTCCTATCCAGAAAGCCATCCTTTCATTCCTTAACCTGATGACAGCTGCAGAGACCCAGTCTCCATTGCGCTCACATCCCCAGACAGTAGGGTTAGGATTTGGAAACATATCTTTTTGGGAGACACAAAGAGATATGCAATCCAATACAATCCAATACAAACCAACTCTCTCAGTGCTTCCAAAACTCACCTTTTCCAGCAGCCAAGGGCCCTGGGAACCTCCCCCCTCCACTGTGACCAGGATTGAACTAATAAAGAGCACCGGTGAATGGACAGAAGCATTCTAGAAACGCCGCTGAGCGCATAAACAGGCTCCTTCCTGCGTCTGGGGGATATATTTAGGCCAGTGGGAATGCAATTCAGTCAAGGTCCCCCAAACCCATATGGTGCCCTCCCCCGGCTTCGGGAGTTGTATTTCACTTGGTTGAAAAACTACAGCCAAAATGAGAATCTCAAAATAAGAGCCGCCTAAGGATGGAGAATATTTGAATTGGAAAACATCCCACAGAAGTGCCTGGTCTCTGTCTGTCTTTGTTGCCTTTTCCTCACCTCCTAAGCATTTCCCTTGCAGCTCTTCCTGATACCAGCACCCCTCGCCAGTGAGCCGCCACTTGGGGCTTCGTCCCTGGGGAAGAGGGGCCGGAGGGAAGGACGGATTAGTGGGAAAGGCAGCCAGTCTGCTCTGAATGGTTCTCAATCACCCGGCGTCTTTTTCCAGCCTCGGCTAGATTTAGACTTCCTCTTCTCCCTTTCTCCTCTAGGACCATGCATTATGGATGAGGACTATTTCTTATTCAGCAGCTGAGAGTCACTCTCCTATCAAAAACACCTCTTTCATATGCTCTCAGAAATCAACACCCCCCTCTGAACTCTGAGTTTTCTGGCCTGGCTCTGCAGAGGGGCCTGTTGGATGAAACTCTTGAGTGACAAACGTTCAAAATGTAAAATGCGCACAGGCTCCCACTGCAAACACACATAATACTCGTGGTGGGTAAGGACCACCCAAAACGTCGCTGGGGCCCCTGGGGTTGCAATCATCCTAACCTAGGGAGAGGAGGGGGGCAATTTCAAACCTTAAGTCAAGGGGTCTCTTTTCCAGGTGGGTGGAAAGGAACTGAAATTTTTGCTTTGGATTCTGTGCTGGACGTATTTCCCGCACCCTTTTCTGCCTTCCTTTTCCTTTATGCTTTTAAGTCTGCCCTACGATGGGGCTTCCCAGGTGGCTGGGTGGTAATTCAGGAGATGCGGATCGATCCCTGGGTGGGGATGATCCCCTGGAGAAGGAGATGGCAACCCACTCCAGTATTCTTGCCGGGGAAATCCCATGGACGGAGGAGCCTGGCGGGCTACAGTCCAGGGGGTTGCAGAGTTGGACAGGCCTGTGCGCACGTGCACACTGCTCTGATTCGGGGGAACCCGGGGCCTGTTACACCTCCTCTCTCACATGGCCGACCGGTCTATGTACTTGTCCCAGGACCCAGTTAGTGCTGACTCATCCCGGCAGCAGGGAGGGGAGTGCCCCTTTACTGGTTTCCCTGGTAACGAATGAGCCCACCTGACGTCAATTCCCCTGTAACTGATCATCTCCCCACCCCCGGGAGCAAAGACAGTCACCTTGCCTATGGCGCAAAGCACACGGTGGGGTGTCTGTCACTCCAGGACCTCGCTTCAGACGCAGAAGCTCCCCCTCCACTAAACCGTTGCTGTCTCAAAAAAACAGGGGGATAATCAATCAAAAGCATAAGCGATGCTGCCAAACATTTCAGTTATAAGTTCTGAGATCCATTGTACAGCATTATGGCTACAGTAAATGCAGAGCTAATAATAACATCTTGTACACTGGGAATTTGCTAAGGGGGTAGTTCTCACCACACACCACAAATAACAACTCTGCCAGGTGATGAATGAGTTAGTTTAGCTTGACTGTGTTATCATTTCACAATATACATACATCACGTGGCACATCTTAAATATATACAATTTTTATTTGTCAATCATAGTGCAGTAAGGCTGGGGGAAAAGCTTTTTAAAAGAGAGAGAGAAGATAAAGGTCTGGATGCAAGCTCAGTTTGGTATGACCCTCATTATTCATGCACAGATATAAAGGCTGATAGAACTTGACCTCAAAAAAAAAAAAAAAAAAAAGAAAGAAAGAACCACCACTGGGAATAGACAGTTCAAAGATAATAAAAGTAATTAGGTGGATAATTTTCTTCTTCTTTCTATTTCTAAAATAGCTATCATTAACATATATGAGCTAGCTTTACTAGTTGGCTAGTTTCTTAAACCTGCTTTCAAGCCCTACTCATGGAGACAGGAAGACAGGAAGCGTGCAAAATGCATTAAGTTTCCGCGTTCTGAATTTTTTGTTTTTACAGTAAAAAAATTCCCTCTAGGAACTGTGCTAATACTTGCTGCTAAGTCACTTCAGTCGTGTCCGACTCTTTGCGACCCCAGAGAAGGCAGCCCACCAGGCTCCCCCGTCCCTGGGATTCTCCAGGCAAGAACACTGGAGTGGGTTGCCATTTCCTTCTCCAGTGCATGAAAGTGAAAGGTGAAAGTAATACTAATACTTACTGAGTGTTAACTATGGCCCAGATGCTGGTGTACGTCCTTTGCATGTATCACCCCTCTTAATCCCCTGTGAGATAAACGTGATGACCATCCCCACTTTACAGATAAGTAAACTGAGACACAGAGATGTTGAGTGACTTATCCAGGATCACACAGCTGCAGCTTGGAGCTGAAACAAAAGCTCCTCATGACTGCCTCCAACAAGCGTGGTGCCAAAGTGACACCATCTGACTTTTAAGGCAAAGTCTTAAGAGGCAACACAGTGCCTGTGTGGGTCACTGAACATCTCCTTGGCTCCCAGCCCCTTGCTATAAGGAAGGTCAGGCTGCGTGGGGAGACCGTATGAAGAGGACCCAGAGCTCATGGCCCTCCCGAGCCCCCAGCCATAGCCAGGATCAGGCTGGCAGCCACATTCTGGAAGCAGGTCCCTCAATCCCAGCCAGAAGCCCCCCTGGCTTTATGTCCCATGGGAGAGAGATGAGCCTCCCACACTAACCTGGCCCCAGTGGCTGACTCGTGGGCCAAATAAATGACCACTTTTGCTGACGCCGCTAAGTTTGGGCGTTTATTAATGAGCAGTAGAGAACTAGAAAGTAGGGAAAACCACTAGACCATTCACGTATGACCTAAATCAAATCCCTTATGATTATACAGTGGAAGTGAGGAATAGATTTAAGGGACTAGATCTGATAGAGTGCCTGATGAACTACGGACAGAGGTTCGTGACATTGTACAGGAGGCAGGGATTAAGACCATCCCCATGGAAAAGAAATGCAAAAAAGCAAAATGGCTGTCTGAGGAGGCCTTACAAATAGCTGTGAAAA
>SJYT01064817.1:0-218212 GCA_006410635.1 Cephalophus harveyi
TGCGGTTTATGGGATCGCAAAGAGTCGGACACGACTGAGTAACTGAACTGAACTGAATGATATTTTTTTCCCTTTATCTGAAGAGCTTATAATTGCAAAAACTTCCATTCAGCATGCTTGAGGAAGGTTCTTTTCTACTTGACACTTATCTCCGTAATGTAACAAGAAGAATTTGTTTGTATTTTAGGAAACCGTTACCTCCAAAACATCTGCTGTGCTTCTGTTTTCAGTGGTTTCAGATGAACCAAGATTCTATTAATCGTTTCTACTATGGTATGACCTCACGTGATTTTTGCAAAGAATGAACTTTCATTGAGAAGTGATGCAGACCTGCTTCCTCTCCTCAAGGAATCATCCTAGTGAAAGAGTTAAAATGTATTATCAACAACTGTAATAGGAGTAGAAAGTAACAGGTGGCATTAAAAAGGCAGTAAATAAGCCTTGTGGAAACCCTGGTCACATGCTTCCTCCTTAGACTGGACATTTAATCCAACTACACTCTTCAACTTAAATTAAGGATAATTATTGCTAATGGAGTTATACAGACTATATCATGGGGATAAAACTTTCACACTATATATTGGTCAGAAAAGGGAAGTTTATAGTGCAGTGAAAAGCCAAAAGTTGCAATAACTTCTAAGAAGGAAGTCTCCTTCTCACTCACCATAAATTGACAAGGGAGTTCTACCATCTTGGTCACTTGACATGAGCTCCATCTCAACACATGCTTCCACAGGGATAAAAGGTAGAGATTATTTTTTAATTTAAAAAAAAATTTTTAAGAAACTTCCCTCATGGTCCAGTGGTTAAGAATCAGCCTGCCAATGCAGGGTACACAGTTCTATCCCTGGTCTGGGAAGATCCCACATGCCTCGGCGCAACTAAGCCCATGCACCACAACTGCTGAGCCCGTGCCCTCTATGGCCTGTGAGCAGCAAGGGAAGCCACCGCAGTGAGAAGCCCGTGCGCTGCACCTAGAGAGTAACTGCCGCTCACTGCAACTGGAGAAAACCTGCCTGCAGCAACAAAGACCCAGCACAGCCAAAAATAAAAACAAATAAATAACATGAAATAACAATAATAACGAATTTTAAAGCATGACTAGTCATATTTCTTAACATTTCAGCCCGAAAGAGTCCCCCTCCATTTCTGCACACATTTCATTTGTCAAAATGGATCACATGGCGGTGCCAGAGCTTAACAGGGCAAGACTGCCTAATCCTCCCTTCAGGGGGGCCACTGCAAGCCTGTGAACCAAAACATCAACCACACTAAGACTCAAACATCAGATGAAGAAGTAATTCCATTTATTTTCTAGCACTGATCTCAAGACCCTCTAGAGTCTAGTTCCCAGTGATGGGATTGCTGTCCAGGATTTCTCTAAAGACCTCTGATTACTTTTATTAATGTTTATTTACTTATTTATTTGGCTGCATTGAGTCTTAGTTGCAGGACATGGGATGTTTAGATGCAGCATGCGGGGTCTTTTTAGTTACAGCATGTGGGATCTAGCTCCCTGACCAGGGATCAAACCTCTGGTCCCTGCAATGGGAGTGTGGAGTCTTAGCCACTGGACCACCAGGGAAGCCCCTCTATCATTACTTCCCTAAAGACTCTCAACCATCATGGCAGAAGGTGGACAAAGGCCTTTGGGCCAGGTCCTTTGCACTTTTCCTCTCCAACTTTCTGCTCCTTCCGAGCACTAAGGGCAACCCTCTAAATCTGGGGCCTGTGATATTAAAAGGGAAGCTTCTAGAATTTAGAAAGGATGTTCTTTTCAACCAAGCCTGGCTTTCAATAACTGCATCGTTGTAGATTTAACAAAGCTAGTGTAAATGCTATGAACTGGACAATGACAAATCATCTGTATAAAAACATGGTACTCTGTCCATTTTTATGTCTGCATACACTTTTCTTTGACAAACTTCCACTCCCACTTGACAGTAAGAAAACTAAATGTAGTCCAATCCACCAAACTTTGCACAGTCCAGCAGTTTCTTCTAATCCACTTCAGGAGCTACTGTCTCAGTTAATATCATCCAAGTCTCTTTTCTAGCTTTCCTCTTCCTACCCTCTGACTCTGGTGGTGGTGGTGGTTTAGTCGCTAAGTTGTGTCTGATTCTATTGCGACCTCATAGACTGTAGCCCCCCAGGTTCCTCTGCCCCTGGGATTTTCCAGGCAAGAATACTGGAGTGGATTGCCATTTCCTTCTCCACCCTCTGACTCTACACCTGGGTAAAAGGCAAGACTGCAAACCAGCCAGCCACTGCTCCACTCACTTGCACAGGTAGGCTCTGGGCCCATAGCAAAACTCAAGCGTCCTTGCCATGTTACATGGTGGTGGGAACCCAGCATCCCTTCCATCCCTTTCATACTCAGGCAAGGCACATCTGCAAGCCCCTAGTCTTCATGCAAGCTCCAGCCAAGAAGTAGGCATGAGCTTCAGGTTCTAGAATCACCCTTCAGACCCCATGTGCCACTCTTGGGAACCCCTTCGGCTGGTGGGGATTGCAGACAGAACAGGTCAAGAACCCCTACAGGGAGAAAGGGGAAGGGACCAGGTGCCTCATGTAACATTCCATGAACTCCGCCCTCTGGAATTCTTTCCTCCTCTCCCAGATGGCTTTATATTTTCCCCTCCAGGCAGAAAGTTGAGCCAGCTCTTCTCAGAGTACAATCATTTGGCTCAATCTGACAAGTATCATGGGCATGGACGTGGGGGATGCATGGGTGAGTGGTCACAAGGAAAGGAAAGCTGAACTTGTGGTCTAGCATTTCAAGTTATTTCACATGTAAGTGTTTAAGACAAGGAGCCTCTACAATTCGATCTTTGAAGGTCAAGCTCATGGAACTTATCTTTTGTTCCCCAAAATGGTTAATACATACACAAGGGCCTAATTAATATTTTTGAAATACTGAATGGATGATCCCTAAAGTAATACTTTGAAAAGTTCCCAATTGTCATTCCCCCACGTTTCCTCTTCTTCTCCTCCTCCCAGCCCAGGTCCTTAGAGCAGAGCCACTGATGCCTTTTGCCCACAGGTCAGGGGCAACATCACCTGAGGGTTAAGGTTCACAGATGCTAGACTTAGGACCAAGTGGAGCTTGGTCCTCCAGGAATGATCAATCAATCAAGAACTGCAAAGATTGGGTCATGTCTAAAGAGTCAGGGTTGGGCTCTATTTCTTATTTTATGAGGAAATACCTAACTATCTTCAAGTCAATCTAAATGAGGATCTTTGAAACTTTAACAATTTCCCGTGTTGTTTTCAGATTCTCAGTAACAAGGAATAGAATACACTTTCTCTTTCTCAAAACACACACATACACGCATACACAGATCTTAAACACAGGCAGGTATTCTTCAGTTGCTTTCATAGTCAGTAAGACTATTAAACCATGAACTATTAGATTGTGAATTTCCAGATGTTCAAGCTGGTTTTAGAAAAGGCAGAGGAACCAGAGATCAAATTGCACATCCGCTGGATAATCGAAAAAGCAAGAGAGTTCCAGAAAAAATATCTACTTCTGCTTTATTGACTATGCCAAAGCCTTTGATGGTGTGGACCACAACAAACTGTGGAAAATTCTGAAAGAGATGGGAATACCAGACCACCTGACCTGCCTCTTGAGAAGTCTGTATGCAGGTCAGGAAGCAACAGTTAGAACTGGACGTGGAACAACAGACTGGTTTCAAATAGGAAAAGGAGTACGTCAAGGCTGTGTATTGTCACCCTGCTTATTTAACTTATATGCAGAGTACATCATGAGAAACACTGGTCTGGAAGAAGCACAATCTGGAATCAAGATTGCCGGGAGAAATATCAATAACCTCAGATATGCAGATGACACCACTCTTATGGCAGAAAGTGAAGAGGAACTAAAGAGCCTCTTGATGAAAGTGAAAGAGGAGAGTGAAAAAGTTGGCTTGAAACTCAACATTCAGAAAACTAAGATCATGGCATCTGGTCCCATCACTTCCTGGCGAATAGATGGGGAAACAGTGAGAGACTTTACTTTGGGGGGCTCCAAAATCACTGCAGATGGTAACTGCAGCCACGAAATTAGAAGACACTTGCTCCTTGGAAGAAAAGTTATGACCAACCTAGAGAGCATATTAAAAAGCAGAGACATTACTTTACCAACAAAGGTCCATCTAGTCAAGTCTATGGTTTTTCCAGTAATCATGTATGGATGTGAGAGTTGGAATATAAAGAAAGCTGAGTGCCAAAGAACTGAGGCTTTTGAACTGTGGTGTTGGAGAAGACTCTTGGGAGTCCCTTGGACTGCAAGGAGATCCAACCAGTCCATCCTAAAGGTCCTGAATATACATTGGAAGGACTGATGCTGAAACTGAAACTCCAATACTTTGCCACCTGATGCAAAGAACTGACTCATTGGAAAAGACCCTGATGCTGGGAAAGATTGAGGGCAGGAAGAGAAGGGGACAACAGAGGATGAGATGATTGGATGGCATCACCGACTCAATGGACATGAGTTTGAGTAAACTCCGGGAGTCGGCAATGGACAGGGAGGCCTGGTGTGCTGTAGTCCATGGGGTCACAAAGAGTCAGACACAACAGAGCGACTGAACTGAACTGAAGACAGATTGAGGGCAGGAGAAGGGGATGCCAGAGGACGAGATGGTTGGATAGCATCATCAACTCAATGGACGTGAGTTTGAGCAAGCTCCAGGATCATGAAGGACAGGGAAATCAGGCGTGCTGCAGTCCATGGGGTCACAAAGAGTCAGACACAATTTAACAACTGAACAACAACAAAGACAGTATGTGTGAAAACTTTTGTAATGTGTAATAAGCTTTAAAAGTGTAAATCAATGTTAGTATAGAATTACCACTTTTATTGCATCTCTAAAACTGGAACCCTTGCCCTTACTTGGCAATAATAGAACAGAATAGCCAGACTATGGCCATTGGTGTCACGAAGACTTGGGTTTAAACCTGGTTCTGTCACTTACCAGCTGGGACCCTGAGAAAGGGTCCTAACCTCCCGCAGGCTCAGTTATCCCATCTGTAAAAGGAAGATAATAAAACCTCTTAATGATACCTCAGAGGAGTCTTGTAAGGATAAATGTATACACAAAGCATTTAATGGATGTATAATATTGTGTATTTTAGAAAGAGCTCAAGAAAGAGCCCATTATTACTTTTTATGACTATTTTTTATTTTGTTAATGTCACACTTTGCTTCTCCTGGATCCTTATTCAATAGTCCAAGAAACTATACATTTCTGGGCAGCCAAGCACTCTCTTTTGAGAGTACACCAAATACAAGTGTTGTAGAAAGAGGTCTAGCTGACAAACCATAGGGCCTCTCAAAATATTAAGCATCATCTATCTTGGAGAACCATTAAAAGCTTAGCAAGAAGCAAGGGGGATTGTATGATCCAGCCCACAAAGGGTCTCCAGCTCCATGATCAACCTTTGCTCAACAAGCATCTGGCAGTTCCCAGCCTTATTTCAGCCACTGCCACGCCCACTATGGATGACCTTCACGGGAGCACTAAGAGTGAGGGCTTTGGCACAGATGGAATATGCTACACATGGTTTGCATTCCCCCTCCTCCAACTCACATCATCATGTGAAGAAATAGTGAGTCCCACGTCCCTGTATGACCTCGTTGTACAGATCACTTTGAGTTTGCTCTAATTCCTAGTGAGTGATTCATTTCAAAACTTTTACCAGAACTTTGATGGGAACTATTGTTAATCACAAATTGCCTGTGACCCACCTCCCAAAGGACAGATCTCTGTTGGGAACTGCTGCAGGCGAAGTGCTGCTCCAGGTGAGGGACACTGAAATTAGTTAAAAATATTGATGCTAAGTGTTATTAGTGGAAGTTGCAATAACCTTACTTATCCTATCACCTGTATTCAGTTATGTTATAATTTATAGTCCACTTTTAAAAATCTGTTCAACTACCTAAGTTTTTTCTTCAATGATCCAAAGTATTTAAAAGGACAGCATGTTTCAGAAATAGTTTTTTACATTTCCTTATCTCAAACATTCTTCATGGAGCTGCTCACAGTTATTTTGAATATCACGAATTAACTGCCACCAAGCTTTTATTAAACACTTTACAGTAGGCACAATTTATAAAGCAACGTGTGTCAAAATATGTTCCCACTTTTTTTTATGTAGTATAATTAAGATTGAAATATTATATTCACTTGCCAGCACATGTGTCCCTATGGAGTTCATATTTGTGACTACTTCTAAAACACTTAGATGGGAAAAAAATTAAAATGAAAGATACTTAATATAAATGGTTATTCTCAAGACATACCACCCATATTAAAGTGTCTGTAGATCTGGTGCTCATCTCAATGGGCAACCAACAGATGGAGTG
Organism: Cephalophus harveyi; assembly: GCA_006410635.1. Taxonomy (NCBI): domain Eukaryota; kingdom Metazoa; phylum Chordata; class Mammalia; order Artiodactyla; family Bovidae; genus Cephalophus; species Cephalophus harveyi. The sequence continues at coordinate 6,371 of SJYT01064817.1, forward strand.
TTCTGTCTGTCATATTAGTTTGGAGTTTCTAAACATGCCTGGGGGAATTCCATTACTTGCACCAGCTGTACAGGTGACCTCCTTGCCTTCCACTTTCCAGATTCAGAATACAGGAGGCAATTTTAAGCATGATTTTAAAATATAACATATGCAAATATGACTGTACTTGACATATTTACTCTACTGCCAAAAAAAAAAGTCTTTTTCACTTTAACCCCTGGAATCATGGGATGTATGATTTTCCATCTTCTGAGTCTTTCTGCAAAAAGCCTTTCTACACTGGGAAAAATTTTTAAGATTTTTTTAATACCTATGGAAGGGGTCTTTTTTCTGGGGCAAAACTTGATGAAGAGTTCTTATCAAACAGAATTAAATAATTAAAAGGTAGAATTTGAGAGACATCTGGAAGGTACTCTTAAGCTAGAAATGTCTTCCTTCAAAACCCACTAGGTTCTTCTGTCCATGGGATTCTCCAGGCAATAATACTGGAGTGGGTTGGCATTTCCTTCTCTAGGGGATCTTCCTAACCCAGGGACAGAAGACCTGAAAGTTCTCCATTAATTATGTGCTATTTGGGGTTCAGCAGTCTCTGTCTGGGCGCCCTTTTTGTAAAATGCAAAAAGGAGAGCCAGGATTGAAACTCAGTTCCTTGCTGCAACACTCTTGCACTTTTCCCCTACTGTATACTGCTTCCATTAGAGGATGGTGAAGGGGTTTTCCAAAGTGAGAGGAAAAAAAATCAGTACATGAAAACACTGAGTCAGGAGAAATGGAGATACAGGAAAAGGTGAAAGGACACAGATAAGGAAGCTGGGAGGTGTCAGAAGAATAAGGTCAGGACTTCCCTAGTGGTCCAATGGTTAAGAATCCACCTTCCAACGCAGGGGATGCAGGTTCGATTCCTGATGGGAAAACTAAGATCCCACATGCCGCAGGATCTGAGCTCCAAGCTGCAACTACTGAGCCCTCATGCAATAAACGAAGATCCTGCATGCCTCAATGAAGACCTGACACAGCCAAATAAAAAAATATTTTAAAAAACAAAAAGAATGACGTCAACTTCAGTTTTGCCTCGAGTGGGCCTTCACTTGAGTTTGACTTCTAAGAACTCTATCTGCAATGTCACCTGGTAGTAACCCACTCCACCTTCGAGACCTGCTGTCTGAAATTTCAGTTCAGTGGTCTCTGTTTCTTTAACATGTATTAAAATATGTCAGATCATATTAAATTAGAAATGGAACATCCAGCCATTTTTATTTGCTGCCTTATTGAGTGGGTTATAAAATATCTTCCAAAATATTGCAGTAATGATGAGCACCCATAAAAGCAGTTTGTTTACCATTTCCCACTAAAAGGAAAAGGGCTTCTTGGATAAATTACTCATTCCAGGAAGACCTTTTTGATAGAAGCTTCAACAATGAATGAATGTGCATCACAGGTAAATAGAAGCCCTTAAATTGGTGCCCACTGGCTTAAAGGAAATCAGAAAAAATGGTAACTGTAATGGGTTGAAACTCACCAGTGCTAGGAAGCATTGAAAAAATGGAAGTGCTGTGGAGAAACAAGGAGGAGGAAATGTATTTGTTAAAAGAAACCTTGTGAACATACAATCAAATGCACTGTTTTATCCTTGCTTAGCCCTTGTTTCAAACAAACCAACAGCAAGAAGACGTGAGGACAACTTGGATATGGACTGGACATCCGATGATGTTAAAGAATTGCTAATTCTATCGAGTGTGATCATAGCTCAGAGGTTACAATTTAAAAACAAAATAAACTTACTAGAAATGCAAATGAAAGTACAGGTGAAATGACCCAATTTCAGTAATTTGCTCTAAAATGCTTTAGCCAAAAAAAAAAAACGTTGTGGTAAAGGAAATAGATGAGGCAAAATTCACCACCTCTATACTTGTTTAATCTGGCCAATAAGTATATGAGTTTCACTTTACTAATCCTTTACTTTTTTATTTAAAATACATATTTATACTTTTAAATTATCTTTAAATTAAGTAATTATTTTAAATGTATTAATTGTAGCTAAAGATTTAAATTTTTATATAAAGCTTTTTATCCATTATATTATTATACCTATGCCTACATAACACCGAAAAAGGGAATTGAGAAGAACTTTGTGGTTGCCAGCTTGCATGATGACTACTACTGACCCTTGCTTCCTGGTACTCACGCCCTTGCCCATTCCCCTTCCACATTGTTTCCGGGTTGGTCTGGGTGACCAACAGAACCAGTGTGATGCTGTGTGACTTCTAATGCTAGACAATAAAAGACATGTCTGCTTCTGCTTTGCTCTTTGGGTCACTCACTCTGAGTGTCCTGAGGATACTCAAGTGGCTTTCTAGAGAGGTCTCTGCGGCATGGAACTGAGGCATCCAGCCAACAGCCTATACCAGTTGGCCAACCGTACGAATGAGCCATCTTGGAAAAAGATCTGCCAGTCCCAATCAAGACTTGGATGACTGTAGCACTGACCAACATTCTGACTACAGCCTCAGGAGAAACCCCAAGCCAGAACAGCCCAGCTAAACCATTCTATATAAGTCAGGGTTCAATCAGAGAAGCAGAAGCAGTAGGCGATATTGGACTTAAAACAAGGCATTGGCTTATGAAATTGTGGGGGCTGGCTTAGCAAGTCTGAAGTCCGTCGGGAAGGCAGGCAATCAGGAAGAAACCATCACGAGCAGATCGAAATCCCAGGCACACAGACCAAAGCTGTTCGTTTACAGGCAGGAAGAGATCAAAAGCAAACAGCAAGTGAGCAAAGCAAGCAAGGTGGAACTCCGTAGATGCAAGCAGGGATGTCACCTACAGATGGAAGTGTCTCTCTCATGTTCATGTGGGCACACTCTCTCTCTTTTTCCTCCCAGCCCTCTCTCACCTAAGCCTCTTTTGAAAGTCCTTCCAACTGTTTGACTCATGCCCACAAAGGAAAGGATAATCTCCCTCCAACTGGATAAGTCAGGCCCACCCAAAATAATCTCCCTAACTTAAAAACTTTAATTATATTGCAAAATTCCTCCCCAGCAGCATCCAGATTCATTGTATTAAATAACTGGGAGGAGGTGTATGCATGCTACAAAATGGTTATGCTTCTTCTCTATCCTCCAGCTCTCACAAGACAGCATCTCTACGTGTCCACCTATCTGGAAACAAACAGAAAGGGAATTCTGAAGGACACAGTTTGGCCCAGCAAAGTCAACACACCCCAAACTCCTAACTCACTGAGATTGAGAAATATAATAAATGTTCAGCATTGTGTTAAGACTTGAGTTTTGAGGTAAAGTGTTACCCAGCTGTTGAGAACTAATACTGGTTTGATGGAACAAGTTATTTGTAACCAAGTATAACAAGTGAAATGTCTAAGGTCAGCTGAGTTTTATTAGATTTGTACTTACTGAATTCACATAATATTTGTGAGTGGAGAATGTAGGGGCAGTGATTATATGGGTCGGGTGGGTTTAGATACAGTCTTCATCAGAATCAGACCAGCAAAGTAACAAAGTACAGGAAGATACCTTGATTATCTCTAAAACACTTCATGAATCCTGAAAACTTGCTGGAGAATGAAGTAAAAAGACTTGCTGCTGCTAAGTCACTTCAGTCGTGTCCGACTCTGTGCGACCCCATAGATGGTAGCCCACCAGGCTCCCCCATCCCTGGGATTCTCCAGGCAAGAACACTGGAGTGGGTTGCCATTTCCTTCTCCAATGCGTGAAAGTGAGAAGTGAAAGTGAAGTCGCTCAGTCGTGTCCGACTCAGCGACCCCATGGACTGCAGCCCACCAGGCTCCTCTGTCCATGGGATTTTCCAGGCAAGAGTACTGGAGTGGGGTGCCATTGCCTTCTCCGAAAAAGACTTAGGAACCTACATTAATACCGATTCTTTGACCCACAATGCCTCAGCTCTGAAAAGACCCTACAACCGCAGGGTGATATTAAAAGGGCAGGTTCCATGGTCACACACACGTGGGTTCTTGCCTCAACTCCATCCCTTACCAGTGCCTGCTCTGGATTGAATTGTGTTCCCCTCAAATCATGTTGAGGCCCTAATCCCTCATACCTTAGAATTGACTGTACTTGAGCCTTGACAGGGATAATCAAGCTTCAGAGAGGCCATCAGGGTGGGCCCTAACGCAGTCCCCCTAATGTCCTTACAAAGAGAGAAACGCCAGGGGTACATTCACACAGAGGAAAGAGCGGGTGGCCATCGAAAAGCCAAGGAGAGAGGCCTCGGGAGAAGGCACACTTGCAGACCCCTTGATCTTGGTCTTCTGCAAGAATTAATTCCTGCTGCTTAAGCCACCCTGTCGGTGGTCTTTGCTATGGCAGCCCTAGCAAACTAATACTGTATACTCCCTGAGCCTCAAATTCGGCATCTACAAAATAATACTTATAGCTCTAGGGTTTAGACCCGCCTTCAGCTGTCAGAGTCCTTGAGGGTTTAAAGACACACAAAAATGTTTGGTCAAGAAGAACCTTAGGTTTTATTGAAAAAATAAAGACCAGCCTTGGGAGTCAGGCCATGTCGCAGAGGTTTTGTTAGCCAGAATGTTATATTTTCCCAGTCTTCTCAGAGAAAACACCCATTCTCAACCACTCATATAATAAAATAGGAAGGAAATGAGGTTCCCGGGGCTGTCTTTTCAAGGGGAGTTATTTTCTTTGACAGCCCATGATTTAAGAGAACCAATTTACATTCACCATTGTTCTTTGAAGAAGGCAGTTACCTGTATTTTCCATGTTAGTGAATCTGGTTCCTATCAAGGAAATGGGAGAAGAGGGAAGAGGTTTTTGTTAAGAAATAAGAAAGATTTCCTAAAGAAATTATTTGGAGCAACAGAAAGATAAAACAAACAGGCATTCCACCAATACCAGGCTATCCATAACTATGTAAAGCCATTCTGCTATGATGTCCTTAGGGGAAATGGAGAAAGAGGAAAAGAAAATTTTACATCTATCAAATTCACTTCCAGCTCTAGTTTCATATTAAAATTCTTGTGAGACTTCCCTGGCAGCACAGTGGAAAAGAATCTGCCTGCCAATGCAGGGGACACAGGTTTGATCCCTGGTCCAGGAAGATTCCAGATGCCACAGAATACCTAGGCCCATGCTCCAGAGCCAGGGCACCATAGCTACCATAGCTGCTGAAGCCTGCACGCCTGGAGCCCCCGCTCCGCCAACAAGAGAAGCTGCCGCAGTGAGAAGCCCGCACGTCGCAGTGGAGAGTAGCCCCTGCTCACGGCAACTAGAGGAAGGCCACGCAAAACAACAAAGACCCAATGCAGCCAAAGTAAATAAATAAATATTTTAAATTTCTTGTGATTAATAACTTTACTATTGCTTAATATCCACCACAGAGATTATTATGAAGATTAACACAGTAACATATAAAGCACCAAAAATATAGCCAGTGCTAAGCAAATGCTCAGTCCTTTCTCCTTAGGACAACAAAGTCAATTTCTTGTTCAAGTTTTTATACCCTCCCACCTTCTCCTATGTGTCCCACACACACATGCACACACACACACACACCACTTGGCCTGGTGTTTTTGAAGACTGAAAACAATGAGGCTCCACCAAGAAATTCTCTGAGGTGAGGGATTTCCAAGGGGCGTGTCTCTTCCCCATGAAGAAGCCCACCAGAAGTCTTCCTGGAATGCCTGGATGACCCTCTCTAGGCTCTGATCATTGACTTCGTTTCGGTTCTGCTGCGCGGGAACTCTTCTTTCAGCCCTGACTTGAGCAATGCCACAAAATGAGTCCTGCATGCTGCCCGTCCAAGCCAACAACGCTTCGATTAATACCTCACCGGTTTACCTCCAAATGCCTCTTCAGGAACACAGAAGCCTTTAAGCACTTTAACATTTGTTCTTTCCAGAGACCTGCTTGACAGATTTTACAAGCACAGTTTAAATTAGGCAGGATCTTAGAGTCAATATTTTTTTCTCCTTTTCAGATAGGATTCTTCTTTTCCTCCTGGCAAGGGAAAGGTTTGGGAACAATACATATTTGTTTGATCTAGGAAAGACAGAAGGGAATCTGAAATGTGTTTATGTCACCTTTTTATAAAAACATTTAAACAAGGTGCTCAGTACACAAAGAGATGCCTCCAGATACTGAAGAGGGATGGATCTCAGCATATTTAATGTTAGAATTTGGCCAACTGTTCTAAAGGTTGATTTCCAAATCTCTGCCCGAGAATCATTTGTTTCTGTCTGTGCACGGATCCCACAGAGCCAGTGGACCAAAGAAGGTAGAAGGATAATTGGGCAGCAGCACAACTCATTTCTCAGTTGGCAATATTTTAAAGCCTTTCAAATCCTCAACAGCAACTGGCCTTTCCATTCCTCTTTTCCTCCTTCTGGCTGACGTCTGCACAGACTTTGCTGTCTCTGTCCTGATGGGCCTAAAAACTCCATCCACTGCTTATAACCCAGAGCAAACCATCTGAACATAAAAAAAACCAGCCAAAAAAAAAAAAACCAGCCACCCAATAGCACATGGTGTATTCTGGTAGCCAAGTTTCCACCTAATGGGAAAAATCTGTTTTCAGCTGGTACTGCAATAGGGGGATTATTTATCTTGTGAAAGATGGTGAAATGAAACAGTCCTTCCATTTGGTCACCAAGTAACCCTCCAAGATCTGAGCACTAGGAAAAGGCAGAACTTGGAGCTACACAAACAGTAGGAATTCCCAAGTTCAAAAGATTAAGAGCAGGCCTTTTGCAGAACTGCTTTTGAGGGGGTAAATCCCCTTAGCAATACTGAAATGCAAACTTTGGCTTTTGAAACATTGATTCGCAGCTCAGGCTGCACGTTAGAATCACCTGGGGAGATTTTTAAATCTATATGCCTGGGACCCATCCCCAGAGATTTTACTGTTTAAAAAAAAATCTCCACCAGGGATTCTGATACACAGCCATAACTGAGAATACCCAGCCAGGTTTGAGAATCACCGACTTAGAATATGGAGAAAGTCTATAAACAGAGACTGGATGGAGATCAGAACCCTGGCTGCAGGAAGAAACCTCCCAGAGCAGATCAGCCTGACAGGTATGTAGAAAGAGAGAGTAGAAAAGTGGTCGCCAGGTGCTGAAGGGTGGGGGATATATGGAGAGGCTGGCAAAAGGGTGGAAAGTTTCAGTTATAAGATTAACAAAGTCTGGGAATCTAATGTATAACATGGTGACTACAGCTGATAACACTGTGTTGTATAACGAACATAACTGTAATTTTCCAAGAGAGTAGAACGTAAATGTTCTCACCAAAAAATATAGCTAATATGTGAAGTGATATGTTAATAAACTCAATGGGAGAAATAATTTTATGACATGTACATATATCAGATCTCACTTTGTATACTTTAAATACCTTGTGATTTTGTCAATTATACCTGAGTAGAGCTGAGGGAAGGGAAAATATGGCATACAGATACAATGGAATATTATTCAGCTATTAAAAAGAAGGAAACCCCACCATTTATAACAACATGGATAAGTCTTGAGGGTATTATGCTAAGTGAAATAAGTTAAATAAAGACAAATACTGTGTGATATCACTTACATGTGAAATCTAGGGGGAAAAGAACTCAGAGAAAGAGAGCAGATTGAGAGTAGACTAGGGAATTGATAGATTAAAAGTCATAAAAAGACACAACCAATGCAAATACATAGACCTGATTTGAACACTGATTTGAATGAACCATGGAGAAGGCAATGGCACCCACTCCAGTACTCTTGCCTGGAGAATCCCATGGACGGAGGAGCCTGGTAGGCTGCAGTCCATGGGGTCGCCAAGAGTCTGACACGACTGAGCGACTTCATTTTCACTTTTCACTTTCATACATTGGAGAAGGAAATGGCAACCCACTCCAGTGTTCTTGCCTGGAGAATCCCAGGGACGGGGGAGCATGATGGGCTGCCGTCTATGGGGTCGCACAGAGTCCGACACAACTGAAGTGACTTAGCAGTAGCAGTTGAATGAACCAATAGTTTAAAAACAAAATTAGAAGAAGATCTGAATATTGCTAGATATTTGATGATATTAGGACACATATGTTACATTTCTAGGTCAGCAACCTTTCCAATAAAGGGCCAGATAGCCTTTTAGTCTGTTGCAACTCCTCACCTCTGTCATCGCGGCCTGAAAGTGGCCAACAAAACACACATAATAAACGGCTGCGGCTATGCTCTTTACAAAAACAGACAATAGCATGGATTTTGTCAAACTCTGTTTTACAGATGCATTCACAAGAGCTTCTGGATGAAAGAATATGACTGAAGAGGAGAGGAATGTGAGTGAGTGATATAAATGAAACAAGGTTAGTCTTGTGCTGATCATAAGCTGAGGATGGGTAGGTTATACCAGTGGTTCTCAAAGTGTGGTCCCTAGACCATCAACAGCAGCATCACCTGCAAGTTTGTTAGAAATGCAAATTTCAGGCCCCACCTGAGACTTACTGAATCAGAAACTCTGGGGGTGGATCCCAGCATTCTGGTTTAACAACCCTCCAGCTGATTCTAATGCACACTGACCGCTGCTTAATCCCAGTCACATTTCTGTCAGTAGCACTGAGAAGGGTGTCAAGCTGCTGAGAGTAACTCAGGTGCCCGCTCAGAGCCTACCACAGAGGTCAGCCTCCCTGGCCTCTTGGGCCCTTGCTCTCACCACTGTGGACACTTAAGGCACAGCCCAGGAAAGGCCACAACTTCAGATCAGAAGAGGTGAGTGGAGATGCAATACTAAAGGTTAGGATGCAGTATCAGACCAAAACTGCCTCTGGGAGTAGTCAGGGAAGCAGCGTCCTTGGAAAACTGGAGGGGAAGTAGAACAGGACACCCTGATAAGCAGGATTCAAGGGAAAGTCGAAGGTGCAGAATTCTTGGTTGAGACCTTCCAGGAGGAAGGACACAGGCGCCATCACATCAAACCTGTACTACCAACTGTACGCAACCTCTCTTGAAATGCTTCTTAGATTTATTACTTAACTCCCAACACACGACTAGCACCCACACACATTTTTGTATAGTCCTGGGCTTTTTTGAAAACCATTATTATTAAAATAGGAGCTAACCCACTAAAAGTTGTGGAAGAAACCTCCAGTCAATGCAGGAGATAAAAGAGATGTGAGTTCGATCCCTGAGTCGGGAAGATCCCCTGGAGAAGGAGATGGCAACCCACTCCAGTATTCTTGCCTGGAAAATTCTATGGACAGAGGAGCCTGGCGGTTTACAGTCCATGGAGTCACAGTCAGACATGACTGAGCGCGCACACACACGCCAAAAGTTTATTTTATATGTACTATCAGCTGAACATCTTTATCAATTTTTCAGGGGAAAAAATCAGTTCTTTGATCGGAAAACAACACTTCTATTATCAAGAATGTATTATTTTGCAATATATACAAATATCAAATCATTACATTGTACACCTGAAACTAATATAATGTTATCTGTCAATTATTCCTTGGTTTAAAAAAAAGGAACATTTTTCCCTAATACTCGGTTTTTTATAAGTATCAGATTTTATTTTCCAGATTTTGTGACATTTCAACGATGATTCACATTATTTATTATGATGATGTCTTGAGTTAATTTGAGTTGAAAAATGTGCCAACTTTCTTAACCTCATCACCAGCAGATTTTTTAAACTTCTCATTAAGCCAGCGAATAGTTTGCTATTGTTTTGGAGATGAGGTATGTGGAGCATGTCTCCGTTATTCTTTAAAATTTATTCTAGCTATTATAGAGCAAAGATGCTCTCTGTGTGGCAAGACAGTCTATAACATGCCATTTTGTGGCATAAATTCACTGCAGATTCTCGTTCCTCTACTACTAAGCTCTCCTATAATTGCATCTAAGTCTATCAATCACGTGTTCTAAAACTACTGGTGGTGACAAGAAATCACCAGATTTCTAGAGGAGGCATCCAAAATATAATATGTTGTATCTACTATAACTTGAGCAGAGATTACATTATTCCTACTTCTTGATCTCATGTGCCTAAATGCCTCTAGTCTATCAGGATTGAAATACACTATCAAAAGCTGTCATTTTATGTTCAGTATTCAGTATCTTTAAAAGCATATTTTCTACAGAATAAGTGATCTGGGCATATTATTTTCAATCTGTATAATAAGATACAGGTTCTCCTCTAATGATAAAACAAATAATTTTATCAGTTAAGATGATCTGTTAACAAATAGAAATAATTTTATCAGTTAAGAAATAGAAACTGCCTGGGGAACTTAAACAGAAAAAGACTGTATGGGAAGAAGAGAGGGTAACTCACAAAATGGAACAAAATGTAGAATAAACACTCAGAAAGGGTAGGAACTAGCACAACCTCCGGAGAAGGCAATGGCACCCCCCCTCCAGTACTCTTGCCTGGAGAATCCCATGGATGGAGGAGCCTGGTGGGCTGCAGTCCATGGGGTCCCTAAGAGTCAGACACGACTGAGCGACTTCACTTTCACTTTTCACTTTCATGCATTGGAGAAGGACATGGCAACCCACTCCAGTGTTCTTGCCTGGAGAATCCCAGGGACGGCGGAGCCTGGTTGACTACCATCTATGGGGTCGCACAGAGTCGGACACGACTGAAGCGACTTAGCAGCAGCAGCAGCAGCAGCACAACCTCAAAAAAAAATAGGAGCTAGCCAGACCTGATGAATGGTCACTTTGAGAAATGCTGCAGAAGTAAATAGTGTTGGCCATTTGAGGTCTTTATATCACTCTTTTCAAGAATGTAAATGCCTCCAGCCATCTGGCTTACGTCAGGAGTCATCATGTCACTAATCAATAGTCCATCAAAGCAAAGCTGGGGTGCTGTTAAGAAGGGAAACAGCAGATGGGGGCAAAAATGACCAACATCCACTGAAATCACGAATTTTTTTTTTTTTTTTTTAACTAAAGCATAGTTGATTTTCAATGTTTTGCTAATTTCTGCTGTACAAAGTGATTCAGGTATACACATATGTACTTTCCATTATGATTTATCACAGGATAGTGAACCTAGTTCTCTGTGCTATACATTAGACCTTGGTGTTTACCCATGCTACATTATAATAGCTTACTTCTGCTAACCCCAACCTCCCACTCATTCCTTCCATGTTCCTTCTTCCCTTTGACACCACTATATCTGTTTTCTATGTCCATGAGTCTGCTTCTGTTTCACAGATAGGTTCGTTTGTGTCATATTCTAGACTCCACATATAATGATATCCTATGGTATTTGTCTTTCTCTTCCTGACTTACTTCACTCAGCATCATAGTCTCTAGTCGCATCCATGCTGCTGCAGACGACATTACAATAAGTCCCCTACATATAAATCTTCACATTGTGAACTTTCAAAGATGCGAATATGTGTTCCATCAATGTCAGGTGTGAGTAAAATTGCAACTTGCCCTTTATCTCCTGTCGCTGATGATCCTTCAGCTCTACCACCTCCCACCTCCTCTCCCTTCTCTAGTCAGTAACTCTTCTTGCCTGTTCACTCAAGGCCAGCCCCTGTATGCCAGCTGTTGTACTGTACCACTGTGCTTTTCAAGGTACTCTTCTGTAAGATTAAAAATGTTTTCTTTATTTTTTGTGTTTGTGTTTTATATATTATTTGTGTGAAAAGTATTATAAACCTATTGTGCTGTGCTAAGTCACTTCAATTGTGTCCTGGTCTGTGTGACCCTATAAACTATAGCCTCTGAGCAGGCTATGAACAGGCTCCTCTGTCCATGGGATTCTCCAGGCAAGAATACTGCAGTAGATTGCATTCCCCTCTCCAGGGGATCTTCCAGACCCAGGGATTGAACCCGCACGTCTTACGTCTAACCTGCATTTGGCAGGCAGTTTCTTTATCACTAGCTCCAAAGTGAAGTCGCTCAGTCATGTCCGACTCTTTGTGGCCCCATGGACACCAGGCTCCTCCGTCCATGCAATTTTCTAGGCAAGAGTACCAGAGTGGGTTGCCATTTCCTTCTCCAGGGAATCTTCCTGACCCAGGGATTGAACCCAGGTCTCCCGCATTGTAGACAGACGCTTTACTGTCTAAGCCACCAGGGAAGTCCCAGGGAAGCAATATTATATAGCAAACTGGGTTAGCTGGATACCTAGACTAACTTTGTTGGACTTACAAACATGCTCTTGGAATGGAATTGTTCTTATATAGAGGACTTTCTTGGAGAAGGCAATGGCAACCCACTCCAGTACTCTTGCCTGGAAAATCCCATGGACGGAGGAGCCTGGTAGGCTGCAGTCCATGGGGTCACAAAGAGTCAGACACGACTGAAGCGACTTAGCAGCAGCAGCAGCAGCAGCAGAGGACTTTCTGTGTTTCATTCTGTTTTATGGCTGAGTAGTATTTCATTTCATATATGTACCACATCTTCTTTATCCATTCATCTGCTGATGAACATTTAGATTGTTTCCATGTCTTGGTAATTGTGAATAGTGCTGCTATGAACATAAGGATGCATTATCTTTTTTTTTCACATGTGCTTTTTACAATTAAAGTTTCATCTGGATATATGCCCAGGAGTGGACATGGAACAACAGACTAGTTCTAAATAGGAAAAGGAGTACGTCAAGGCTGTATATTGTCACCCTGCTTATTTAACTAGAGCTCCAGGAGTTGGTGATGGACAGGGAGGCCTGGGGTGCTGCAATTCATGGGGTCGCAAAGAGTTGGACACGACTGAGCGATTGAACTGAACTGAACTGATGTCCAGGAGTAGAATTGCTGGGTTATTTGGTAATTCTATTTTTAGTTTTCTGAGGAACCTCCATAATGTTTTTCATAACAGCTGTATCAACTTACATTCCAACCAACAGTGTAGGAGAGTTCCCTTTTCTCCACACCCACTCCAGAATTTATTTGTAGAGTTTTTAATGATGGTCATTCTGACTGGTCTGAGGTGGTACCTCATTGTAGTTTTGATTTGCATTTCTCTAATAATTAGCAGCATTAAACATCTTTTCACATGCCTATTGACCATTTGCATTTCTTCTTTGGAGAAATATCTATTTAGATTTTCTGCCCACTTTTCAATTGGATTATTTGTTGTTGAGCTGTTTGAATTGTTTGTATATTTTGGAAATTAAGCCCTTGTGCATTATATCCTTTGCAAATGTTTTCTTCCATTCTGTAGATTGTTTTCATTGTGTTTATGGTTTCCTTCGCTGTGCAAAAGCATGGTAAGTTTGATTAGATACCATTTGTTTATTTTTGTTTTTATTGCTATTGCCTTGGAGGCTGACCTAAGGAAACATTGGTATCACTTGTCAGAGAACATTTTACCTACAATCATTTCTAGGAGTTTTATGATGTCCTATATTGTGTCCTGTCTTATGCTTAAATCCTGAAGCCATTTTGAGTTCATTCTTGTGTATGGTGGGAGGGTGTATTCCAACTTCATCGATTTACATGCAGCTGTCCAGCTTTCCCCACACCATTTGCTAGGAAGAGGCTGTCTTGTATATTCTTGCCTCCCTTGTCGAAGATTAATTGATTGTAGATGTATGAGTTTATTTCCAGGCTCTCTTTTCTGTTCCACTGATCTATATGTCTGCTTTTGCACTAATACCTTGCAGTTTTGTGAAATCATTAATTTTAAAATATAACTTAAAAGAAAGTCAATCACAGTAGTTCCTCATTCAAGAAAAAGAGGCTGTATATAATACTAAGTCTGTCATCTCTTTAATTCTGCTTATATAATTGAACAGACACACAACACACACATACAAATATCTGTAAAAATTACAGATAAAGGGTGTTAAGTTTCTATTATATTTGACCTAATTATATAAGGAGTTCATCCATTCATTTATCTACAAATATTTAGGCACAATTCTAAGTATTGAGGATACAGGACTGAAAAAAAATGTAATCCTAGCCTCACTGTTGTGAGAAAGAGAGAAACAATAAACAAAATAAATAAGTAAATTTTGTAGCATCTTAGAAGTTGACATGTGAGGAATAAATAAGGAAAGGTTGATAGAGGATAGGGAGTGCCAGGTCAAGTTTCAAGTTTAAAGAGAGTGATCAGGAAAGGCCCCACTGGGACTTCCCTGATAGTCTAGTGGTTAAGATCCCACCTTCCTATGCAGGGGCACAGGTTCTATCCCTGGTCAGGAAACTAAGGTTCCATGTGCTTTAGTTGTTTTGTTTTGTTTTGTTTTGTTTTCCTTTAAGGAAAGGCGTGGACTTCCCTGGTGGTACAGTGGATAAGAATCCGCCTGCCAATGAAGGGGACATGAGTTTGATCCCTGGTCCAGGAAGATCCCACACGCTGCACAGCGACTAAGCCCAGTGGGCTGAAACTAATAAGCCCACAGGCTGCAACTGCTGAGTCTGTAACCCTAGGGTCTGCGCAACAAGAGAAGCCACAAAAGGAAAAGCCTGTGCACCGCAACTGCAGAGTAGCCCCGCTTGCCACAACTAGAGAAAGCCCGTGTCCAGCAAGATTCAGCACAACCATAAATACATATTTTTTAAAAAGAAAGGCTTCAGTGAGGTGACAATGGAGAAAAGACTGGCAGGGAGCGATGAATTAAGTGAGCAGGTACCTGAGGAAAGTACCCCAGGAAGGAGCAGCAGGTATAAGACACTGAGGCAGGGTACACTGGGGGCGTTCAAGGACCACACAGACACCAGCGTAACTGGAGCCATGGAGTGAGCCCTCGGGGAGGGGTTGGAGGTGAGGTCAGACTAAGAGTGTGATCGGGCCATGACAGGCCTTGCAGGCTGCTGTGAAGGCTTCGGCTTTTTCTCTAAGTGAGATGGGAAAATCACACTGCAGAGACTCAGTGTTCCCACCTAAGAATTCATCTTCCCTCAAATCATTTTTCCATTTCAAAATATATCCAATAACAAAACATTCTTTCCCCCCAAGTTCTCAAAGCCTATCTATACACATCGTACAGAACTAAAAATCTCTGCAGTATCCAGGCATTGCCTCACTCCCCAAGCACTGCTACTCAACTGTATCAGTCAGTGTCCAACTGGGAGACAGAAATCACACAGTAATTTTAACAAGGAAAGTTTAACCATAAGAGAAGATTAGAGTAACGGGGCATAACCAGTAAGAAGTGATGAAAACTCAAAAGCATATAGGAATTGCAGGTATAAGGAGCAGTGACCGTGCTTAGGGCTAAAATAGAGGTTCCAAGGCGGAGCTCCCCTCCTCCGAGGGCTGAGCTGTGTATCTCACCAGCAAGAGTACAGTCATTGC
Organism: Cephalophus harveyi; assembly: GCA_006410635.1. Classification (NCBI taxonomy): domain Eukaryota; kingdom Metazoa; phylum Chordata; class Mammalia; order Artiodactyla; family Bovidae; genus Cephalophus; species Cephalophus harveyi. Next base: position 21,609 of record SJYT01064817.1, read on the forward strand.
TCAATGGGTTGAGGGGAGTTGCTGAGGGGCTGTTACTGTTGGAATCCACCCTCCAAGGTGCCAGAGGAAGCCATTCACAGGGAGGTGCAGAGCTGCACAGGGGGCTACCAGAGAAAGCTGCTGGATGCCGTTGGTTGTCTGCGCTCATTGCTGGAGCCAAGCCCTGGAGGAGCCATTCACTGAAGGAGCCGATGCTGGAGCAGCCGCGCTGCAGAAACTGCCTGCGTGCACACTCAGTCGCTTCTGCCGTGTCTGAGCCTCTGTGACCCCATGGACTGTAGCCCACCAGGCTCCTCTGTCCATGGGATTTCCCAGGCAAGAATACCGAAGTGGGTTGCCATTTCCTCCTTCAGGGGATCTTCCCGACCTAGGGGTTGAACCTGCATTTCCTGCGTTGCAGACAGATTCTTTACCTGCTGAACCACCTGCAGAAACAGAGCAACACTTGTCAGAGAACATTTTACCTACAATCATTTCTAGGAGTTTTATGATGTCCTATATTGTGTCCTGTCTTATGCTTAAATCCTGAAGCCATTTTGAGTTCATTCTTGTGTATGGTGGGAGGGTGTATTCCAACTTCATCGATTTACATGCAGCTGTCCAGCTTTCCCCACACCATTTGCTAGGAAGAGGCTGTCTTGTATATTCTTGCCTCCCTTGTCGAAGATTAATTGATTGTAGATGTATGAGTTTATTTCCAGGCTCTCTTTTCTGTTCCACTGATCTATATGTCTGCTTTTGCACTAATACCTTGCAGTTTTGTGAAATCATTAATTTTAAAATATAACTTAAAAGAAAGTCAATCACAGTAGTTCCTCATTCAAGAAAAAGAGGCTGTATATAATACTAAGTCTGTCATCTCTTTAATTCTGCTTATATAATTGAACAGACACACAACACACACATACAAATATCTGTAAAAATTACAGATAAAGGGTGTTAAGTTTCTATTATATTTGACCTAATTATATAAGGAGTTCATCCATTCATTTATCTACAAATATTTAGGCACAATTCTAAGTATTGAGGATACAGGACTGAAAAAAAATGTAATCCTAGCCTCACTGTTGTGAGAAAGAGAGAAACAATAAACAAAATAAATAAGTAAATTTTGTAGCATCTTAGAAGTTGACATGTGAGGAATAAATAAGGAAAGGTTGATAGAGGATAGGGAGTGCCAGGTCAAGTTTCAAGTTTAAAGAGAGTGATCAGGAAAGGCCCCACTGGGACTTCCCTGATAGTCTAGTGGTTAAGATCCCACCTTCCTATGCAGGGGCACAGGTTCTATCCCTGGTCAGGAAACTAAGGTTCCATGTGCTTTAGTTGTTTTGTTTTGTTTTGTTTTGTTTTCCTTTAAGGAAAGGCGTGGACTTCCCTGGTGGTACAGTGGATAAGAATCCGCCTGCCAATGAAGGGGACATGAGTTTGATCCCTGGTCCAGGAAGATCCCACACGCTGCACAGCGACTAAGCCCAGTGGGCTGAAACTAATAAGCCCACAGGCTGCAACTGCTGAGTCTGTAACCCTAGGGTCTGTGCAACAAGAGAAGCCACAAAAGGAAAAGCCTGTGCACCGCAACTGCAGAGTAGCCCCGCTTGCCACAACTAGAGAAAGCCCGTGTCCAGCAAGATTCAGCACAACCATAAATACATATTTTTTAAAAAGAAAGGCTTCAGTGAGGTGACAATGGAGAAAAGACTGGCAGGGAGCGATGAATTAAGTGAGCAGGTACCTGAGGAAAGTACCCCAGGAAGGAGCAGCAGGTATAAGACACTGAGGCAGGGTACACTGGGGGCGTTCAAGGACCACACAGACACCAGCGTAACTGGAGCCATGGAGTGAGCCCTCGGGGAGGGGTTGGAGGTGAGGTCAGACTAAGAGTGTGATCGGGCCATGACAGGCCTTGCAGGCTGCTGTGAAGGCTTCGGCTTTTTCTCTAAGTGAGATGGGAAAATCACACTGCAGAGACTCAGTGTTCCCACCTAAGAATTCATCTTCCCTCAAATCATTTTTCCATTTCAAAATATATCCAATAACAAAACATTCTTTCCCCCCAAGTTCTCAAAGCCTATCTATACACATCGTACAGAACTAAAAATCTCTGCAGTATCCAGGCATTGCCTCACTCCCCAAGCACTGCTACTCAACTGTATCAGTCAGTGTCCAACTGGGAGACAGAAATCACACAGTAATTTTAACAAGGAAAGTTTAACCATAAGAGAAGATTAGAGTAACGGGGCATAACCAGTAAGAAGTGATGAAAACTCAAAAGCATATAGGAATTGCAGGTATAAGGAGCAGTGACCGTGCTTAGGGCTAAAATAGAGTTTCCAAGGCGGAGCTCCCCTCCTCCGAGGGCTGAGCTGTGTATCTCACCAGCAAGAGTACAGTCATTGCTCAATGGGTTGAGGGGAGTTGCTGAGGGGCTGTTACTGTTGGAATCCACCCTCCAAGGTGCCAGAGGAAGCCATTCACAGGGAGGTGCAGAGCTGCACAGGGGGCTACCAGAGAAAGCTGCTGGATGCCGTTGGTTGTCTGCGCTCATTGCTGGAGCCAAGCCCTGGAGGAGCCATTCACTGAAGGAGCCGATGCTGGAGCAGCCGCGCTGCAGAAACTGCCTGCGTGCACACTCAGTCGCTTCTGCCGTGTCTGAGCCTCTGTGACCCCATGGACTGTAGCCCACCAGGCTCCTCTGTCCATGGGATTTCCCAGGCAAGAATACCGAAGTGGGTTGCCATTTCCTCCTTCAGGGGATCTTCCCGACCTAGGGGTTGAACCTGCATTTCCTGCGTTGCAGACAGATTCTTTACCTGCTGAACCACCTGCAGAAACAGAGCACTGAAGAAAGCTGCACCCTGTGCTGCCAACCTGTAAGACAGAAGTCACAACGCGAGCAGACCCCTGCTGACAGAACACGCTGGACCGGGACCAAAATAGAAAGGAGAAAGCGAGGAAAGAGGAGAGGAAGAAAACGAGAGACAAACCTTCTCCCCTCTCCCCATCCAGTGCCCCTCTAGTGCCCTCTACTGACAAGATGAACATCAGGCCAGCTGGCACGGGAGAAGTATTTCAAGTATTTTCATGAAATATTTCAAATATTTCCATGGTTTTTCCAGTAGTCGTGTATAGATGTGAGAGTTGGACCCAAAAGAAGGCTGAACGCCAAAGAATTGATGCTTTTGAACTGTGGTGCTAGAGAAGACTCTTGAGAGTCCCTTGCACTGCAAGGAGATCAGACCAGTCAATCTTAAGGAAATCAGTCCTGAATATTCATTGGAAGAACTGATGCTGAAGCTGAAGCTCCAATACTTTGGCCACCTGATGTGAAGAACTGACTCACTAGAAAAGACCCGGATGCCAGGAACGATTGAGAGCAGGAAGAGAAGGGGGCAACAGAGAACGAAATGGTTGGATGGCATCATTAACACGATGGACATGAGTTTAAGCAAACTCCAGGAGATAGTGAAGGACACGGGAGCCTGGCGTGCTGCAGTCCATGGAATCGTAAAGAGTTGGACATGACTGAGCAACTAAACAACAACTCCATTTTCATAGAGCAGGCAATAATGGATGGATTTGAAGCTGAAAAGCAATAAACTGATAACTGACATGCCCTCTTTTCTTATGTGGCACAATATTTGCAGCATAACCTGCTGATGAACTGCACTACTATACTTTTAAAAGGGTTGCAACTTTCTAATGCAATGAACCCCCTCAACCAAAAAAATTTGAAACCACGTAAGTGTGAAACTCCAGGTTCTGAAAAATATAGTCTATCCTTTCTGAAAACTTAGCACTTAGAAGATACCTGAATATCTATTTAGAGCACTAAAAGTTACCCCTGTTAAATAATGCTCTATATAAGTCTGGTGCATGCTGTGGTATATAATCATACATTCAATTGATTTTATTCACTTTAAATTCTTGCCTCTTAGTATTTGCCTTTATTTCTTCTTTCCGAGATAAGCATGCAGTTGTTGTTGTCCTCTTCTGCTTGGATGTTTTATGAATGAATAGCCTGGTAAGATATATCATAATGGAAAGAGCTTTGGTTCTCTTTGGGGCTGACCCAGTTTTAAATTCTGACTCCATTATTTTCTGGGTGTGTGGCTTTAAGCAGAACGTTTAATCTCTAGAAGCTTCCATTTCCTCACCTCTAACTGGTACAATAACACCCACCTTGCAGAGTTTTTAAAAAACCATCAGGACCATCTTCTAGAGTAATTGCCCCAGAGAAAGTACCTACTTTGAAATATGGCCTGGATCTATGATTTTTGCTGCTCTCATATCTTTAGGAATTTTATTCAACCGCCCATGGTGAACACTGTAAGCATGCCAAGTTAATTCAAACTTTCATTCCAAAGACAGTCACGGAGCATAAAATAAAGCTTTGTAAAATGGTCCACTAATTACTGCAGACTTTCTAAACAATATTCCAGAGTTGTTGGGGGAAAACACTAATGGGCACAGACACCAAAGGTTAATAGATTAGATTCTCAGAAACTTTAGCTGTCTTGCTGCCTCTCCCTGAATTTTGTTATTCTTTATAATGAGATATATTTTTTAAGTGAAATTCGCTTTCTTCTTAAATGTCTTGCTGTAATTCTATTCTCAACTTAAAAAGTCAAATAACTTATTTTAGGAAAACTAACCACTTCTCTCTTTAGAATGCAGCTGTTGACATCAGTTTAACAATGGAATGAAATGTTGCTCTCAAAGACTGTGAAAATGAAAACCCAACTGGAGATCTGTACTCTTTGGGTAGAAACACCAGGATGAACTCAGACTCAAGTTTCTCATTGCAATAAAGCTATTAGAACTTTCATCTAGTTTAATCTAATCTCAATTTTCAAAGACCACAATGGACTTTCCAGACCATATGTTCCTTTGTTTCATTTCACATCACCAGTGATTTTCATATTCATCACCAGACCTGATGCCAAATATTTTTTCTACTTTTTTAGAGTAGACATAGCCAGAGAGGAATGTAGCTCTTCCTTGGCAAAAGATTTCTGAAGTTTCCTCTAAGCCAATTGAATTCTCAACACAAGATCCGACCTACAAGAATATAATGGAACCCAGGTGTTAGACTAATTACTATTTAGCCGTAAATGAAGAAAAGGGAAATATTAATCCATGATGCAAGTTGCTGTGTCATTACAGAATCCATCTTAATGAAGTAACGACCTCACTTTGCTCAGAGGTTAACTGTATGGATGGTCCCATATTGACCGAATGTTAATGAGTTGTGTGTGTGGCAGTAGGTAAGCAGGAGATTGCAGAAGGAAACTACTATGATAGGTACATAATTACAATGGAAGTCATGTCTCTGTAATGAACAGGATTCGTATCACATCTTCTCAGTCACAGCCCAATTTCTCCAGCACTGTTTATAGTAATAGGTGGGATTATTTGACAGCAAGATGACATTTTGACTTTGGAACAAATTTTTCTCATAGAAAGCACGATTACCCACTGATGTTGTGATATGCAATTAGACACAGCCATGCTGGGAAAGTTACATTGTTTTTAAATATGCAAATTGTAGCTATTCATTATCTGTAGTCCTTATCTGTTCATTCATTATCTGTAGTCCTTAAGATCTAAACGCCATGGTCATATGCAATTGATGCATTCTGAAATTTTTTAATTGCCTATTATTTAAGTACGAAGTTTCAAATTTTTTAATATAGGAGTATTCTAGCTGCTAAAACTAATATCTGAGGTGGTCAGATCTCTATTGTATACAGAGACTGTGTTTCAGAGAACATTATTTGACTTACATTCTAACTAAATCCATTTAACCAAAAAATCCATAGTACAAAGGAATTTTATTACAGTATAAAATGTAATATGCTGGAAATACATATGAATTCTTATGAGTCCAGTTGTTTTGTTTAAACTCACTGAGGCATTAGTAATGTGCCATACTGAATATGTGAAAACAGAAAATCTCCTTTTGTATGCTTTCCAGGCTTTACCAAATTCAGGAAGGGAATTCATTCTCTGGAGAAAGTGTGTGTGTGTGTGTGTGTGTGTGTGTTGTGTGTATGCATGCACATACATTCATATCTGTCTGCACATCACTGGCCATTCCTCAAAACCACCCTCCTTCCTCCTCAGGAGAAATCAGTACATTTTAACATTAAACAAAACACAATTAAACGGAGGAGAAGTCTAAAATAAATGATTTGCTATCTGCCATAGCGACTGAAGTGACTTAGCAGCAGCAGCATAGTTAAATAATTTAAGCATCTTCAATGGGCTTCCCTGGTAGCTTAGACGGTAAAGAATCTTCCTACAATGCAAGATATGCAGGAGACATGAGTTCAACCCCTGGGTCAGGAAGATCCCCTGGAAAAGGAAATAGCAACCCACTTCAGTATTCTTGCCTAGAGAATTCCACGGACAGAGAAGCCTGGCAGGCTACCGTCCATGGGGTTGCAAAGAGTCCCACACAAATATGCAACTTTCACAACACAACACAACATGAAAAATAAGGTGAATGTATTTTCTTGGGCCTTTCCTGGCAGTCCAGTGGATAGGAGTCTGTGCTTCTGATGCAGGGGGTGCCAGCTCAATCCCTGGTGGGGGAACGAAGATCCCACATGCCACATGGTGTGGCCAAAAAGAAAGATAAATGGATTTTCTTTCTGTGGTTTAGGTGACATTTAAAATATCCTCAGAAAACACTGGAAGTTCGTATTATTCTGTAACACATTACAAACATGTTGTTAGTCAAACCGAAAAAAATCCCACTAACTTCTTGGTATGAGAGTATCTGATTGCCAGAGACTGGAGGCCTAAACTTCTGAAATATTCATCTATAACAGGGATAATATAACTGCCTCACGAGGCTTGTGCTTAGTCACTCAGTCGTGTCCAACTCTTTGTGACCCCATGGACTGTAGCCCGCCAGGCTCCTCTGTCCTTGGGGATTTTCCAGACAAGAATACTGGAGTGGGTTGCCATTTCCTTCTCCACCTCATGAGGTTTACTGTGATGATTTAATGAGATAAAGCAGGGGTTGATGAGCACAGTAAGGACTCTGAGTCCAATCTGGCCCAGCATCTTTTTTTTTTTTTTAACAGCCCACAACATAAGAATGGTTTTTACATTTTTTTTTTAATTGGAGTATAATTGCTTTACAATGTTGTTAGTTTCTGCTGTACAACAGAATCAACTATATGTATACGTATATCCCCTTCTTGTTGAGCCTCCCTCCCAGCTCAATTTTTACATTTTTTAAACGTTTTTATCAAAAGAATAACAGTACTTCATGATGCAAAAATTGTATAAAATTTAAATTTCAGAGTTCAACACATGAGCCAATATTGGAGCACAGAACTACTTGTTCATTTTGCATTGTCTCTGCTGTGTCCACACAACAGTAGAGTCAAATATTTGCAGCTGAGGCCTCATGGCCTGCAGAGCCTGAAATATTCACTGTGTGACCCTCCATAGAAGAAGCTGATTGACCTCTAAAATGAGCATGAAATTCATTTAGCACAGGGCACAATAGTAGGAGCTCAATAAATGACACTCACTGATATAAATATAGACTTGGCATATTAGTAGTTATTATATAGACTAAAAATGTTTGGTCCCCCAAGTGCTATTCATGTCTACAATATGCAGTGTAGATTTCCAGCTCAACAGAACAGCTGGTCCACACGGGACCCCTAAAACTCTTTCTCTGTCCCTCCCCACTACCCCAGGACTTGCCCCTACTCACATTATGAGCTGCAGAGCGGGTGGAGGGACAGTTTCTGTGCACCCCACCTGTGGCTTGCTATGCTGACTTAGATCGTTGCTCAGAACCCCTCCCTCCCTCCCCCACCATCTCCGTTGTTGAAATGTACCTTGGAAACAGCCCTGTGACTTGCCTTGGAATGGAACATAAGCAGATGTATCATGAACTATTACAGTCTTTGCTTTCAGAGAATTTATTCTGGACCTCAGTTATAAAGGGAGCAAAAGTAGTTAGAACTATGAACTGGTCACCTGTGAAATCCATCCCCAGTTCAAACTTTCCTCACCATGGGGGTCATTCCTGCCCATCAGATCATAATTTTGATCTCTCTCCACTGGCCAAGGTTTTCATCTGATTAGGCCCAAGGTCAACCCCTCCACCTCAGATGTCTGCAGCTCAAGTAGTTGCTGAAGTTTTATTTTTAGGTCTGCAAGAATACTGACATGGATAATTCACAAATAATAAGCCTCAGTTAAATGTATTCTTTCTGCCAGCCACATGGAAAATAAAAGCTCTGGTGAAAACATAAAATGCAGTCAGCTGGGGTTACAGCTCATTTTTTGCATAGGATCAGCTTCAGAGTCTCATCTAGAATAGACTGCTTCAAATTCACATGTTTAAAAGTGAAGAAAGAAAGAAATTACATTCCTAGTCATTTCAGCAGTAAATGGTCTATAGACCCCCTTAACACTCTCTTGAGACCCCTAGGGTCCCAGGCTGTAGGTAATTTAAAAGGAAAAAAAAATCAGATGGATGTGTTATCATCTACACACTGGAGGGGGCCCGCACATCACTCCAGGTAGGTTTCCTACTGGGCAGGGCATGTGCTCCTCACTAACATTCTTTAATAGCAGAAAAGAAAGAATTCATGTCATTAAAGAACAGAGAATTCTGCTCAGAAAGGACACTGCCTCTAAAGATTCCATACCACTAGAATTCTTGGCTCACTTAGGTAATGAAATTATCCAGATGCTTTCTACTAACACCACCCACCCTGATCAGACTTCCTTCATTCCTGGTTCATCTTTTAATAATATTTTTAACTTCTGTTTTGTTTTGTTTTTTTAAAACTTTTAGTGTAAATATTCAAAGCCAATTCAACTCCTATTTGGAAGTTACTTCTTAGGGAAGGGAGGAGCTACTTCTTCACCAAGGGCACTTTGGTTGCTATTTTCTGTTTTCAAGAAAGGGTATATTTCCATGTCTTAGCAGTTAGACAAGCATAAATGAATAAATTAGCATTTGCCTACATTTAAATTTCATCATCTAAACTACTGGACGGCTGATTTATTATTGCTCAGAGTCACTGTTTGCCAATGGAAGCCAAATGTTATGGTAAAGGACAAACTACCAACCAAAAAAGTGATGCCTTAGTGCCCTGGTTTTGGAGCTCGGAACTCTTCCTGTGCCCCATAACTGAGGACCTGGTGATCCTGGCTTTCCTCTGCTGAAAGCCCTAATAAACCTGTATGGTAGCACAGCCCATTCTCAGCCATCTATTTGAGGGTTCAGGCTTCCATGGATTGTAAGACTAGGTTAGCCGAAGGCCAGATATGTCTGGGTATACTTTGCCAGCCCCCCAAAAGACTCAGTGGCATCTCTGTTGTTTCTAAGAACAAAACCCACGATCCTTCACATCACTCCTCCACTTTTGAGCAGGAAACCCAGCGGCCTGAATGTGTATGTACTTTGATAGACTCTGCCCTTTCTCACCCACATACAAATCTGTTGTTCTTCCTGGACATTCAGAAGATCACACTTCCCAGTCCTCTTGCAGTTAGATGGGGCTGTGTGAGTAGTTCTGGCCAATAAAATGTAAGAAGTGACTTGTGTCACTTGAAGGCTTAAGCAGTGAGTGACAAGACTCAGCGATCCTTCAGCCACTCCCTGCTCTCTCTCCTGCGCTGCGGGGACAAGCCGAGCTTGTCAGACTGGTCGCTGAACCAGTGTACAGCCAGAGCTCCACCCCCACCCTCCCCACACCCTGTGCCCCACCGCTGGCTATTCATGCTGGATGTGCTTCTTGAGCAAGAGAGAAAGCTTTCTGGGCTGGGCCCTGAGAATTGGGAGCTAACGTGTCACTGCAGCACAGCATGGCCTATCCTGACTAGCAGGGTGCTAAAATAAAAGTTGCTCAATTTCAGCTCCATCCTCCCTAGCTGTTAATACGATAGCTACCACACTTGAGAATTTGATCAATGAAGGGACGTCTGTCTCAGGGGAACTTCTTTGTGTGATTCCTACATCAATGGGAAAAAAGTTTCCTTGACTTATTTCCTCACACTTAAGACTTGAGTTTAAAGGATAGATAAGATTTGTAAGGTGAAGAAAGGCGAGTGAGCGTGCCACACCAGAGAAACAGGCTGACCATCATGGGAAATAGTATAACTCAATAAGCACATTTCTTTGATGAAAATAAAAGGTACTCAATTTCATCTTAATCCTCCCTTCATAGTTGGGGGCAGAGGGGTTGGCATGTGAATAGTCACAGACCACGAGCATAGGTGCTCCATGGAATTACTCATTAGAAAGAATTTCTTCCTTTCCACACTTGACTCCATCCAGCCAGGTTTCGAGAGTTTGTGTGAATATCTACCCCCAAAAGGGACTTGGATCAGGCCAAAAAGATCTGTTTCCCACTTGAATGGACCTATCCCTGGGCATCTACCACAAAGCTATCTGACAGTTTTGAAGGTGGAATAGAAACTTTTGAAGGTTGACAGCTTCAGTAATGGTTGGGGTGGAGGAAATGTGTTTTTGTGATGTGTATGTATGTGGTGGTGGGTGTAAGCGTATATGTCATGAGAAACGCCACTGCGATACTTGCCTCTGTCCTGAGAGGGACGATGGTGAGAAAGATTGCATCACTTCTAAATCCCCTTAGGGAAAAAAACTCAGATAAGATTTTTTTAAGTGGAAAAGTGTTAGCTTGCTGCTGCTGCTGCTGCTGCTGCTAAGTCACTTCAGTCGTGTCCGACTCTGTGTGACCCCATAGACGGTAGCCCACCAGGCTCCCCCGTCCCTGGGATTCTCCAGGCAAGAACACTGGAGTGGGTTGCCATTTCCTTCTCCAATGCATGAAAGTGAGAAGTGAAAGTGAAGTCGCTCAGTCGTGTCCGACTCAGCGACCCCATGGACTGCAGCCCACCAGGCTCCTCCGTCCATGGCTTACATAGCTAAAGATAGAATTATATATAGAAAGAAATAAAACATTTTTGAGCACTTATTATGTTTCTGACACTATTCTAAGCACCTTCTATGCATTAGCTGATGGATTAGCTCATAACAACCACATGAGGTATAAGCTCTTACCATTACTTTATAAATTTCTAAAACCAAGGCATGGAGTGGTAAAGTATGTCACCATGATCTCACGGTTTGCCAACTGGTGGAGCCAGGATTTGAACAGAGCAATCTAACTCCAAAGCCCACGCTGGTGTGAAGATTGGTACATACATACCTTGAGTGTGATTGATAGGTACAAACAATGGAGTTTCCCTTTGGTAATATCCTACCTCTGGAAACCCTTCTACTTTGGCTACAGACAGCTTCTCTCCCTCAGGCAAAGGCTGAGTCCTCTACTATTTCTGCTATTTCTATCAAGTGTATATTTTGGAGGAAAAGCAAAATATTTTTTACTGTAAATGGTCTTTTTAAAAATTGTTATTATGAGCTCCTCAAATATCCAGAAAACTAGGGGAAGAGTACAGTGAACTCCTGTATGCCCATCATCACCTACCTCTTCACAATCCATTTTTCCCTCTCCAGTCCCCTTCCCACTCATTATGGCTTTTTTTTTTTTCTTTTTTTTCCATTCTGGCTTCTGCCTGCACCACACTGTGGAAACTCATCAAGGTTCCCAAAGACTTCCTTGAATTGCAGTCCAGGGGATGTTTTCCAGACTTTTTCAATGTCATCCTTCTGATTGATCTGAATCTCCAGACACTCCTGAGAAAATACTTCTAATATATATTAATATGATAGCTACCACACTTGAGAAATGTATCTGTGCCAAGCACTTTTATACGCCATTTAATCTTCAAAACAGTGTTGAGGTAGGTACTAGTATAGTCTCCATTTTCAAAAGGAGGAAACAGACTGGTAATTGTTCCTCACTTTGAGGAAATAAAGTGAGACATAGGAAGGCCAAATAAATTGACTGAGATTGCCAAAATCTCAGCACTGGTGCCCAGTTGAATCCCAGAAACAGTTTTGGGTGAAGTAGAAAAGAATAGCTTTATTGCTTTGCCAGGCAAAGGGGGACACAGCATGTGAGGTTCATGCCTCACAAAATTGTGTTCCAACCCAGGAGGATTAATGAGGATTTTATAACAAGGATGGGGTTGTTGGTAAGGATTAGGGTGTGTGCAGGGCCCCCGCAGTCGCTAATCTCAGTCTCCTGAGAGACCGAGGAGTTTGCTCTCCTAATCTTGATGAGCTTCTCCAGTTCCTTTAATCTTGCCTCAGATGGTTTCTTGGCTGTTTCTCCCTGGATGAGAGAGAAATAATTGTTTGAATCTGCCCTTTGGAACTCGGGAAAAGTCATAGAGGCTGGAGTCTTACCTACAAGAAATGGGAGACAAAAAGGCTTTCAAGCCCAAGAGCCCCACAGGGTCCTGCTTGGTTTCAAGATCACACAATTAGCAATGATTAGAACATGGACTGGAAATGAGGGCTGTCTGCCTCTGAAGTCCTTACTGTTTCATACCACTCCACTAGACCCTGAATCTCTCCCCTTCCTGGCTATAGGTATCACTGTCTCCTGGGGCTCTTTGTATCACTCTCATCTTCCTTTACTTTTCCCTCTATGGGCTTATCTTCTTTCCACCTTTGAAATGTTAGTGTGCCCTATGGCACCATCAAGCTCTTCTTCCTTACTTCTCTCTTATACTCTGTGATCTGAAGGACCTCATTCATGCCAGTGCCACCCATATACCATTTGAAGTACCATTTGCTCTTTGGAAGAAAAGCTATGACCAACCTAGACAGCATATTCAAAAGCAGAGACATTACTTTGCCAACAAAGGTCCATCTAGTCAAGGCTATGGTTTTTCCAGTGGTCATGTATGGATGTGAGAATTGGACTGTGAAGAAAGCTGAGCGCCGAAGAATTGATGCTTTTGAACTGTGGTGTTGGAGAAGACTCTTGAGAGTCCCTTGGCCTGCAAGGAGATCCAACCAGTCCATTCTAAGGGAGATCAGTCCTGGGAGTTTATTGGAAGGACTGATGCTAAAGCTGAAACTCCAATACTTTGGCCACTTCATGCGAAGAGTTGACTCATTGGAAAAGACCCTGATTTTGGGAGGGAATGGGGGCAGGAGGAGAAGGGAATGACAGAGGATGAGATGGCTGGATGGCATTACCGACTCGATGGACATGAGTTTGAGTAAACTCTGGGAGTTGGTGATGGGCAAGGAGGCCTGGCATGCTGTGATTCATGGAGTCGCGAAGAGTCGGACACGACTGAGTGACTAGACTGAACTGAACTTCCATATAAAATACTGTCCACACTCTGATCAATTTTCACCCAAATGTCATGCCGTCAATTTCTGAGCTAAGTGAGAAAACAACTATTTTTAGTTGCTGCTTAGGCATTTTACAGTATTAATGACCCAGAGTCTCGACATTTAGATAAGTACCTGAGTTTAGAACTCCTGCGCTAAATTCCCACTTGCTTTTTCTGCGGCACCTTTTAAAATGACCAGTTGGAGTTAAACCCACATAAAGTTAGTGACCTGCACCCCAACTGTCTTATACATAATAGTTTCTCACTGCCCTGTTCACGGGCTTCCCAGGTGGCACTAGTGGTAAAGAACCTGCCTGCCAATGTAAGAGACACGGGGTCGATCCCGCAGTGCAGAAGATCCCCTGGAGAAGGGCATGGCTACCCTCTCTAGTATTCTTGCCTGGAGATTCCCATGGACAGAGGAGCCTAGCAGACTACAGTCCATGGGGACACAAAGAGTCAGACACAACTGAAGTAACTTAGCATGCATGCACGCATCCTGTTCACATGTGAACTGGGTCAGAGGGCTGCCCTTGCCCCAGCTCACTGCCTCCCTTTCCCTGTTTCTGGTTTCTGGGATCTGTAAGAAATCTTCCAACTTCCAAAAATTAAAAATAAAATACTGGCCACAGAAAGAGAGGGAATCATAACACAGCATCCACCCAGACTTCAATCAGTGAGACTTTACAACTTATTAGGACCAACTAGATGGGGATCCCTGAATTATTAATATGAAATTTATTGTCCTAAATACAATGACATCTAAGCACTAAGCATTGGCTTATCAATGATTCCAACATTCAAGCAAATGAAAGAATTAAAATATTATTTTAAAAAAATTAAAAGATTTAGGTAAGAAATCAACATCTATGAATATAAAATCATGTTTTTCGAAAAGATGTGACTCCAGTCTCAAATCATCAACTGTGAAACAGCCATAATACTGTTTCAACCAATGATTTTATGTTATCATAAAATCAGAAGAGAAGTAAGCACTTTTTAGGATAATAAGAAAATGTTAGCAGCAAAGCATTACTAGAAAATACAGAATAGCATTCTGTTACCACGGGCTTTGTTTTTAGATCGATGATTTGATAAAAATTCATGTGTCCCTTTCTATTTAAAAAAATAAAGATAAAAAACAACCACAGTAAAATGCCTCTAGGTCCATGCATAACACCTTAGAAATAAAAATTTATTACCTAAAGGATGGCTACAGCCTTAGCCCATCCAAAGAGCTCCTCCTACTGTTTTTTCCAAAATATGAAAGAAGTCTGAAGAGAGGAACATTCACCAAGAACCAGGGCAGAACAAAATCGAGTAACAAGTAAGAGAGTTCAAGCTTCTAAGTCAGAGCTAGGTCTCCGATTCCTCAAGCAGAACAAGCCAGAGGCCAAAATCTGACACAGATGGAGCTCACTGGGTTCCTCAGGGCCCTCCCTCCCCAGAAGCTGCTTTGCTGAGAAACTGTGCTCACCTGCAACTTTACAGGGGCTTTCTGGCAATACTCTCTTAATGCCAAGAATGTGCATACATGCTCAGTCATGTCCGACCCTTTGCGACCCTCTGGACTGTAGCCCTCCAGGCTCCTCTGTCCCTGAGATTTCTCCCGGCAAGAATACTGGAGTGCGTTGCCATTTCCTCTTCCAAGGGATCTTCCCAACTCAGGGATCAAACCTGCGTTTCCTGCATCTCCTGCACTGCAGGCAGATTCTTTACCGATGAGCCACCGGGGCAGCCCCTAATTCAGCTCTGATCAGAAAATAGCATTGGACAGAGTTGTGGGAGAGAATTTTTTAACAAAATCCCTCTTCTCATTGTCTCCAAACACTCCTTCAAGGGCAGTCTCTTTACTCTGCACACATTAGCATCTTTAAGAGGAGACAAAGGTTGGATTCAGGCATAAAGCAATTATTTTTAAAATGAGTGGTTCCTAATAACTTTCTAATTTAGAATTAATTTCTGATTCTAATTGCTTAATTCATCTCTGACATTTTTGGTGAATAGGCAGTAGATTTTGTTTTTCAATCTATGAGCCTGAGGTCACACACCTGAACCATAAAGAGTAAACTGTAAATTTAGAAAATCTTGAGAAGGTGAGGAACAGGGGAGGAGAAAGACTAGGAATGGAGACCTTTTTCTCCTTACTTGATATAATTCTACATCTTTCGAAAATGTAAAGAATTTGAAAAATAAAAATGTTTTTATGTGTAACTTCTGAAATTTTATATTTTAAAGGAGCGCCTAAAATTGTTTTCTGTGATCTGCTTACCTGTCTAGGTAGTGGCCTACTTTCTCTAACTGGTCCCTTTTGTTCAGTCATTCCACACACCAGAGCCTTAGGTCAACTGTCCCCAGACCAGGCATTGCAAGGGCTTCACAAACTGTCCTCATAATAGGCAAACATTCGCAGAGCACTGACAATGTGCCAGGCACTGTTTCAAGAACTTCATCAGAACCATTTCATTTAATCCTCAGCCAAGTATCTCAGTCCTAGGATATACATCCTCTCAAAGGAGGAAGCAATGCCCAGAGAGATTAAAGAAATTACCTGAGACTATTTAGCTGACAAGGATGGAGCTGAAATTCAGCCCCAAGCAATATAGCTTCAAGCTACAACCCTAATCACTACACTCTGTTACTGCTCTAAAAATGAAAACACTTACTGAATGTGGGGGACTTACAACCTAGTTGGGTAGAAATGAAGGAACCCATCACAATACTATGTGATAAATGATAGGATAAAGATACACACAAATTTAAAAAGGAAGAAAACTTGACTGAGTGTGGTGGGGAGGGGTGGGGAGAGTCAGGGAAGGTTTTGCAGAGGAAGCCCCCAGCCCAGCCAAAGGCTGTCTCACCGTGGAGCTAAAGGAGGGGAGAGTGATACACACCTGCTGCCATCTGCCTTTGACCAGGCACCTGGTGAGTGTTCTACATGGGTCATCTCTACCCCACAATAGCCCCGTGAAATATGTGGTGTTACCCCCACTTCACTAATCAAGAGACTGATAGCAAAAAGGAAACAACTCACCTAGAATTGGACAGTTAGCAGGTGCCGGAGCCAAGCTAGCAACTCAGGGGATGCTCATCCCACCCCCCACTCCCCCTCAACACACACACACACACACAACAGCAGGAGGAGAAAAGGGAGGAACGGTAAATACAGACAATGTGCAGACATACACCAAAACATCCTTACACAGGGGAGCAGGTGAAGGGGGTCACCTGCACAGTGATGGATGGTACCAGACTTGTAACTACAAAGTGATCACTTAGTAATGTATGCAGATAGCAAATTATAATGTTGCACACCTGAAACAAATAACATTTAAAATCCTGGCACAATAAATCACGATGTTCAAAGCCATATAACTACGGACAGGACTCTCTTATAAATGGACTTGTGTCTCTGGAAAAGTTTGTGCAAATGTTGACATGTGGCTCCCCATCAAGAAGGCATAAGGTGACAATTCAGACTACTGGACCTCGAGGGGCCCTTAAATCTAGAGAGAATGTTATTTCTAGAGCAACTCTGGGTTTCCACAATAACACTGAGGTTAAAGCCTCTGCCTTCTAATGTGGGAAATCCCGGTTTGATGCCTGGGTTGGGAAGATCCCCTGGAGAAGGAAATGGCAACCCACTCCAGTACTCTTGCCTGGTTAATCCCATGGAGGGAGGAGCCTGGTAGGCTCCAGTCCATGGGGTCGCAAAGAGTCGGACACGACTGAGCGACTTTACTTACTTACTTACAGGTTCTTTGAGGAGGTAAGTGTAGCCAGAGAATGAAGTGCTGCTTTGTCTCCGTGGCTACGTTGTCATTTCTTCAAAGACAAAGATTGAGTCTCGTCCTCTTTGTCATCTTGGGCAAGGGCCTCACTCTTGTCAAGATCACTCATAGCCTTTAAGAGACGAATCTAATGCTCATCTCTGTTCTCATCTCTCTCTCTCAGCAATAGCAGACACAGTGCCTCCTGAAGCCCACGCACTCTAGAGCCTGTACTCCACGACGAGAGAAGCCACGGCAATGAGAAGCCCATGCACTACAGCCAGAAAGTAGCCCCTGCTCAACACAACTAGAGAAAGCCCATACACGGCAAAGAAGGCCCGGCACAGCCGAACATAGACAAGTAAATAAGTAAGATACCTAGGACTTCATCCATCATTTTCACCAGTATCCCAGCATCCAGAATGACGCCTGCCACAAAATATGTGCTCAGTAGATAGTCATTACAGAAATGAATATAAATATTGAAGAGAGGTTTGGGATTAACTGAAAGGTTTTGGTTAAGTGAAGATTTCGTGCTACAACTGGAGTTACAGGGGTTAAAAACATGAATCTCTGTTATAAACAAGTGATTACAGTGTCCTGAGTTGCCCAACTTGCTCTAACAAGTTTACATGAAATCTGGGACTGCAAGAGTGATGCTGGGAGAGATTGCAATCATTGACTCTGGATCAGCTCTTTCTCTTTTGCATTCTCAGTTTCTCAATGTGGGAAACAAGTTTAAATGATGAACTAGCCTGTTTCTTTCCAGCCCCACAATGCTCTTACATGAAACTCAGAGACACCAAGGCAGACAGCCCACTCATGGCGCCAATTTGGACTAATATATGAATTATTCCATCTATATTGTCAGATATGTGTCATGTTCCCCTAGGATATGATGCAAAGTTATGTCATGAGACACACCAGATATCATATGAAAAATACCTACATGGACATTCTCTGCAATTCCTAGCTCCATTGCAAGTTCCATTTCCATTTTCAGAAATGTCCACTATTTTTAGATATTAAAGCAAATTTCATAAGGAGGATTAAGGATTAGGGGTTATCAATGTAAAGAGAAAACAATCATTCTTAATCATGACTGCATTATGTGAAAAAATTACTTCCTTTCATCGGATTTTGGTTTAAACCATTGTACTGAAATTGGCTTCTGAAAAGTTGTCTCAGGTAACTTATTTATAGTCATGATGTGGAAAAACACAATTTGCCTCCAGTATCCTATTATTTCTACATTGCTCTGTCATTTGTGACCTGAATAAACAAGGCCTGGTGATTTAATAGGATGAGAAGGCTGCTAAGATAGGTAGAGACAAAGATAAAACTCTTGCCTATTCTCTCCAAGATGATGAACTTGATTCAATAGAGATGCAAGTCATGGTACTTCCAAAAGCATAGCTGTCCACCAGAAGCCTTTCCACATAAAGCCCTACTTCAAGGGACATCAGGATGAAGTAATGGGGCTGGCTTAACTAAAGGTGATTTGAAAGGAAAAAATCATTTTTTGTTATAGGCATCTGCATACCTCAGGACAGTTTCCAGGTCATTTTCCATCATTTCACATTTCCCTTTGCACATCTTAACCACAACTGAACATTTCCTTTCCAGCTCCTCTATGAATGGTGCAACCATGAATGAATTTCCTCCCTGCTGGTAGTATACCACATTGCTTGAGAAGGCTTTAAAAGAGTCTTAGAGAAAAGGTGCCAGCATCCTGTGAACTATCACATCTCTAGAGAAGAAAGGCTCCTGACAACTTGCCGGCCATCAAAATTAACATTCCTATATTTTGTAAACTCCAAATCGTTTGACCAACCCCCTGACATAGACATCTACATCCTTCATTTGCTTTGGTTCATCTCACAAATGACATGAAGATGAGATGCACTGATGAGCTGAAATTGAGTGTGTGTGTGTGTGTGCGCTTGCATGTGAAAAGGAGAACATCTGTTTTCCCAGGGTGTGTCAAAGATGTATGATTCTTAACAACTTCTGCTAGATCTACTCATAATCAAATGTTTAAATGTCTCATCCTCCAAACATCTGAGCCATACTAAATTAATGAAAGAAGATGGTAATTGTTCGCTAGGGGAATGAAACAGAATGCCACATTAAGAAATCATCAGAAACCCTGTTATCCGTTAACACTATCCTAACTCCAAAAGTTGGCAAAATAGTATCATAGGAATTCAAGCTATATTTTCATTCAAACTAAAGACATTTTACCTCCTTGTCTAAACTGTAAAGTGTGAAAGTGTTAGTCACTCAGTCACGTCCAACTCTTTGCGACCCCATGGACTATATCCCATCAGACTCCTCTCTCCATGGAATTCTCCAGGCAAGGATACTGGAGTGGATTGCCATTTCCTTCTCCAGGGGATCTTCCCGACCCAGGGATCAAACTCGAGTCGCTGCAGCAGGCAGATTCTTTACTGTCAGGGCCACCAGGGAAAGCCCCTAAACTGTAAAGTCCTCTACAATAGGGTCTGAGTCATGTCTCTGGGTTCTAACCGAATGTCCTACAAACAGAAGGGGCTGAACCCCTGTTTCTTTAGTATTTTTTTAAGTTTATTATCGGCTGTGGTGGGTCTTCCCTGCTGCACGCAGGCTTTCTCTAGTTGCAGCAAGCAGGGGCTACCCTCTAGTGGCAGGGCAGGGGCTTCTCCTTGCGCGGCTTCTCACTGTGGAGCACATCCAGGCTTCAGCAGCTGCGGCACGTGGGCTCAGCAGTTGTGGTACGTGGGCTAAGTTGCCCTGAGGCATGTGAGATCTTCCTAGACCAGGGATGGAACCGTATCCCCTGCACTGGCAGGCGGATTCTTAACCACTGGGCCACTCGGGAAGCCTGAATATGTTTTCTGATGATGATAATAGCAATGAGGAACTAACTCCCCTTAATTCCTGCCATGAATAATGTTCCACGTATTTACTCATTAGATCTATACTTCTCAAAACATGTTCCACCTGCCTTGTAATATTGATGGTTCTAAAAATGGAGGAACAAAAAGGGCTCCTTAGATCAATTAAGATTGTGAATCTTGGGACATCCCTGGCGATCCAGTGGTTGAGACTTTGTCTTCCAATGCATGGGGTGCGTGTTTGATGCCTCCCCAGAGAACTAAGATCCCACATGCCTCGGGGCCAAAAAACCAAAATATAAAATGGAAGCAACATGGTAACAAATTCAATAAAGACTTTAAAAAATGGTCCTCATCAAAAAAAAAAAAAGATTATGAAACCTGAGCTTGCACAAAGTTAAAGATGTTTTCCTACCACAGAATTTCTTAAGAAACTTTATAACACATTTGTGCATTGTGAAACTCTAAGAGAGGGTCAAAGTTAGCAATATTTTCCAAAACTGTTTAATAAGGAAACCTTATGAAACTTTGAAGGGCACCAGTGTCTTTCATGGGGAAGGCAATGGCACCCCACTCCAGTACTCGTACCTGTAAAATCCCATGGATGGAGGAGCCTGGTAGGCTGTAGACCATGGGGTCGCTAAGAGTCAGACACGACTAAGCGACTTCCCTTTCACTTTTCACTTTTATGCCTTGGAGAAGGAAATGGCAACCCACTCCAGTGTTCTTGCCTGGAGAATCCCAGGGACGGGGGAGCCTGGTGGGCTACCGTCTATGGGGCTGCACAGAGTGGGACACGACTGAAGTGACTTAGCAGCAGCAGCAGCAACAGCAGTGTCTTTCAGAACAAAGTTTGGGAAATGCCCCCTTAGACTAAGGTTCAGTGAGTACTCACTATATGCAAGAATAGTTTCCATGGAAATCCATTCTTTCTTTCAGCCTCAGTTGTTGTTTTATCTGTAAAGAGATGATAATAACATCCATCACACAGGGTTGTCAGGAAAATAAAATAAAATCTATAAAAGGTCAAGTGCAGCGAAGTGAAATGGCTGTCATGTCCAACTCTTTGCGACCCCATGGACTGTAGCCTACCAGGCTCCTCCGTCCATGGAATTTTCCAGGCAAGAATACTGGAGTGGGTTGCCATTTCCTTCTCCGGGGATCTTCCCAGTCCCGGGATCTTCCCAGTCCCGGGATCTAACCTGGGTCTCCCGCATTGCAGGCAGACGCTTTACCGTCTGAGCCACCAGGGAAGCCCAGCCCAAAGCAGACACACAGTGAACGCTCCTTCTCCATCGCATAGGCAGTACGGAGGGGAAATGAGATGGTCCTGAATTTAACTAGACCTCCGTGCACGTTTTCGGTGTGCACCCATGAGGACAGAACTGTGACATGTGACGGTCTCTGGTTCAGGAGCCAAGTCAGGCCAGCCGTGGCTATCTCCCACCCCAACTGGGATTTTCTCATCCTTCACCTGATA
The DNA here is from genome assembly GCA_006410635.1 of Cephalophus harveyi. Lineage (NCBI taxonomy): Eukaryota > Metazoa > Chordata > Mammalia > Artiodactyla > Bovidae > Cephalophus > Cephalophus harveyi. The sequence goes on from SJYT01064817.1 coordinate 42,995, forward strand.
AGCCTCCACCTGCCACTGCCTTTGTTAATTAGACGCATTATTACTCACACAATCACACACACTTGCAGAGACCCGGGCATTCAAGCCTAAACAGAAAGCTCAGTACTTTCAATTGCCAACATGGGCTAAAGTGTATTGCTGTCAAGGATCTTGGGCAAAAGAAATGTATCATTTAGGGCTGAACAGTACACTCGTACTGCCCTTAGTTTCTAATCTGTGTTAGCAACACTGCATGGCAAAGTGGGCTGAAATAAATATTTAAATAAAATCAAAGTAGCACAAAGCATTGCAAAAAACGAGCCTTTTATGAGTCGAAATTCATCCGTGATACTCTAGCGCCCTCTACTGTTTTCCAACAGCTCAGACTGCCCCGCGCGGCTTTTTTGTGTTTTGCTTTTGTTTTGTTTTGTTTTGTTTTTTCTTGAGAACGTGCGATGTTTCGTTTTGATTAAATTTTTTTTACACATAAATTAGTAAAAAGTGTTAGTAAAATGGTACTTATTGTAGACTCGAAATACATGGAATTATTTAAAATTATTATCTCTTAACATTACAATCCTCACCTAAAGAGGTCAGGTCAGTTCAGTTCAGTTCATTTCAGTCGCTCAGTCGTGTCCGACTCTTTGCGACCCCATGAATAGCAGCACGCCAGGCCTCCCTGTCCATCACCAACTCCGGGAGTTCACTCAGACTCACGTCCATCGAGTCGGTGATGCCATCCAGCCATCTCATACCTAAAGAGGTATCTTAATCAAAAACACTTAGAGATTTCCTGTTGAGCTATAATCATGGAGTATATATTACTGCTGTTTAAACTGTAACGTATTCCATAAAGAATTTGTGTAGGCATCCTCTTGGCACATCTATAGATTCTAATTTTTATTAATTATATATGCAATTTTTGCCTCATTTTACATGGCCTATTGCTTTGGCTGCCAAACTTGGTAAATAAAAATATATCTCATGTACCTGCATGACATATACTGAATGCTTACAGTAAAAGATATTAAATTACTAAGTAGAAAAGAATCCATTGTTTATCTGAAATTCAAATTTAATTGGGTTGCCTGTATTTATCCAAAGACCTTAGCTATTTTCACATGTGCTCTGAATTTCATAATTGAAATTCTTTTCTCTTGTGATACGCAGTGCTTATCCTACCATAATAATGGATAAAAGCAAAACATCTCTTTGTCTTCTATTTCTTCCCTTGCATTTTCTGAGACACTGAATAGGTTTTAACATATCAAAGCCTAAAGCAAAAGATTGCATTAGCAGGGTCTGCTAGGCATGACTGAAAACTTTTGTTTTTGTTTTTTTTTAAGTTATTTAATTAGTAAATGGATTGAATGAGAAAAATTCTGAATTCCTGGATTTCTTTTATGCAGCAACAAAACATACTATATGAAATATATAGAATATTTTGTTTTGCTTTGTTTTCAGAATAATGAATTTGAAAATAAGGGCACCTAGATGCAACATGATTCTAAAACAGGAAATCTCAAGCCTACACAGTAGAATCACCTGTGAAAGTTTTAAAACTGAAGTATACCCAGGTCCCACCTGCAAATCAATTAAATCGGAACCCTTGAGGTTGGAATCCCCAGGAACCTCATGGCTAAAAGCAGCTCTGGCAATTTTAATATGCAGCCAGGGTGGCCAACCACTGTCTTGAACCCATCAAGTCCCTTCAGAGAGGTCTTCTTGCCTTTGACTTGCATGTGAATCAATGCAGATTGATTTAGTAGAATCTGGGCATTTCTAATTAGCTTCCAGTTGATGAAGTTGCTGCTGGGCCAAGGACCACTTTGAGGAGCAAAATTTTAAAAGAGGCCACAGAAGAAAAGGGAATTTGTTTCAATATGGAACGACAGAATGTCTGTGTGAGCTGAAAATGCAGATTATTTACAACCACAACACCATAGTGATAACTGCTGTTGAAACAAAAGGAGGGCGGCTCAGAGAAAAACTTAATAGTTCTGCAGTAGGTTATTGTATCATCTTGAGTGATCTTCCTGTTTGCTGTCACAGTCTCCCTCACTGCCCAAAAGGACTTAATATTTGCTCCCTACTTTTGCAGAAATGGTATGAGAATTTGCTATGCAATAATTAAAAGCACACAAGTTTAGGTCATTTTAGAATTTAGTTCATAGGTGAGTTCCATCAGACCTTTTTTTAACCATTTTCATCTATTGGAGCAATATACAGACTGTGCAACCAAGTGAAGCTGATCAAATGAACCCTTGAAAGTATAATTGGTAAACTTCCTCATGAGCTTTTGAAAAATTAATCAAGACAGGTTTGGTGAACCTTGATGAGAGAGTCTCTTTAGGACAAATGATTTAGTTCCCAGTGTATTGTCATAAAGGAAAATTCCAGCAGCGAATCCCAAGGTGACCCATTCCTCTTGCTTGGGTAGCGCATAATGACTTCTTGAACACTACAAAGAATTCTGATGGTTTAAAAATCAATTTGGTCAATATAATTAAATGAAACTGATTCTTCGGTTCAAAAACCATCAATTTGACTCACACGTTAACATTTTAATAAGGAAACAGCCACCATAATCTTCCAATGCCTTATAAGAGAGTTCTGTGGAGTGAATGATGAGGCCACTCAAGATGACTGTTCTCTCACTCTCTGTATATCCCCTGCTCGAACTATGCCTGCTTTCCCAACTCACATAACTAACCTTCCTACCTACTTGCCCACAGCCCCCCTATCAAAGGGGCTGTGAGGGGCATGCCCCTCTGCTGGTTTCCCTGGGAACTAATGAGCCAACCAGCCATCAATTCCCCCAATAACTGGCAATTTCCCCTCCCCACCCAGCAGGAGGGAGCCTGCCGCCAGGTCCTTCCCACCATCTGTCTGCCACACAGTCAGGTCCAACTCCAGGACCCTGCTTGAGACATGTAGGCTCTCTCATCCATTAAACCACTGATGCTCTGTTGCGATTCCAGGCTCTTTCTTAGACCTTAAAGCTGGGCAGGTGCAGACCTTGTAAGCCTGTGGGGTGCAGCCCAACAGGGTTATGTTGTAGAAAGCAGCGCAAGCAGTGTTGTCTTTTAAATGTCTGGAACTAGTCATGGAAATTAGTATTGAAGTATTTCTTCTGCAAGCACTCAAAGCCAGTGCCTTCATAAGGTCCTCTGCACATATTTACCAGAGAAGGCAGAGGCATTACAAATGGTACGTCATATTCCACTGCATAGCCAATCTCCCCCACCACCACCTGCAAAGTTACAAAACCTACCTCGAGCACACAGATATGGTCAACAATGATCATATGATATGGTCAACAGATATGGTCAGTTTTATTGTATTAACTCAATTCATGGTACGTAACCGAGTGACCACTCCCTGTTGGAATTGTCTTCTGTTTTTCTTACAAGGTACCTCATCCACTTTTGGTCTTTTTCCCATGTCTCCATGTCTTCTTTCTCTGAAAAAAACTGAAATGCTGGTATTCCCTAGCTTCTAATCCTCAGCCCTCTGCCCTTCCCATTTATCTCCCTTCATTCTTACAACTTCAGCTATCAGCCATAAGGTGACAACTCCATCTGTAACTCCAGGCCTGGCCTCTCCTCTAAGCTCTAGATTATTGCTGTTCAATAGGGCAGTTACTAAACTGTGACTAAAAAATTTTAGTTAATTAAAATTAAATAAAAAATTTTAGTTAATTAACTAAAAATTTTTAGTTAATTAAAATTAAATAAAATGTAAAATGCCACTCCTTTAAAAAAAAAAAAACTCAATGATTTTATTTTGGCTGCATCACTTAGCACATGGGATCTTAGTGCCCCTGTTCAGTGATCAAACCCACACCCCCTGTATTGGAAGTATGCAGTCCCAACCACTAGACCACCATTCCTTGGTCTTACTAGCCACAGTTCAATACTGAATAACCACATACATTTCATGTATGCCACATGGATAGTGCAAGTGAAAACCATTTCATCATCACAGAAAGTTCTATTGGACTTAGATCAACAGCTAGTAATACATATGCCAGTCATCCTTCTAAGTCTTTTATATGTAAAAATATTTAATCCTCACAAATTTCTCAGGTACTTAGCAGTAGTCAAAATCACAGAGACAAAAAGTAGAACACGTTACTGGGGGTCAGGGCGTGAAGACTGGGGAACTGTTTTAAGGACATCGAGTTTCCATTTTGCAAGATGAGACAGTGCTGGAGATGGAGGATGGTATTGGCTGTACAAAATGAATGTACTTATTACCACTGAACTGTACACTTAAAAATTGTACGATGGTACCTTTTATGTGTATGGTAGTGCAATGAAAACAAACAAACAAGGTCTGTGCTAAGTACCGTTAAGATTATGGTGAAATTAGTACGCACTGTAGCTTTGGAAACGGGAATTTGGGACTCCTCATTATCAAAGATAACTAATGCCAGCAATAAGAATCCTGAAGGAGAATTCAATTAAAATGGGAATTTTGCGGTAGACATTTTCAATAAAAGGTGTGCTTGGGATTATAGCTTGAAAAATGAAACTAATATGATGAAAATAAATTTACAATATATTTAACAACATTAAGGTTAACACTGCAATGATTTGCTCACACTTAGAACAAAGGCATTGGTTATACTGACATAAGTTTTGAAAACATTATGAATAAATAAATGCACATTTAATTTTTTAGTTACTAGATGCACATGTACAAAATTCAAAAGGTTCAAAATCGTACACAGCAAATAGCACCATTTCCTCCCTCTCCAACATCTAGTTCACTTTCCCTGGTGGAGACTTTTATTCACAGCATGTGTGCTCAGCTGTGTCCAACTCTTTGCAGCCCCATGGACTGCAGCCCACCAGGCTCCACTGTCCATGGGATTCTCCAGGCAAGAACACTGGAGTGGGCTGCCATTTCCTTCTGCAGGGGATCTTCCCAACCCAGGGTTCAAACCCATGTCTTCTGTGTCTCCTATATTTGTAGGCAGATTCTTTACCACTGAGCCACCTGAGATAGCTCATTGCATTTACTTATAGGAATATTCTAGACACCTGTATATATATGTGTTCAATCACGAGGTTGGGAAAATCCTCTGGAGAAGGAAATGGCAACCCACTCCAGTATTCTTGCCTGGAGAACCCCATGGACAGAGGATCTTGGTGGGATATAGTCCATGGGGTTGCAAAGAGTCAGACACTACCGAGTAACTAACACACACACACACGAGTTTTCCACAGTGGCTGCACCAATTTACATTTCCACCAATAGTGCACAAGGGTTCCTTTTTCTCCACATCCTCACCAACACATTATTTCTTGTCTTTTTTATAACAATCATTCTAACAGGTGGGGGGGTGATAATTTCATTGTAGTTTTGATTTGCATTTCCATGATGATAAATAATGTGGAGCACCTTTTTCAAGTACCTGTTAGCTACCTATATGTCTTCTTTGGAAAACTGTCTATTCAGATCCTCTGTGTATTTTTTTAATCAGGTTGTTTGGGGGGAGGTACTATTGAGTTATAAAAGTTTTTGCTATATTTTGGATACTAACCACTTATCAGATATGACTTGCAAATATTTTCTACCATTCAGTAAGTTGCCTTTCAGTTTGTTAGTGGTTCCCTTTGTTATGAAGAAGTACTTTAGTTTGATGAATATTATATTTTTGACCCTTGTAAACCTCTTAGGTGAAAACAGTATGTCATAGCTTGTACATCTCTTATTACGAATAAGGTAACATAAATCTTTTGCTTAACGAGGTACCTATTTGTATTTTCTGTTCAAGTTATTTGCTCATTTTTCTGTTGTTTTTTATATAGATGTAAACAGTCATCACTTTAACATCTTTCATGCTACTGGGTTGAAAAAAAATTTTTTTATCTTCTTTTTTTGAAGATTAAAAATGCTGTTAAGAGTATTGATAGCACCTTTTATGGTTTTGTCATTTTTGTGTCACTTTAGGCTTTCCCAATCTAAGATTATGTTTAAAATTCTCCCATGTTCTGGTATTTTTATGGCTTTCTTTTCTATTAACATCTTTGATATCTCTGGAACTTATTTTGGTATAGAAATAACTTAAGCATTTAACTTTTTTCCAGGTGTCCAGTTTTCTCCAAACCATTTACAGAATATTTCATTCTTTCCCACTGTTTACCTTTTCTGACACTCAGGTTACAGAGCTTCTCATCTCCCTGGGAATTGGGTATCAGTTTCCTTGAGAACCAGATACTTTATTCCATACTATCCCTTTCCACAACCTTTCTCTCGCTGTCCCTGCCCCCTTCTAAGACCTTCACACAGAGTTTCCTCTTGTTTGGAAGTCCCCTTCCACACCCCCTGGACTTGCTAACTCCTCCTCAAACTCAGGTTTCAGTTTAAACATCACTTCCTCTAGGTTGGGTACCAAATTTTATAGCCCCAAACCACCCCACACTTCCTCCTCCTCGGTGCAGCTATTCCCCATGACAACAAAGATCCAATCCGAGTTGGACATTTCAGCATCCCTAGTGCCTGCATCAGTATATAGTAGACAGTCAGTACTTAGTAAATATTTACTGGGCCTTCCCTGGTGGTCCAGTGGTTAAGACTCCATGCTTCCAATGCAAGAGGCACGAGTTTGATCCCTGATCGGGGAACTAAGATCCCACATGCCATGCTGCATGGCCAAAAAGTAAAAATTAAAATAAGAATTTACTGAAGTAATGCAATATCTATTTTTTCCCTCAGAGTGACTCTCCTCCTCATGCCATGACTGGAGGGGAGAGGCACTGTGCTTCCCTTAGTGAGTCTTGAGTCCAGCCTCTCGACACAAACTCCTCAGGGCCTCCTACCAATAACTGGCCACTCCAGTGACCAGCCTGGCCCCTCCAGACACATCTGATTTTGACCCTGTCAATCCAGATTTGGAAGGGACATACATAAAGCTTTGGCCTTTGCTCTGGAACTCTGGGATTTACTAATTTTCAGAAAAGACAGCATTATGTTAGAGTTCTCTAGGCCGTTTGATTTTTCCCCCATTATTTTACCACCTTCGATGTGAGGCAGTATAAGTGCAGAGAGCACTCAGAAGCTGCCAGTTACCACTCAGGATGTCCCTAAGGATTAATTTTTTCCATTTACCTACTTATTTGGCTGCCTGGGGCCTTAGTTGCAGCATTCAGGATCTCTGTTGTGGCATGCCGGCTTAGTACTTGTGGTGCACGGGTTTAGTTGCCCCACAACACGTGGAATCTTAGTTCTCTGACAAGGGATCAAATCCACGACCCCTGCACTACAAGGCAGATTCTTACCCACTGGATCACCCAATTTTTTTTCTCAGCCTTAATACCTGTTGAAAAAAAAATTATCATCCTTATAAAATCCCAGATACTCTACTTGCTAATTTCTATAGAACCAAATTCATTCTGCTTGGGAACTCTACCACTTGCATTATCAAAGTTAGCAGTAGAAATGAGCAGGGAAAAGAAAAAAGAAAATGTGAGTGAAAAAAATGCAGGTTATTAGCAGAATACTTAGCTCTTGCTTCTCAAATATTTAAAATTCAGGGAAAAAGTTCCAAAATTCAAGTGTAATATTATCATCAACATAAATTAACATTTAATTAATTATTCACTCAGGGTATTGCTCTGAAGTGAGTTTAATTAATAAATATCTAGGTTTGGTCATATCTTGCCTGGATATCTCTGTCCCCTTGAGAAGAGGAGGTTGAATCGCTGAATAGTGTGGTCTGATTGCTGCAGACTAAGATTATCCTGTTTCATTCTTCAGTCTGCCCTTCCTTCTCTTTCCCAAGGGCAGGAATGAACAAAACAATGATTTTCGAATTGTTTAGCACTCAATTTTCTGCCTAGTAAAGACTGTGTAGTTATATCAGTTTTCACTTTCTTTAAAAAAATATAGTATTTAGAATTCAGTGCATATTAATCTTTAATTCATTTCCTCCAGTTTAAAAAAATAGTGGAAAATTTTATTTACAAGGTATCTAGAATTGTATAATGAAATCTCTATCTCAATCAGTTTTGACACTTATCAACACTCTGCCATGTTGTTGATCTATACCTCCACCCACTGTCCATGGGCTTTTTTTAAGAATTTCTTTTTTACTTATTTTTATTTTTTGGCTGTGCTGGGCCTTTGTTGCTGTGCGGGGACTTTCTCCAGTTGTAACGCGCAGGTTACTCATTGCAGTGGCTTGTTGCGGAGCACAGGCTCTAAGGCGCACGGGCTTCAGTAATTGTGGCACATGGGCTCGGTAGTTGAGGCTCGCAGGCCCTAGAGCACAGGCTTGACAGAGTTGTGGCCTTGGGGTTAGATGCTCCATGGCATGTGGGATCTTCCCAGTCTAGGGATCAAACTGGTGTCCCCTGCATCGCAAAGTGGATTCTTAACCACTGGACCATCAGGGAGGCCCTCAATTATTTTTTAAGGCAAATGTTACATATGTTGAGATGTCTAAATATTAACTGAACAATTTTGACAATGGATACATCTGTGTAACCCATATCACAATGAAGATATAGAACACTTCCATCAGCCCAGAAAGTTCCTTCTCTCTAATCCCAGTCAATCCTTTGTCCTCTCCCTCACTCCAGGCAACCACTATTCTGATTTTTTTTTTCAACACAGATTACTTTTAGCCGTACTATAATTTCATAGACATGGAATCATTAAGTATGTACTCTCTTGTCTCATGCTTTTAATTAGCATGATGTCTGAGCTTCATCCAGCTTACTGTATATATCAGTGATTGATTCCTTTTTATTGCTGAGCAGTATTCCAGGGTAAAAATATACCATAATTTGTTTACTCATTCTCCTGTTGACAGACATTTCATTGTTTCCAGGTTTTAGGTATTATAAATAAGTTAACTTATTATGTTATAGACATTCTTATAGAAGTCTTTTTGTGGATTTGTTTTCATTTCTCTTAAATAAAATACCAAGTTCAGGACAGCACAGTCAAGGGACAGGTGAATGTTTATATGAAACTGCCAAACCTTTTTTTGAAGTGATATTATTTTACATCCCTACCACTAATTCACGACAGTTCTGTTTGCTGCTGCTGCTGCTAAGTTGCTTCAGTCATGTCCGACTCTGTGCAACCCCATAGACGGCAGCCCACCAGGGACCCCATCCCTGGGATTCTCCAGGCAAGAACACTGGAGTGGGTTGCCATTTCCTTCTCCAATGCATGAAAGTGAAAAGTGAAAGGGAAGTCGCTCAGTCGTATCCAACTCTTAGCAACCCCATGGACTGCGGCCTACCAGGCTCAGCCGTCCATGGGATTTTCCAGGCAAGAGTACTGGAGTGGGGTGCTATTGCCTTCTCCGGTTCTGTTTGCACATCTTAACAAATATTGTCAGCAGTCTATTAAATATTTGCTTTCCTAGTGGATGTGTAGTGTGTAGTTTCTCATTGCAGTGTTTATTGGTCAATTATGTAGCTTCCTTGTAAAGTGTCCGTTAAGTGTTTTTGCCAATCTTTAAAATGGGTTGTTTTTCTATTTTTAAGTCATGTATGTGTGTGTGTATTAGCCACTCAGTCATGTCCGACTATTTTCGACCCCCATGGCCTGGAGCTCACCAGGCTCTTCTGTCCATGGAATTCTCCAGGCAAGAATACCGAAGTGTTGCCATTCCCTTCTCCAGGGATCTTCCCAACCCAGAGATCAAACCCAGGCCTCCCATATGGCAGGCAGATTCTTTACTATTTGAGCCACCCCTATCTTGAGTCATAGAAACTCTGTATTTTCACAGTAGAGTTGTCAGATAAATGAATATTTTCTTCCCATCCATGGTGTGCCTGATTTTTAGAGATATTCTCTTTAAATTTTTATTTTATATTATAGTTGATTTACAATGTTGTATTGGCTTCAGGTATAGCAACATAGCATCACCAACTCAATGGACACGAGCAAACTCCAAGAGACAGTAGAGGACGGGGAAGCCTGGCGTGCTGCAGTCCAGGGGGTTGCAAAGAGTCAGCCATGACTTAGCAACTGAACAACAACACAGAGCAACCTGATTCAGTTATAAATATACATTTATCCATTCTTTTCCAGATTCTTTTTCTGTAGATATGTTATTACAGAATAAAGAGTTCCCTGTGCTATACATTAAGACCTTGTTTATTATCTATTTTATATATAATAGTGTATATATGTTAATCCCAAACTCCTAATTTATCCCTCCCCTCTAACTTTCCCCTTTGGTAACCATGTTGGTTTTCAAAGTCTATGAGTCTGTTTGTTTGTAAATAAGTTCATTTGTATCATTTTTTAGATTCCACATATAAGTGATTATCATATAATATTTGTCTTTCTCAGATTTACTTCACTGAGTATGATAATTTCTCAGTCCATCCACGTTACTGAAAATGGCATTGCTTCATTATTTTTTATGGCCGAGTAATTTTCCATTGTATGTATGTACCACGTCTTCTTTATACATTCCTCTGTCAATGGACATTTAGGTTGCTTCCGTGTGTTGGCTATTGTGAATAATGCTGCTATGAACATGGAGTGCCTGTATCTTCTCAAATTATAGCTTTCCCTGGATAGGAATAGGATTGCTGGGTCACACTGCAACTTTTTTTAGTTTAAGGAAATTCCATACTGTTTACCATAATGGCTGCACCACTATACATTCCCACCAACAGTATAGGAGGGTTCCCTTTTCTCCACACCCTCTCTTAGCATTTATTGTTTGTAAACTTTTTTGATGATGGCCATTGTGACTGTGTGAGGTGATACCTCATGGTAGTTTTGATTTGCATTTCTATAATTAGCGATGTTAAGCATCTTTTCATGTGCTTTTTGGCCATCTCTGTCTTCTTTGAAGAAATATCTATTTCTATCTTCTGCCCAGGGTTACATGTTTTCTTGATATTGAGCTGCATGAGCTGTTTGTATATTTTGGAGATTAATCCCTTGTCGGTCACTTCATTTGCAAATATTTTCTCCCATTCTGTGGTTGTCTTTTCATTTTGTTTATGGTTTCCTTGGATGTACAAAAGGTTTTTTAAGTTTAATTAGGCCCCATTTGTTTGCTTTTATTTGCATTACTCTAGGATGTGGCTCCAAAAAGATACTGCTACAATTTACATCAAAGAGTGTTCTGCCTATTTTCCTCTAAGAGTTTTATAGTATCCAGTCTTATATTTAGGTCATTAATCTATTTTGAGTTAATTTTTGTATATGGTATTAGAAAATGTTCTAATTTCATTCTTTTACATGTGGCTGTCCAGTTTTCCCAGCACTACTTAATTTGAGACTGTCTTTTCTCTACTATATACTCTTGCTTCCTTTGTTGTAGATTAATTTATCATCGGTGCATGGGTTTATTTCTGGGTTTCCTATCCTGTTCCATTAGCCTATACTTCTGTTTTTATGTCAGTACTGTTTTGATGACTACAGCTTTGTAGTATAGTCTCTAGTCAGGGAGCCTGATTCTTCCAGCTGTTTTTCTTTCTCAGGAATGCCTTGGCTATTTGGGATCTTTTGTGTTTCTATACAAATCTTAAATTTTTTTGTTCTGGTTTTGTGAAAAATGCAAATGGTAATTTGATAGGGATTGTACTGAGTCTGTAGATTGCTTTGGGTAGTATAATCATTTTGACAATATTGATTCTTTCAATCCAAAATTATGATTCATCTTTCATTTGTATTACGTTTGATTTCTTTCATCAGTGTCTTATAGGTTTCAGAGTACAGGTCTTCTGTCTCCTTGGCAAGTGTGTGTGTGTGTGTGTGTGTGTGAGTTGCTCAGTAGTGTCCAACTCTTTGAAACCCGAGGGGTGGTCTGTAGTCCCCCAGGCTCCTCTATCCATGGAATTCTCCATGCAAGAAACCTCAAGTGGGTTGCCATTCCTTTCGCCAGGAGATCTTCCCAACCCAGGGATAGAACATGGGTCTCCCGCATTACAGGCAGAGTTTTTATTGTCTGAACCCTGGGTAAGTTTATTCCTGGGCATTTTATCCTTTTTGATGTGATGGCAAATGGGATTGTGTCCATAATTTCTCTTTCTGACTTTTCATTGTTATTGTATAGAAACGAAAATGATTTCTGTGTATTAATTTTATATTCGGCAACTTCACTTAACTCATTGATGAGCTCTAGTAGTCTTCTGGTAGCATCTTTAGGATTTTCTCTATATGGTTCATGCCTTCTGCAAACAGTGACAGTTTTACTTCTTTTCCAATTTGGATTCCTTTTTATTTATTTTTCCTCTGATTGCTATGGCTACTACTTTCAAAACTAAGTTGAATAAAAGTAGCAAGACTGTACATCCTTGTCTTGTTCACTGCTGAGTACGATGCTAACTGTGGGTTTGTCATATACAGCCTTTATTATTTTGAGGTAGGTTCCCTCTGTGCTCACTTTCTGGAGAGTTTTTATCATAAATGGGTGGTGAATTTTGTCAAATGCTTTTTCTGCATCGATTGAGATAACCACGTGATTTTTTTCCTTCACTCTGTTAATGTGTTATAATCCACTGACCAGTTTTCATATGTTGAACCATCCTTGTACCCCAGCAATAATCCCACTTGGTTACGGTGTGTGATCCTATTAATATGCTGTTGAATTTGTTGTGTTTCTATTCACTAACAATGAACTATCAGAAAGAGAAAATAGGAAAATAATACCATTTATAATTACATCAAAAGGAACTAAATACCTAGGAATACATCTAAGGAAGTGAAAGACTTGTACTTGGAAAACTATAAGATGCTAATTAAAGAAATTGAAGATGACACAAACAGAGGAAAAGATATACCATGCTCATGGATTAGAAGAATCAATATTGTTAAAATGACCATATTATCCAAGGCAATCTACAGATTCAATACAATCCCTATCAAAATACCGATAGTATTTTTCACACAACTAGAACAGTATTCTTGCCTGGAGACTCCCAGGGACAGAGGAGCCTGGTGGGCTCCCGTCTATGGGGTCACACAGAGTCGAACGTGACTGACGCGACTTAGCAGCAGCAGAACAGCAAATAATTCTAAAATCTGTACAGAAACACAAGAAACAATAGTGAAAACAATCCTGAGAAAGAAGAACAGAGCTAGAGTTATCATGCTGCCTGATTTCAAACTATACTACAAAAGCTATACTGATCTGAACAGTAATGGCACTGGCACAAAAACAGACACACAGATTAATGGAGCAGAATAGAGCCCAGAAATGAACCCACACTCATATGGGCAACTAACCTGGACTATTTTCTCACACAATGCACAAAAGTAAATTCAAAATGAATTAAAGACTTAAAAGTAAGACCCGAAACCAGAAAACTTCTAGAAGAAAACATAGGCAATAAACTCTTTGTCATCATTCTTAGTAATTTTTGTTTTGATATATTTCCTCAGGCAAGCAAAAGAACAGCAAAAATAAACAAAAGGGACATCAAACTCGAAAGGCTTTGCATAGCAAAGGAAACCATCAACAACATGAAAAGGTCACCTACTAAATGAGAGAAGATATTTGCAAACAATATCTGATAAGGAGTTACTTTAAAAATATACAAAAACTCATACAACTCAACATCAAAAAACAAACAACCTGACTTAAAAATGGGTGGAGGATCTGAAGATATTTTTCCAAAGAAGACATACACATCATACAAGGGCATACTTCACAGGTTTCATAATCAAGTATTAAAATAATTACATATAATAAAAACAAATCACTATCATAAAAACAAAACACAAGTAATAACAAGTATATTGTAGAAAATTTTAAATTAACAATTTATTTCCTTTATTTACCAACTGGTAAAGATCCAAAGCTACAAAGATACAGTGTTTGCCTTTGCATTTAAGGCAATTTCATTTCTCACCAGAGTTACTTTTTCTGATGTTAGAATCAGCATCTTCTGTGTCTTCCCTGTATTTAATTCATCGTTTATGTTTGTCCGCTTAGGAACCATACTTTCTTCATGATCACGGAAGCTCTATAGTATAAAATATCATTGTCTTCATATATTTGAGTAGTATCGATCCCGGTTTTGAAAGTCTCTATGAGCATATCTTGCATAGGTCTTATTATGAGGGATCCTTCCAAAAGGTTCATGGTCATTGAAACAAGACTCAAAAACTTCATCCACAGCTTTCTGAGCTACTTCTTTGCTAATGTTCCTGACAGCCAGGATAGAACGAATGGCTCTGTCTCGCACACAAGTCTAAGGAGCAAGAAAGTATATAGTGTTAACCTTATATGAAAATTTACTCATGAAATAGTAACACTTCACAAAAGGTCTGAACCACTGTCAAAATTAATTTTCTCTCACGTTGTTTTATTCATTTCTATCAGTCCAAAATATAAAGATGCAATTATGGAGCATGTTTAGCTCAATCTAAAATTATTTAGGTATAAGAAAGATCTCTTCCTCTCTTCCCTTCTTCTCTTTCCCAATGATGATAAGTTCTAGGCAATATCTGCTAAACTGCTGCTGCTGCTGCTAAGTCGCTTCAGTCGTGTCCGACTCTGTGCGACCCCACAGACAGGAGCCCAACAGGCTCCCCTGTCCCTGGGATTCTCCAGGCAAGAACACTGGAGTGGGTTGCCATTTCCTTCTCCATTGTGTGAAAGCGAAAAGTGAAGTGAAGTCGCTCAGTCGCATCCGACTTCCAGCGACCCCATGGACTGCAGCCTACCAGGCTCCTCCATCCATGGGATTTTCTAGGCAAGAGTACTGGAGTGGCTTGCTATTGCCTTCTCCAATCTGCTACACAGTAACTCCCAATTTGAAAAATCATTTTAAAAGTCTATAAATAAGGTTCTGGTTGAATTTTTTTAACTGGAATAAATCTGAAATATACTGCTGTGCCTCTCTCTCTCTCAATTTTTCATAGCTGACCATTGCTGGATAACTTCCTTTGAGAGGGGCATCTCCCCTGGAAGCAACAGGAAACCACACACAAAATTTGAAGGTTTTTTAATTTTTCAGGGGGAAAAAAAAAACAAGTTTTTTCTTGGGCACATGCTCTACAAAAGCTAGGACTCTTCTCCCACTGCCTCCACCTATCTTCATCCTATTGCCCGCTGTATTCATCCACTGCTACTTCCAACCCAAGGTAAAAAGAGGAGAGATTTCTTTCAAAGACTCTTGGCCCCGGATCACATGCCTTACGTGCATTAGCCTGTTCTTGGGGATGTGCTGAGTGTACCCTGCTTCCACTCTTTCCTCTGAGAGCCAGAACACACGGCCCATTCAAATGCTGCCTGGGCTGACTTCACCAGAAGAGCAGGGATTGGAGGGCACAGACGCAATGTGGCTCAGGACAAGTCAGTGGTACATCACCAAGTAGACTTGGCACAGGCTGAAAGCGTAACAGCCTTATCTACGCAGTCACCCTTCCCAGGCCCCAGGTTTGCCTTCTAACTCCCATTCACTGAGTTCACAGTTTCTCTTAGTTCACTGTGACATTCCACCTTCCTCCCCAGAGCTGAGTTGAGTTACTCCACCAAGGACCTTCCTGTTGTTGTTCCAAGCCTGTCCTTTCTACATCTGGTTGAAACTGCTATCCTGATGCCCATGTACGTCACAAATGGGCCCAGCAACCTCTTCCCATAGAAAAGCTCTGACCAGCCTTTCTCCTCAGTGTGGACACAGAGCCCCTCGGTTGCTGTGGGAAGAACTGCTCATATTCTTCACCAGTCCATCAGTTCTAAATTTCCTCTCCCCAGGTCCATTTATCAGTGATGTTAAAAGCTTTCCAGCAGGACGGATCTTGCCTATAGTTTTCATTTTGTTTTGTTTACAAAATCTCTCAGCTCAGTTCTTCCTAATTAAGTCTGTGCCGATCCAGAGCTTTGCTGTCACATCACACAGCCTTTATAAAGGAGCACTAATACACACTGCGCTGCACTGCAGTCTCTATTCTGACAGGTATTACTTTTTTGTCTTAAGAACAATGATAGTTTGAAAACAGAAGTCCAGGACTGTTAGAGTAGAAGACAGGATGTGATTTCATTTCCATTCATTATCTACCCCCATCCAAAATGATCCCATGCAAGATATCATAGCTCTTTTCACTGTGAAGATCTCCCAGTCACAGAGCTTGCCCATAATTATAAAACATAACTGAATTGCCTCTATTGGCTTAAGTGATATACATGTTGTATTCTTTTCAAATAATAGTTCTTTCACATTTCAAATACTAAATGTACTTCTCATTTCTCTATTCATTATTTCCACTCATAGCACTCTTGACAGTTAAGCGATTTCATATGTTAAGTTTTTACCTGATGGTGTTGTTTTAATCCAAAATGCAACCTGAATATTTCATTTAAAAGTGAGCAGTCTCCACTCAGGTTAGCAGCTCGAACCTATCACAAAGACAGAAGGCAGACCAAAAGAAAGTAAGCACTTGTGCTCTATACCTTTATATCAACTGATTTTTTTATTATAAAAGAATATAAAATTGGCATATTTTTCTGAGGACAGAGTATCTGTAAGATTTTTTCAACTCTATTGACTTAAGAAGTTCTTAAGAAAAAGAGCAAAGGGCTTCTCTGGTGGCTGAGTGCAAAAGAATCTGCTGCCAATACAGGAGACATGGGTTCGATCCCTTGTCCAAGAAGATCCCACATGCCGTGGAGCAACTAATCCCATGCACCACAATTACTGAGCCTGTGCTCTAGAGTCCAGGAACCGTAACTACCAAGCCCTTGTGCCAAAACTACCGAGGCCCATGCTCTGCAACAAGAGAAGCCACCACAATGAGAAGCTGGTACACCGCCAAGTAGCATTTAGCCCCTGCTGGCTGAAGCTAGAGAAAAGACAGCATGACAACGAAGATCCAGCACAACCAATAAATAAACAGATAACTACTGAATTCAGAAAAGCATTTCTTTTAAAAAAAGATCAGACATCTATGAGCTAAGCTACAAAACATCAAAAGGAATTTTCAAAAGGAATTTTCAAAATGTTTCTCTGGGGCCTTAATGACAGAACTAATTTCTTTTGGAACCAAAAGTCAGAGTTGGACTTCTGAGTTCAAGATTATGCTCTCTACAATCTTTACAGATACTCTGTTCTCACTTCTAGAAATGACCAAAAGGACTTCAAGAAAGCATTCTTCCAAAGACCTACAAACTGATTTTCAATATGTGCGTAAAACAGAACAGAACCTAAGACACTCAGGCGCACAAACCTCCCAGTCCTCCTAGCCCAAACCACTGAAACTCTCCTGGACCTTCCCTTAAACCCATGTAAGTTCATGACCTTCCTCCAAGGCCTCAGTTGACCTGTGAAAAATTAATGGGTACAGAAATCAAGAACATTCCAAACTGGTCACGCTATGAATATGACAGCCTGAAGTTAGCACATATTTTCTAATTTGCTGTATCTTTAAAGTAAGAAGCAGCTCTGTGTATGTGCTCAGTCGTGTTTTCCGACTCTTTGCAACCCCATGGATTATAGTCCACCAGGCTCCTCTGTCCATGGAATTTTCCAGGCAAGAATACTGGAGTGGGTTGCCATTTCCTACTCTGAAAAGCAGCTTTAATATGTGAAAGAGTTGTGGAACTACCCACATCCTACAGCCAGCTTGGCCACAATTTTGCTCATTCACTGCAATCAGATGGCCCACTTCTTGATACTCCTATTATAACATAGCTTCATTCCTCTGAGGAGCTCAAAGCACTTAACACACTTTAACTAGCTAACAGGCATTAATTCTTGTAACACCCAAGAGAGAGAAATATTCAAAAGCTCGGGTTTCGGTCTTTTTTCCAAATCATATGAGTTATAATCAGATGCAGTGAGGCTGCTTATTAATTTCAAGGGAAAGAGAAAATAATCTAAGTTATGAAATATAAGCTTGAAATTTTATTAATTTTTTTAAGCTTCTCAGCACATTGCACTCTTCAATTAATGAAATGCAAGTATGAAATACAAATGTCTTTCTAGGAGCATATATATATATGTATTTCTGAAAGCAATCCAATCAACATAGGAAGATAATAATAAATATCTTCCTAGGTTGTATTTTTCATACTGTTCATGAGGTTCTCAAGGCAAGAATACTGAAGTGGTTTGCCATTCCCTTCTCCAGTGAACCATGTTTTGTCAGAACTCTCCACCTTGACCCATCCATCTTGGGTGGCCTAACACAGCATGGCTCATGGTTTCATTGAACTAGAGAAGGCTGTTGGAGAAGGCAATGGCATCCCACTCCGGTACTCTTGCCTGGAAACTCCCATGGACGGAGGAGCCTGGTAGGCTGCAGTCCATGGGGTTGCTGAGTCAGACACGACTGAGCGACTTCACTTTCACTTTTCACTTTCATGCACTGGAGAAGGAAATGGCAACCCACTCCAGCGTTCTTGCCTGGAGAATCCCAGGGACGGCAGAGCCCAATGGGCTGCCGTCTGTGGGGTTGCACAGAGTCGGACACGACTGAAGAGACTTAGCAGCAGCAGCAGAGAAGGCTGTGGTTCATGAGATCAGTTTGATTAGTTTTCTGTGATTGTGTTTTTCATTCTGTCTGCCCCCTGATGGATAAGGATAAGAGGCTTATGGAAGCTTCCTCATGGGAGAGATTGACTGAGGGGGAAACTGGGTCTTGTTCTGATGGGCGGGGTCATGCTCAGTAAACTTTTAATCTAATTTTCTGTTGATGGGCGGGGCTGTGTCCCCTCCCTGTTGTTTGACCTGAGGCCAAAACTATGGTGGAGGTAATGAAGATAATGGCGACCTCCTTCAAATGGTCCTGTGCACACACTGCTGCACGTAGTGCCGTGGACCTTGTACAGGCCACCACCAACCCACACCTCCACCAGAGACTCCTGGACACTCACGGGCAAGTCTGGGTCAGTCTCTCGTGGGATCACTGCTCCTTCCTCCTGGGTCCTGGTGCACAGAGTCGGACACGACTGAGCGACTGAACTGAACTGAACTGATGGTGGGGTTAATGGCAACCTCCTCCAAGAGGCTTATGCCGTACCCCGAGCTGCTGCACCCTGAGCCCCTGCTCCTGCAGCAGGCCACTGATGACCTGTACCTCCACAGGACACACTCAAACACCACAGGACACACTCAAACATTTAATATCATCTTGAAAGTGAACGTGAAGTTGCTCAGTCGTGTCCAACTCTTTGTGACCCCACAGACTGTAGCCTGCCAGGTTCCTCTGTCCATGGGATTTTCCAGGCAAGAATACTGGAGTGGATTGCCATTTCCTTCTCCAGGGGATCTTCCCAACCCAGGGATNAACATTTAATATCATCTTGAAAGTGAACGTGAAGTTGCTCAGTCGTGTCCAACTCTTTGTGACCCCACAGACTGTAGCCTGCCAGGTTCCTCTGTCCATGGGATTTTCCAGGCAAGAATACTGGAGTGGATTGCCATTTCCTTCTCCAGGGGATCTTCCCAACCCAGGGATCGAACCCAGGTCTCCCAAATTGCAGGCAGACTCTTTACCATATGAGCCACCAGGGAATCCTACTAGCAGGCTGCAGATGAGAGAAAGGAAATATCTCAAAACTCAGAGATTGGCACCAGGCCCCTCACCCACAACATACATTTTGAGATAACACTGGCACAAGGTGAGTTCTCCCGGGCCATAAAATGATTGACATGAATCTTGAAGAAAGGCAGGTTTCCAAGCAAAGACATGCGAACACTCAGGGGCAGGTCTGGCTCAGTCTCTGTGGAGTCTCCTGGTGTGCACAAGGTTTTGTTTGAGACCACCGAGTGTGTCTGGCAGGTATGGGGTTTGATTGTAAATGCAATTTGGCGCCTCCGACCGTCTTGCTGGGGCTTCTCCTTTGCCCTTGGACATGGGGTATATTTTTTGGTGGGCATTCTCATGTCAACAGTTGTTCAGCAGTGAGTTGTAATTTTGGAGTTCTCACAGATGAGCACACATCCTTCTACTCCGCCATCAAAGAGAGGCAAAGATAGGCAAAAAGATAGGACACTGAAAGATGAACTCCCCAGGTAAGCAGGTGTCCACGTCCTACTAGAGAACAGTGGAGAAATAACTCCAGGAAGAATGAAGAGACGGAGCCAAAGAAAAACAACACCCAGTTGTGGATGTGATTGGTGATGGAAGTAAAGTCTAATGCTGTAAAGAACAATATTGCATAGGAACCTGGAATGTTAGGTCCATGAATCAAGGTAAATTGGAAGTAGTCAAACAGGAGATAGCAAGAGTGAACATTGACATTTTAGGAATCAGTGAACTAAAATGGACTGGAATGGGTGAATTTAACTCAGATGACTATTAAATATACTACTGTGGGCAAGAATCCCTTAGAAGAAATGGAGTAGCCTTTATAATCAACAAAAGAAATGCAGTATTTTGGTGCAATCTCGAAAACAACAGAATAATCTCTGTTCGTTTCCAAGGCAAACCATTCAATATCACTGTAATCCAAGTCTATGCCCCAACCAGTAAATGTGGGCAAGAATCCCTTAGAAGAAATGGAATAGCCATCATAGTCAACAAAAGAGTCCAAAATGCAGTACCTGGATGCAGTCTCAAAAGTGACAGAATGATCTCTGTTTGTTTTCAAGGCAAACCATTCAAGATCACAGTAATCCAACTCTATGCCCTGACCAGTAATGCTGAAGAAGCTGAAGTAGAATGGTTCTATGAAGACCTACACGACCTTCTAAAACTAACACCCCAAAAAGATATCCTTTTCATCATAGGGGACTGGAATGCAAATGTACAAATCAAGAGATACCTGGAGTAACAGGCAAATTTGGCCTTGGAGTACAAAACAAATCAGGTCAAAGGCTAATAGGGTTTTGCCAAGAGAATGCACTGGTCATAGCAAACACCCTCTTCCAACAACACAAGAGAAGCTCTATACATGCACATCACCAGATGGTCAACACTGAAATCAGATTGATTATATTCTTTGCAGCCAATGATGGAGAAGCTCTATACAGTCAGCATAAACAAGACCGGGAGCTGACTGTGGCTCAGATCATGAACTCCTTATTGCCAAATTCAGACTTAAATTGAAATAGGGAAAACCACCAGACCATTCTGGTATGACCTAAATCAAATCCCTTACGATTATACAGTGGAAGTGAGAAATAGATTCAAGGGATTCAATCTGATACAGAGAGTGCCTGAAGAACTATGGAAGGAGGTTCATGACATTTCCAAGGCACTGTTCAAAGATCAAGGAGTAGGTGGTGGCCCAAATCCTGGAAATCTATGCCCCATCCCCATAATGGTTGGAATAATCCTCCCACTCATTAGCATATGAAATTACCCAGCCTATAAAAACTAACCCCCCCAATTTGGGGGCACACTCGCCCTCTGTGATGGCCCACACTCTGTCTGTGTCTGTGGAGTGTGCTTCTCTCAGAATCTGAATAAATCTACTTCTTACCTATCACTTTGTCTCTCACTGAATTCTTTCTGCAATAAGATATCAAGAACCTGAGCTTAATTAGGTCCTGAAACCACGTACCATGGATTTTGGCTGGATTTGAGTGCCAAGCCACATGGGTTCAAGTCCCAAGCAGGGTTTTGGCTGGGTTTGAGTCCCAACCAAGGTTTTGGCTGGCTATGAGTCCCAGCACAAGAGTTCAAGTCCCAATCTGTGGTAAACGGATTCACAACCACACCCAGACTTCCTGCCCTAAGTCAGACAGGCATGTCCACACCTCCTGGCAGGACTATCAGCCTCTCCAGGGAGCTTCCCTCTTGTTCCCTGAACCTGAGAGATGGGAGGCACCCTAACAGATCAGGGTCTCTATACCCTAACAAATCAGGAAGAGGTCCCAGCCCCTCTAGCTGGCACCCAATGCCCCAGCAATGCTTTCTGCCTGGAGCCAGATGAGTCAAGTGAACAAATGATAGCGTTCCTCTATCCCTGGACCCAAGTCAGTGACCCAGGCCCAGCACACCCCAGCTCCCAGCCTGGTTCCTTACAAGCAAGGGCGTTTTGGTAGAAAGGATAACTCACGCTCACACAAGCCCGGGGCTGGGAACAAGTGCTGCAAGAGAACAGGAGAGAAAGGCATCCATCAGAGGTTCCCAAAGAAGGAGACAGGGAGTGTCAGACTCTTCCTAAAAGTTCTGAAACAGCTGCTTCCTCGGGAAGCCCCAGCAGAGGAGGAGGGAGGAGGTCACAACCTCTAGGACCAAGGACCATTCTTCCAAATGGTCCTTGGCATGAACAGCACCATTAAAACAAATAAACAGGGTGTGGTGCAGAGAACCCATCCTTGATGAACGGGTTACTAAGAAAGCCTTATCTCTTAACAAAAGCAGCAGAAACTGCACAGTGAACTGGTTCAAGGACAGGCTTTCTTATTGACCCGTGAACAAAGCCTCGGATATTTCTGGCTCTACCACTTCTTGCTGTGTGTTACTCAACCTCTAGGCCTCCCCTCTGCATCCAGGACACACAGGGATAAGCACACACACTGCACAGCACAGTGCCTGGCCAAAGGAAGCCCTCAAAAAGCAGCAGCCACCATGAGTCATGGGAAGTCATGAAGTTCCCAGAAGAAGAAGCTGGGCAGGGAGGGGGCATTGGGCCGAGAAGGGTGGAGAGGGTATACAGAAGGTACATCAGGTCAGAAAGCTGGACAAACACTCTGGGCTTGGATGAGCAGAGGAGATCGCAGGCCCCAAGCCTAAGGCAGCCCGCAGCCATATGGGTTGGATGGGGAGTGTCAAGATTGAGCTCTAAGTCCACAGGACTGGCTGGGAGTCACAGTGGATGTTTCCATGACTCGGTTGCAAGAGGGCAAAGACACGGCAGAGAAAGGAAGTGGTCAGTGTGCAGATGCCAAGGTTGCAGTATTTGAATCAGAAGTCCAGGTCTTCACTGCTGTTGTTTATTAGCTAAGTCATGTCTGTCTTTTTTGCGACCCAGGCATCTCTGTCCATGGGATTTCCCAGGCAAGAATACTGGAGTGGGCTGCCATTTCCTTCCGGGGATGGAACCTGCATCTTCTGTACTGCAGGTGGATTCTTTACCACTGAGCCACCAGAAAAGACAAAATAGCTGATTGTCTTAAAGCTATTTTATAAATGCCTCTAAAATGCTGTCAGTAGTTAACACTAAGCAGGATTAGGAAGGAAATGGCAACCCACTCCAGTACCTTTGCCCGGAAAATCCCATCGACGGAGGAGCCCAGTAGGCTACAGTCCATGGGGTCACAAAGAGTCGGACATGACTGAGCGATTTCACTTTCACTTTTTATTTCTCTTCCTGACCCTTTACTCTTTGCCATACTTCCCCAAATATTCTATAAAGAGACAAGCATTGGTTTTATAATCAGAAATAGGAAAACCACACTTTACAAAAATTTCCCTTTTAATAGTCATCAATCACCTATCTTCTGGCAAATCTGTTTCAGCATTAAGAAAGAGAACTAAACCTCAGGGCTTACAACTCTTCTGCCTAGTATAAAACATCCTCTATTTTCAATTTTAAAATGATGCCCACAAGTGTGGATCACATGGTAGGTGAACCAACAGAGCTACCGTGACTTTTCCAACCCACCCACCAAACACTTAGATGCAAGAAGCATGCAGAAGGCCTCATCAGGCTTTCCTCAACATTTTAGGACTCATTTAAGTAGTGGATTTAATTATTAGAAACAGCCTAAAGTCATTCTGAAAAGGGTCCACAGGATATGATGGGTGAGCTTCCTGGAAGACACCATTTTGCAGTGGGAGAACACGCTTGGTGCCAATCTTAGCAAATGTGAAGATTTTTCTGGGTGGCTCTGAAGTTGACTCTAAAAGGGAATTGCTTCAGGGACAAGTCAAATAGGCTTTTCACTAGAAGAATAAGTAAAAGTCAAGGATATATAAGCATTGTTTCAAACAGTAAGAAGTTGGTAACACACATGTCTAACAAGATGATGAGTAAATTATGGTCCAATTCCATGGTGGGGAACTATACAGCCATGAAAAGTAACAGCCATGAAAGGCTATAAGAAAAAAAAGCCAGTTTAGCTATAATTTTATTATTTTTTCTTTAAAATACAAAACACATACATACACCCACCTTAAAAAAAAAAATCTTGGGACATCAACTTTTCCAAACATTTTAGGGCACGTGATGAACAGCATGGCAGAATTATGAGCAGCTTATTTTTACTTAAATATGTTTTATTAACAATGAATATTTTTCAGAAAGAGCTCTCAACAGAGAGAATATTTTACTGTACTTCTGTGTCATTTGGAACTTGCAGCTTAAATTTTTATTTTTCTAACACTCTACCTGATTATTAAAAATACATAACAGCTTTCCAAATTTGCTACATTAAGGTAAAAAGTGTTTTCTGTATATATGGTCTCCTAGATCTAAAAGGGAGATCAGCCCTGGGATTTCTTTGGAAGAAATGATGCTAAAGCTGAAACTCCAGTACTTTGGCCACCTCATGAGAAGAGTTGACTCATTGGAAAACACTCTGATGCTGGGAGGGATTGGGGGCAGGAGGAGAAGGGGACGACCGAGGATGAGATGGCTGGATGGCAGCGCTGACTCGATGGACATGAGTCTGAGTGAACTCCGGGTGTTGGTGATGGACAAGGAGGCCTGGCATGCTGTGATTCATGGGGTTGCAGAGTCGGACATGACTGAGCGACTGAACTGAACTGAATGGAAGGTCTAAAAATAGTTATTTTAGTCACACCCTATATTTGGGGAGGAAAAAAATGAGGCTTTCAGGATTTTCTTGTAGTCCTGAAAGAGAGACCCATATTCTAATCCCACTTTGCTGTCAATTTATATAACCTTAAAGCAGTAAACTCCTTTACTTCAGTTTCTAATTCATAAAGTGATAATAATGCTTTTATAGAATAATGAAATCTAAGACTTGAGGGTTTTAAAGCTCAATATTGGCTAAAATGTTATATGGCACTTAAAGGAACAAACATATAAATGCACACACAATCCTGGGGTCTGTCCTGGGCTCAGACCTAACCTGGAAATAATATTTTTATGATTCGGTGACAGATTTCTGAATTTCTTCCAGTTTATCAGGACATCAAAATAAACAGCTGTAAAAGCCAGGAGAAATGGGTGGGAGAAATCAGGGCTGTTCTGTTTGGAAAAGTATGGTCAGAGATAGTTACTATCTTCAAACATGGTAAGGGCCACCAAGGAAGAGAGGGGCAGGTTATTTCATGTAATTTCCAAAGACAGCGTTAGGACCCATTAGGGAGGCATTCTGGGCTTCCTAAGAAACTGCTTGCTATCACCCCACTTCCTCCTCCCTCCCTGCCATGTGCCAGGCACTCAACAAAGTGTCAGCACAGATGAAAATCAATTTCTTTGGTGAAATATGAAAAAACTCCCCGTCACTTAGAAATGTTCACATGAAAAGAACACTGATCAGAGATGTTGCAGAAAAGATGCCAGCAGAAAGCAGCAAAGGGTTAAAACTAGAGATTCTCATTCTACAATAAAAACCAACCCAATCATGATTTATTCATTTCCATCCACCTGAGATGTCAAGGGAAGCTAACAGTAGCAAGGCGATTTACAAATACAGNCAGTAGTAGATATAATGGTCATCTGAGTTAAATTCACCCATTCCAGTCCATTTTAGTTTGCTGATTCCTAGAATGTCGACGTTCACCCTTGCCATCTCTTGTTTGACCACTTCCAATTTGCCTTGATTCATGGACCTGACATTCCAGGTTCCTATGCAATATTGCTCTTTACAGCATCAGATCTTGCTTCTATCACCAGTCATGTCGGGGCGGCAGCCGGGAGGAACTACCCAGCGTCCGAGGTCAGTGGTAGCCGGGAGAAGCCACCTCGCGCAAGAGGCCAGGGGCGATGACCCTGAGGAGCCACCCCAAGCCCGAGGCCAGGGGAGGCGGCCGGGAGGAGCAACCCAAGGAGCAGTGGCTGCATAGGCGCAGGAGGGCCTAGAGGAGCTATCCCACGTTGAAGGTCAGGAACGGTGGCGGTAAGGAGATACCCCTCATCCAAGGTAAGGAACAGTGGCTGTGCTTTGCTGGAGCAGCCGTGAAGAGATACCCCACACCCAAGGTAAGAGAAACCCAAGTAAGATGGTAGGTGTTGCAAGAGGGCATCAGAGGGCAGGCATACTGAAACCATACTCACAGAAAACTAGTCAACCTAATCACACTAGGACCACAGCCTTGTTTAACTCAATGAAACCAAGCCATGCCTGCGGGGCAACCCAAGACGGACGGGTCATGGTGGAGAGGGCTGACAGAATGTGGTCCACTGGAGAAGGGAATGGCAAGCCACTTCAGTATTCTTGCCTTGAGAACGGCATGAACAGTATGAAAAGGCAAAATGATAGGATACCAAAAGAGGAACTCCCCAGGTCATTAGGTGCCCAATATGCTACTGGAGATCAGTGGAGAAATAACTCCAGAAAGAATGAAGGAATGGAGCCAAAGAATACACAGAAGAACTATATAAAAAAGATCTTCATGACCCAGATAACCATGATGGTGTTATCATTCACCTAGAGCGAGATATCCTGAAATGCAAAGTCAAGTGGGCCTAAGGAAGCATCACTACGAACAAAGCTAGTGGAGGTGATGAAATTCCAGTTGAGCTATTTCAAATCCTGAAAGATGAAGCTGTGAAAGTGCTGCACTCAATATGCCAGCAAATTTGGAAAACTCAGCAGTGGCCACAGGACTGGAAAAGGTCAGTTTTCATTCCAATCCCAAAGAAAGGAAATGCCAAAGAATGCTCAAACTACTGCACAATTGCACTCATCTCACACACTAGCAAAGTAATGCTCAAAATCCTCCAACTCAGGCTTCAAAAGTACATAAACCGTGAACTTCCAGATGTTCAAGCTGGATTCAGAAAAGGCAGAGGAACCAGAGATCAAATTGCCAACATCCGCTGGATCACAGAAAAAGCAAGAGAGTTCCAGAAAAACATCTACTTCTGCTTTACTGACTACATCAAAACCTTTGACTGTGCGGATCACAACAAACTGTGGAAAATTCTTAAAGAGACTGGAATAGCAGACCACCTGACCTGCCTCCTGAGACACCTGTATGCAGGTCAAGAAGCAACAGTTAGAACTGGACATGGAACAACAGACTGTTTACAAATCGAGAAAGGAGTACCTCAAGCCTGTATATTGTCACCATGCTTATTTAACTTATATGGAGAGTACATCATGCAAAATGCTGGGCTGAATGAAGCACAAGCTGGAATTAAGATTGCCGTGAGAAATATCAGTAACCTCAGATATGCAGATGACACCACCCTTATGGCAGAAAGCGAAGAAGAACTAAAGAGCCTCTGGATGAAAGTGAAAGAGGAGAGTGAAAAAGCTGGCTTAGAATTCAACATTCAGAAAACTAAGATTATGGCCTCTGGTCCCATCACTTCATGGCAAATACATGGGGCAACAATGGAAACAGTGACAGACTTTATTTTGGGGGGGGCTCCAAAATCACTGCAGATGGTGACTGCAGCCATAAAATTAAAAGACACTTGCTCCTTGGAAGAAAAGCTATGACCAACCTAGACAGCATATTAAAAAGGAGAGACATTACTTTTGCCAACAAAAGGTCCATCTAGTCAAAGCCATGGTTTTTCCAACAGTCATGTATGGATATGACAGTTGGACTATACAGAAAGCAGAGTACCAAAGAATTGATGCTTTTGAACTGTGGTGTTGGAGAAGACTCTTGAGGGTCCCTTGGACTGCAGAGATCCAACCAGTCTATCATAAAGGAAATCAGTCCTGAATATTCATTCGAAGTACTGATACTGAAGCTGAAGCTCCAATACTTCGGCCACCTGATGCGAAAAACTGACTCATTAGTAAAGACCCTGATACTGAGAAAGACTGAAGGCGGGAGAAGGGAACGACAGAGGATGAGATGGTTGGATGGCATCACCAACTCGATGGACATGAGTTTGAGTAAGCTCCCGGAGTTGGTAATGGACAGGGAAGCCTGGCGTGCTGCAGTCCATGGGGTCACAAAGAATCGGACACGACTGATTGAACTGATGTTGCATTTTTGAAATGAACTGTTTTATTCTAGGGAAAGCTAGCAACTTTACCTGTGGAAGGCAGCACAGCAAACCCATCAAGAACCTTGACTGTAATCTTGCCTCTGCCACTTACTAACCATAGTATCTAAACAACTGCCTCACTTTTCACCTAAATAAAATGGGAATAACAGTATCTACACCTCAAGGGATTGTTGTGAAGATTAAATAAGAATCCACAAACTGAAGTGTCAGGCACACAGCCCCCAGTAAATATTTATATAAATTTTATGATATAGGAAATGTTTATTCCATAGGAAAAATCGTTTTTTTATATTATAATTAGTCATAGTCATATAATAGTCAAATCACTATTATTAGGATTTAAAGGTTATATTTAAGACAAAAATTGTATTCAATAGTTAAAAATGGAAATCGAAGACTAACATGGAATTATGACAAGAAAACAAATATGTTTAAATAAATCATACTTGAATAAAATGTTCAAACACACAATGTTCAGGGTGGGGGGAAAGTATCTTCTACAATAAAACTTACCTCAGAGCAGGCCAAATGTCTGACATTGGTGAACCAATTGACGTGAGCACGACAATGATCAAATGCGTGAATGAGCTCGTGGGTGACCACTCTGTTCATATGGGCCTGATTACGGATATTATTCTGGCACAGAACAATCTAAGAGGCACCAAAATGAGAGAAGGTCAGTTATTTCCAAGAGCTACTCTCATAAGATTCCACCTTCACTCTCACCTGAGGGGGCTCACTTCATGGAAAGCCTCACCTATTCTTCTCTATCGAGCCCACACCCACCCCACCATCAAGGCCCAGTCTTCTCCATACATGCCAGGAAGCCTTCCCCAAGGGCTCTCCTCTCCTTGGACTGCACAGCACTTAGTATAATGACATTTATTCACATACCATCCTCGCTGGGTGGACTGCACCAGCCTGTCTTGGACTCTTAATAATATTTAACTGTGGACCTTGGAATGAACCAGAGACTCAAATTCCAGCCCCACTCCTTTCTAAGTCAGTGACCTTGGGCAAGTTTCTTAAGCTTTCTGTGCCTCAGTTTCCTCAACTATTAAAAGGAGATGACTTTCATTACCTACCTCATAGAACTGTGAGAATTAAATGAGAATATATGTAAAATGCTTATCAAGTTTCTGAATGAGCAATGAATCAACAATGCATGACCACACTGTCCCATTCTACTAGAATTGCCAGGAAAAGTCCTCAGAAAGGCCTTCAGAAAGAAGTGCAAAAAGCCAACAGCACACTTTACAGGAGGACCCTATAAGAATAACAAAGACATGAGGGGTCCTAATAATAACAGTTTCTACTTACTCCGTACTTACTATGTGCAGACACTGGGACATGTCCCAGGTATTTTATATACATTCATTCAACATTCATTTATTCAATAATATTTATCAAGACCTATTAGATTTACAGTCTACAAATGGAGATAGAAATTAATCAAATATTTACCAAAATGTTTGAGCACATGCAATAACAATTGTTATGAGTACATACAATGGAGTACCAGACCTGATCTGCAGAGTTGGGAAATGGTTCTGTGCAGAAGGAATGTTAAAACTGGGATCTAATGGATGAATGAACAGGAGTCAAATTTGAGGAGAGGGGAAGGGAGCATTCCAGAGAGAGAATAATACATGCAAAGGGTAGGGGGAGGGTTGAAGGACAAGAATGTTTGAGAAGGTGAAGGTAGGCCCATAGGACTGAAGCACAAAGTTGGAGGTGGTAGGCATGAGGTAGGGCTGGTGAGGTCATCAGGGCCAAGTCACTCTTTATCCTGACAGCAATGGGCAGTCACTGAAAGGGAACAGTGAAACAGGGGGTGTTTTATTTTGCTTTCATTCTTTTGACCACAATTGGAAAAACAGGCATAAGATGATCCAAACTGGATGCAAAGAGACTAACTGAATGAGAATAAAGTATTCTAGACAAGAGATAATAGTGCCCAAGCTAGAGTGGTGGAAGCCTAAAAGGTATTTAGGAGGTAGATTGCACAAAATTTGGTGCTGGATAGAAAATGAGAAGGGAATCAGAGGTATCAAGGATGATCCCTAAAGTTCTAGCTTGGGTAATAGGATGGATGGTGGTACCATTCACTGAGATATGCAAAACTAGAAGACCAGGTTGGGTGGAGATGGAGGATGGTAAAAAATCATCAATTTGAATTTGGACCTGTCAGGTCTGAGATGCCTTTAAAACTTCCAAGTATAGGTGTGCAGTGAACACTTAGCTCTACGGATGTGGAGCTCAAGAGAGTTCTGACCTAGCAAAACAAATAAGATCACCTTGGCAGAGTGCCAGATAGAAAAGAAGGGGCTGTAACACTCTGGATTAAGGGACTTCAACATTTAAGGGCTGATACAGGAAGCTGAGCTACCAAAGGAGCAATTGCAGGAGTGCTGCATACCAGAAAGCACGGCAAGCAAGTGGCATTAGCTGTTCAAGTCAAGCGAATGCATGAGATACGAGCCAGCAATCCACTCTAGGCAGAGACCCTACAGCAACTCCTGCGTGTGTGCTTCAGGAGAGAAGGCGAAGAATTCACAGCAGCATTGCTTATAATAATATAGTTGGAAATGACATTAGAGAGAGTAAACTCTACTACAGACATACAATGGAATAATATATACAAAAGTGACACTAAATAAACCAGGGATGCATACAAGACAGAAGAATCTCACAATGTTGTACAAAAGAATTAAGTTACAGAGGACTATATCCTGTATAATTTCATAAAATGACAGAGTATTACATATGACTTCAAGTATATATAAAGCTTAAAAGCAGGCAACAAAGGACTTTCCTGGTGGTCCAGTGGCTAAGACTCCACGCTCCCAGGGCAGGGGTCTGGGGTTCGATCCCTGGTCAGGGAACTAGATCCCATATCCCACAGCCACAGGTTTTATATGCCATAACTAAAGATCCCACATTTTGCAATGAAGATGAAAGATCTCACTTACCACAACTAAGACCTGGTTCAGCCAAATAAATAAATTTTTTTAAAACTTTTTTAAAAGCAGGCAACTACATAACACAATGTTTGACTGTATACATAGATGTTAAAACCATTCAGACAAGCAGGGAATGATTATTACGAAAGTTAAAAATAAGAAAGGGGGGCTATGATCCAAGAAGGGGCACACAGGCTTCTAAAGTCCCAGCAGGGCTTTATTTCTCAAATCTGTGTGGTAGTTATACAGATGTTAATTTTATTATTATGACTTAAAGCATACACATAGGTTTGTTATTCTTCTGTATGAATGAGATACTTTACAACACAAATTTTAATTAAAAAGAAAAGAGCTCCCAACTGTGTATAACACTGCTGAGAAATATGATGAAGATTCAAAATGTGCACTCTATTTAACTCCAAAAGGGAATGGACCCACCTGGAGAGCTATAGGTGTTACAGTTATCAATTTACAAACAAAGGGATAACAAAGCTGTCGTACATATACACAATGGAATATTACTCAGCCATTAAAAAGAATGCATTTGAATGAGTTCTAAAGAGGTGAGTGAAACTGGAGTCTATTATACAAAGTCAAGTAAGTCAGAAAGAAAAACACCAATACAGTATACTGAAAACCAGGGATGCATACAAGACAGAAGAATCTCACAATGTTGTACAAAAGAATTAAGTTACAGAGGACTATATCCTGTATAATTTCATAAAATGACAGAGTATTACATATGACTCCAAGTATATATAAAGCTTAAAAGCAGGCAACAAAGGACTTTCCTGGTGGTCCAGTGGCTAAGACTCCACGCTCCCAGGGCAGGGGTCTGGGGTTCGATCCCTGGTCAGGGAACTAGATCCCATATCCCACAGCCACAGGTTTTATATGCCATAACTAAAGATCCCACATTTTGCAATGAAGATGAAAGATCTCACTTACCACAACTAAGACCTGGTTCAGCCAAATAAATAAATTTTTTTAAAACTTTTTTAAAAGCAGGCAACTACATAACACAATGTTTGACTGTATACATAGATGTTAAAACCATTCAGACAAGCAGGGAATGATTATTACGAAAGTTAAAAATAAGAAAGGGGGGCTATGATCCAAGAAGGGGCACACAGGCTTCTAAAGTCCCAGCAGGGCTTTATTTCTCAAATCTGTGTGGTAGTTATACAGATGTTAATTTTATTATTATGACTTAAAGCATACACATAGGTTTGTTATTCTTCTGTATGAATGAGATACTTCACAACACAAATTTTAATTAAAAAGAAAAGAGCTCCCAACTGTGTATAACACTGCTGAGAAATATGATGAAGATTCAAAATGTGCACTCTATTTAACTCCAAAAGGGAATGGACCCACCTGGAGAGCTATAGGTGTTACAGTTATCAATTTACAAACAAAGGGATAACAAAGCTGTCGTACATATACACAATGGAATATTACTCAGCCATTAAAAAGAATGCATTTGAATGAGTTCTAAAGAGGTGAGTGAAACTGGAGTCTATTATACAAAGTCAAGTAAGTCAGAAAGAAAAACACCAATACAGTATACTGATGCATATATATGGAATTTAGAAAGATGGTAACAATGACCCTATATGCGAGACAGCAAAAGACACAAAGATGTAAAGAACAGTCTTTTGGACTCTGTGGGAGAAGGTGAAGGTGGGATGATTTGAGAGAATAGCAATGAATCATGTATATTATCATATGTGAAACAGATCACCAGCCCAGGTTCGATGCATGATACAGGGTGCTCAGGGCTGGTGCACTGGGTTGACTCTGAGGGATTGGGATGGGGAGGGAGGTTGGAGGGGGTTCAGGATAGGGAGCACATGTACACCCATGGCTGATTCATGTCAGTGTATGGCAAAAACCACTACAATACTGTAAAGTAATTAGCCTCCAATTAAAATAAATTAATAATTTTTTTAATTTACAAATGAGGAAACAGAGAATAAAATTAATAACTTGCCCAAGCCCCACAGCTAATAAGCAGGGGAATAAGGATTTGAACTCAAAGTCTATCTGACTCCAAAACTCAGACACCTCACCCCTCTGCTATGTTGCTCTTTCCCATGATTTCCCTGAAACAGATATAAATAACCAAAAAACACATAATGTCCCTAGCAGGAAACAATTAAACATAGTTAAATGTGTGTTATATACTCATGATGCAATCAGTGACGTACAACACTTTTATCTACCCTCATCACAGATCTATCTACCACCTCGAAACTCTGTCAGAACCCCCCACTGACTTAAAACTAACATGTGTTGACTTGAGTGTAATTTACAAGAGAAATTTCATTTAATTCTCATAATCAGTCTGTGAGATAAATACAATCAATACCCATATATTACAGATGAGAAAACTCACTCTCCTCATGAAAAATTCTCAAAGATGCATCACTTCCCACTGTGTAAAGATGAAACTCTTTATCCTGACATTCAAAGCCTCCCACCATATAGCAGCTGAACAGCACAATATCCCCTATGATAACCACACCCACCTCCAAGAATTTAACCTGCCTCAAATTCTATCTTTGTCTGCATTCACGTCTTGTCTCCCCTGTGAGATGTGAGGACCTTAAGGGTCAGAATCGCAACTACCCATTTTTTTTTAATCCTGCACAAAGTCTACCAAGTAGAATGCCTGGCATGTGGAAGGCACTCAGCAAACATGAGGAGAACTGGAGGAGAGAAAACAACTTGGTAAAACGCCTACCTGAGACACTGAAGCGTCAAAACCTCCACTGACATTTCCATTACAATCTTCACAAGAAAAGTGTCTGTCTTTGTTAACAGCACTAGAAGGCAAGAATGGATTAAAGAGACAAGGTCCAGAAGCAGTGTCCGTGGGGCACGGCCCTGGGCCAGGAGACCCGGATCACCCACATCTCCACCACTGCCACACAGGACACCCTGGGAAAGCAACTGAACGCCTCCAGCACTTAGTTCTCTCATCTGTAAAATAAGGAGACTGTCTTTGCAAAATCAATTCCAGTTCAAACGCTATGCCGCGAGTCCATGAAGCATTGGCTCCACTAATGAAGACCACACTGGAAATATGCTGGAGTTTCTACCCTCGGGCCAGAATGTTAAGAAGGGGAGCTCAGAAGTCACTTTTTCTGATCTCCTCAAAGTTGAACGATACCTGGAAGGCTACTGTATGCATAACAAACTGAGACTTCTTCTCTATTAAGGATAATGCTGAGACTGGCATAGTGGAAAAACCAGGTTTGGTAATTAGTTACGATAAAGATTTTAAGTATTGTCTTTACTAAATACCTGAGGTGAATGGTGGAGCCAGAGATGTGGAGTTAGGGCAGAAGAGGTCCGGAGAGAACCAGGCCTGCCTGGAGAGAATGGGGCCAACCACCACCTACCATGTGGAAATGGCTCTGTGACCTGAAGTGAAAAATCTGAAGTAGTTCCAGTTTTGGGGGGATGGGGGAGAAAGGGGTGGTTTGTTTTCAGCAGTCAGAATATAGAGTAGCACTTTAAAAAGATTTACTTACCAACCTGAATGCTTCATGGCATCAAGTAGAAGTTTGACATATGGATCTAGAAAGATATTGATTCAATTACATATGGTAATTGGAAAAAAAACAGCAGCAATTAAATTATCCCAATATTATGAAAGAAAAAATACCTCTCAAATCTTAGTGAAGTAATATTAATATCTAATTTTAAGTAATACTAATTAGTAATTAGTAATAATTTAAGTAATACTAATATCTTAAAATTGATTTTAAAATGAATACAAAAAGATAAGCTTAAATTAACATAAAAGCAAGTCTCTAATGAAATGAAACACTGACAGAAATACCAAAAAGTGTACCACCAAACATCTTAGATAGTATCAAATATGCTTCTCAGTTAAATGATCAAATACAATGTGTTAAAATATATACCAAAAGACTGAGGGAACGTATATGTACAAAATATACCAACATGACTGTGATCATAGCCACAGAAATGAACAGCAGCACAGTATCCAGATTAGAGGAAGGCAGTAAGTGGCCCCACTGTGGTCTGCCCTCATCTGTACACAGCATCCCATTCTGAGTACCACACTCTAAACAGGACCTGCCAACCAAAGCTGTTCCACAGG
The DNA here is from genome assembly GCA_006410635.1 of Cephalophus harveyi. Classification (NCBI taxonomy): domain Eukaryota; kingdom Metazoa; phylum Chordata; class Mammalia; order Artiodactyla; family Bovidae; genus Cephalophus; species Cephalophus harveyi. The sequence goes on from SJYT01064817.1 coordinate 78,066, forward strand.
GGAAAGTGACTGGAATAGTTCAGGGCTATGTTCCACAGGAAGCAAGAAAGGGATTTGGAGATTTGGAAAGGAGAAAGAAGATACACAGATGGCCAAAAGGCACACGCAAAGAGGTTCAACATCTCTAGCTATTAAAGAAATGCAAATCAAAACTACAATGAGATATCACCTCACACTGGCCAGAATGGCTATCATCAAAAAATCCACCAACAACAAATGGTGGAGAGGGTGTGGAGAAAAGGGAACCCTCCTGCACTGTTGATGGGAATGTAAATTGCTACAGCCGCTATGGAGAACAGTACAGACGTTCCCCAAAAAAACTAAAAATCAAGCTACCACATGACCCTGCAATCCCACTCCAGGGCACATATATGGAGAAAACCATGTTCTGAAAGGATACATGCACGCCAGTGTTCATTGTGGCACTGTTTACAAGAGCCAAGACATGGAAGCAACCTAAATGTCCACCGACAGGAATGGATAAAGATGATGTGGTACATGTACACAGTGGAATATTACTCGGCTACTAAACAGAATGAAATAATGCCATTTGCAGCAACACGGATGGACCTAGAGTGTGTCATACTGGGTAAAGTGTCGGGGGCCAGCGTGAGGAATCCCGCCCATGACAAGGTCATGCGGAAGGAAGCCTGACAAAACGCAAGGACATGATCAGGTTTCAGGGGTTCCCCCTGGAATTTCCTGAGCACCCACCCCCCCAAAAAATAAGAATCTGTCGGCCTTTGTACTCTGCTTTTCCACTCTTTTAATATTCTCTGGAAAAAGTCAAATCAGGGCTTTAGTCTTCTGCATTTGAAAGGGATGTTTCAGTTAAACCCCCTCTAATAGTTCTCTAGCTTGCCTAACAGGTTCCCCCAGACCTCTTACAGCTTGTCAATTGCTTACAGCCCCCCAACTGCAAGAGGCACTAAACTTAAAAGCATCTTAAAGATACAGAACCTTTTCTAAAGAGTTAAAAATCATATTGGTGACGAGTTTTCACTGTTGACTCAATGATTGCTGCCAGGCCTCCATATTCTTTATCTTTTAGGTACCTGGGAGGATGTTAATCAATGTAAACAGGATATGGGAAAAGATATATAGCAGTTTTGATGTTAGAGACACTAGACTTTTGAGTTAATTACTTTTCTTTTGTTATAAATCACTGCACTCCTTTCACTTGTTATAAATTGCTGTATCTTTGCTATGTAAGAACATAACTTTATTTAGTTGCTTTCTGAGAGTGGCACCAGACTTTGGGAAGATCAACACAAATAAGTCTTTTGGTTGACAAACCCTTATCGGAAAAAGGCTGTAAAATGTTAATTGGCCCTTTTTGGCCCTAAGATGATGTAAATTACCTAAGACTTGTGTATACAATTAGGTATGCAGAGAGAAAAGCCTGGTTTTGATAAGAGTCTGGGCTGCTAACACTGCATAATTTTATATTACCCATTGATCTCTAAGTACAATCAAAAAGGTATAAAAGGCCTTTCCAGACAATAGGAGCCAGGGCCAGTCGCTGGACTGTTTTCCCCCGTGTCTCCTCTTTACTCTAATTTCAGGCTGAATTCCCATCTGGGGCGTGGAGGCTCACCAAGTCTACTTACTTGTCCCGGCTTCTAAGATCCGTAAGAGAGAGAGTCCAAAGCGGGGCACTCTCCGATATTCAAACGGATGCCTGCGGCCTAATGTAGATGGTGCAAGTTCCTTGTCTGAACTTTATTGGCTTTCCACATAAACCAAGTTATTCAGCCTCCTTTCTCCGCTTAATTTTCCTACTACACTATTTCTTTCTAATCTAATCTTATATTAATAAATAAATAAGTCTTTCCTCGCCAACGCCATCCCCGCTTCGAATTCCATGGATCCACTGGGGCTGGACCCCGGCAGTAAAGTAAGCCAGAGAAGGAGAAATACCATATGACATCCCTTATATACGGAATCTAAAAAGAAACGATAACAAATGAACTTACAAAATAGAAAGAGACTCACAGACAGAAAACAAATTTATGGTTGTGGGGCAGAGTGGGGGTGTGGGAAGGAATAGTTAGGGACTTTGGGAAGGTCATGTACATATTGCTATATTTAAAACAGATAACCAACAAAAACCTATTGAATAGCACATGGAACTCTGCTCACTGTTACTTGCCAGCTTAGATGGGAGGGTAATTTGGAGGAAAATGGATACATGTATATGTATGGCTGAGTCCCTATGCTGTCCCAACATTGTTAATAGGCTATACCTCGGACATGACTGAAGCGACTTAGCAGCAGCAGCACCAATACAAAATAAAAAGATTAAAGTTTAAAAAAAAAGATTTAACTAAGGCCACAATAATTTCAAGTATCTGAAGGGGTGTCATGTGGGAATAGATTCTGCCAACATTTGTTCAGAGAGCAGAACAAGGACCAAAGGGCAGAAGTTACATGGAGCACATTTCAACTCAGCATGAGAAAGGGTTTTTCCAACAATTACAGCAGTCGATACAAGAGCCTGGTAGCCTCAAAGGGCTTCAAAGATAACCTGTTCCAACAGAGATCTAAAACACTCTGGTCAATTGACTGCACAGAGGTTTCCGGTCAGTGATGGGGGTGAAAAGGCCTAGACAACTCTGGAGGCCCCCACCACCACTTCTAAGAATCTATGAGCCTGTTAAAATTACATGAAAATATAAGGAACCCAAGCGCCTCTAACATCAACTTTTCACATAGATGTCCTGTCTGAGAATATAAATGCACAGCAAATTACGTGATGTAAGTCAAAAGAAAAAAAGATATTAAGGTTTTCAAATGCTGAAAGCAAAAGCAGGTGAGTAAAAGTATTGTTGGATGAGAAAGTTAGGTATCGGTTAATGCTTTTCTAACCTGATCCCTCTTGAAGAGTGTTAACAGTAAAACAATTACTATTAATAAATACTACTTAGTGTATATCAAGTATCAGGCACCATACTAAGTGCATTATTACTGAAGCAACTGACAGTTTTACAGAGCTGAAATGGGTTCAAAAGTCTAGTGTCCTCTTTAAAATAAAAAAAAAATGCTGGGAACACATTGGTTTGGTTCTTCAAAGAAGGATCTGCAGTATTTAGAATGGATGTGCTCTGGAGAAAAATAAAACAAATGTCTCCCTTGAGGCCTGATCTCTTTCATCACACTCATCCCAGGGATAGGATTTTAAAGCTGCAGGTTGATGCTTTAATACACTAACAGGTTCTCCAGCAGCTTTCCCCTTGGAAGGCTGAAGCGGGTTAATTCCTACTGGGGCTCAAGTTCAGCACCTGGTCCTTCTCACTTTCTATCTCAACTCTTCCTCCACTTTTTGGCTCTTCCACTGTAAGAACAGCTACAGTTTGTTTATTCAGCTCCTGATACACTGGCACTTTACACTTATAAAACCTATTCCTCACAACAACCCTAAAAGAGGTACTTTCACCCCTTCCCAACTCCCTTTTCCTTTCCCTGATAAAGACAGACAAGATCAGAGAGTTAAATCACTCTTCCACGTGTAACAAGGAAAGGGATCAAAATTTAAACCCACGTCTAAATCTGCAGCCCATCCTTTCCACTGCATTCCACTTTGGAACATTTCAATGGCAGGGTCCCAACTACTCTCTGTATTTGCCCAAAGCAGAATCTAGGAGGCATTTGATACCTATTTGCAAAGTAAATAAAATGTCATCATTCCCCTCTACTCCCCTTTCTCCTCCCCAGATTCCTGGAGATGCAGGTAATCTCAAGAAGGATGGAAAACTCACCGAGTGGTTGACTTTCGAACTGTCACTGGCCAGCTATGAAACAGTAGTCTTATTTTGGGACAAACAAGTTTGTCTTTGATTCTCTTAATGTATCTAAAGTAAACTTGGGAAGTCTAGGGCCTTGTAAAAAAGTTAAGAAATCTCTAGTGCAATGTCCCTGGATTTAGAAACTGATCAGCAAATGGTGTCCCTATGTAACCCACAGCAATGGTTTTTAACCTTATCAGGTTCATGGGCATCTCAGAACATCATGGGGCTATGAACTCTCTCCTCAGAAAAATGCCCTTGCTGCTGCTAAGTAGCTTCAGTCGTGTCCGACTCTGTGCGACCCCAGAGACAGCAGCCCACCAGGCTCCCCCGTCCCTGGGATTCTCCAGGCAAGAACACTGGAGTGGGTTGCCATTTCCTTCTCCAATTCATCAAAGTGAAAAGTGAAAGTGAAGTCGCTCAGTCATGTCCGACTCCTAGACCCCATGGACTACAGCCTTCCAGGCTCCTCCGTCCATGGGATTTGCCAGGCAAGAGTACTGGGTGGGTTGCCATTGCCTTCTCCGCAGAAAAATGCCTTTAGGAGCATACAAACAGGAGTTTCGCAGTCCATATCAGAAGTTCCCACATTCTTAAGCCCATCCGTGTATGAAGGTTAAGAACCCTTTTCAACAAAGAGTAGGACTGCAAAACTGTCTGCACTGCCAGCAGCAGTGAACCAGGAAAACACAGGGCAGGGCACAACCTTAAAGGATGACAGAGCTGTTGTGGACATGACGTAAAATGGTTAGAACCAATTAGGCCCAAGACAGCAGAAGATCCAACTTTCAGTAGATCTTGAGCCTTATTATATGCTCATTTTAATTTATCAGCATGCTAAATGACACAGCGCACAGCAGTTCCGAGGCTAACCATAAAAGGCCAAACAGTGGGCTCTGGCCCCAATCCTGGAAGTCCCCACCCTGTCTCCAAAAGAGTTGGAATAATACTCCCACTCATTAGCCTATGAAATTATCCAGCCCATAAAAACTAACCAGCCCATATATCCAGGCCACCCTCACCACCTGAGACAGACCACCTTCTGTCTATGGTACCTGGATCTCCCAGGGCCTCCCACCTTCTGAGACAGCCCACACTGTCTATGCAGTTTGTATCTCTCTCAATAAATCTACTTCTTACCTATCAGTTTGCCTTCTGCTCAATTCCTACCGCAGTGAGACATAAAGAACCTGAACTTCCTGAGGTGTGCGATTTCAATTAAAAGACAGCAGGTTCCGGTCCCAGCCTGCAGGGCTCAAGTCCCAATCTGAGTTTTAGCTGGGTTCAAATCCCATCTGAGTTGCGCGGTTTCAGCAAGTATGCTTTAATTAACGTAGCTCTTTAAAACTCTGCTTCACCTGGACTCTCCAGTCCCCATATTAATGCACAATTTACCTATGAAATGAGAGGATCTGTCAGAGTGTGAAGGAAAGGGCTAACTCCTAACCCGACTCCTCATTCACGCCACAGGCAATCATAGTCCTGAAGAGGGCCTCAGCGCCTTCTCTGATCGAAACTGAGGCTCAGCCCCCCCACACCCACCCCACGATGCCAAATCTGCCTTAACTCTGCCCTTGGGGCCAGAACCCGGCCCCCGCCACACCTGAGCCGAATCCGGAGCCCCCTAGCGGAGGGGTGCGGAGGCCCCTCCCTGCCCGCCCGGTCCCAGACCCCACCCCGCAGACGTCCAGCCCCCGGGTCAAGGCTCTTACTTGTGGCCAACGTCTTTAAGAGCATAAGCTGGCACTTCTGGTTGTTGGTGAAGAAACTGGAGAGGAACACTTGCTGTGGCTTCCCCTGAGTCAGCCGCTCGGAGAAGACTTGGCACCCGACGTGCTGCTGCTGCAGCTGCTCCCCTGCCACGGAGCCCGGCTCGCGCTCATCTGGAGCTTCTGCCATGCCGCCCACGGACTTTGCCGCGGCTTCTTCCTCCCGCTTCGGGCGGCGGAGGGTGAGAGAGGGAAAGGTAACCTCCCTCCCACCGCCCAGGCCCTCCCGCTGCCAGGCCGAACCGGCGCCAGCCCGGCCGCCGTCGCTGGGCGGGGCCAAGGACGTTCAGTGCCTGGGGTCTGCAACCCCGGACACAGACGGGGTGCCGGGGAAGAAGCGCGGGGCGGGGCGACGGTAACGGGGCGGGGCGGGGCGACGGTAACGGGGCGGGGCGGCGAATGCTGGGCGGGGCGATAGTTGCTGGGCGGGCCTAGAGGGGCGGGGCCAGGCGCCAGCTGGCTGAGCAGGCCTGTACCCTCGCAGAAAGCAGCCGGCCTGTTATGGGCTTCGCCGCTGCCCGTCGGCGTGCTTGTGCGATCCCCGCCTCGCTTCCTCGTGCACACTCCTTCCTTGCCTCCTGACCAGTGCGGCCATCAAATACCCTTCTCCCCCTGAAGGTTTTTGTCATCTTCCGACTTCCTGCTTTGTCCACCAGCAGGCTAACTGCAGTCTCTGGTCCACCTCTCTCTTGACGCCCCAAATATTGAAAGCACTGTTTCCCGGAAACGTTTGAAAACTGCAATTATAACGATTGGTCACTCTAAAGTCCTCAAAATATAAGACCAAACTCCTTTATTTTGCCTCATCTAGGCCATTCACCCACCCTATTTTTTTTGCCACCAAAAATAACTCTAATTGATGAAATAAATTCATATTTTATAGCAAGACAAGAATAATTTAAACATAAATTTTTTATCTGCCAGATCGAGCCTTTTCCCTCTCCCTTAGAGTGTATTGTGCATCTGCATTAACCAGAGGTTATAGTCCTTCTCAATCTTGTATAGTGTCAGGATGACCCACTACTTCATAACTCCTTGAGAGATAACCTTCCTTCTGTCAGTAATTCACTTGATGTATAACCCTTTATCTCAAAAACTTCTGTAACTGTTCTGTGACCCCTAAGGGGTGGGGCAGTCCTCAGAGAGCTTTCTGAAAGACGGTCTCCCAGATTATAAACCTCAGGTTGTCTCAAATTAAATTTTCCATTTCTTTCTTAGATCAACATAACAAAACACAACATTTTAACTTATACCTCCAAGCCTTAATTTGGTCCTTAAAATCCAGGTCCTGATCAAATCTACCTAATCCACAAGGCATTCCCAGATACTTTAATCAAAATTAATCTCTCCTGATCTCCCAATGTACAAAGTACTTTGTACCTATTATGGCTTCATCAATACCTGACAGGTTTTAACTAACTTGTGTTTCTCTTTTTCCACTAAATTTACTCAGTTCAGCTCAACATTTATTTAGCACCTTCTACGATGTGCCAGGCATGGCAGCAGAAACATAAGAGAACTTTTGAGGTTGAGAGGAGCATATGATTTATGTAAGAAAGGTATCTAAATCATAAAGATTCAAGAGATACTGAGGAATAAGAACAGTACCTATGTGTCAAAGGTGCTCAATAAATAACTAAATTGATTGAGATGCTCAGATTACTCATTCATATGAAACATAAAATTATGAACACCTCCTATGTACACAGACTGCTAAAGCTATAAGAAAAAAAGCTACTTTTTATTAAGCTGAGATACATTATTTGTTATCCCTACCACAACCCTGCAAAATAAATATTATCAGTATATTTTGCAGATAAAGAAAGTAGGCTCAACAAAACTGAATAATTTATCCAGGACCACACAACTAGCTCTAATGTAGTTAGGGAATTAAAATATACAAATATGGAAAACTAGACCATTATGTTGTTGTTGTTCAGTCGTCCAATTGTGTCAGACTCTGCAAACCCATGAATTGCAACAGTCCAAGCCTCCCAGTCCCTCACCATCTGCCAGAATTTGCCCAAGTTCCTGGACTTTGCATCAGTGATGTCATCCAGCCATCTCATCCTCTGACGCCCTCTTTTCCTTCTTCCCTCAATCTTTCCCAGCAACAGGGTCTTTTCCAGTGAGTCAGCTGTTCATATCAGGTGACCAAAATACTGGAGCTTCAGCTTCAGCATCAGTCCTTCCAATAAGTATTCAGGATTGATTGCCTTTAAGATTAACTGGTTTGAACTCCTTGCTGTCTAAGAGACTCTCAAGAGTCTTCTCCAGCACCACAGTTCAAAGGTATCAATTCCTTGGCATTCTGCCTTCTTTACCGTACAGCTCTCCCAACTGTATGCAACCACTGGGAAGACCATAGCTTTGACTATATGGATCTTTGTCAGCAGAGTGATGTCTCTACTTTTCAACACACTGTATAGGTTTATCATAGCTTATCAGTCATCTTCTGATTTCATGGCTGCAGTCACCATCCACAGTGATTTTAGAACCCAAGAAGAGAAAACCTGTCACCACTTCCACCTTTTCCCCTTCCATTTGCCGCCGGATGCCATGATCTTAGTTTTTTTAATATTTAGTTTTAAGCTGGCTTTTTCACTCTAGAGGAGGGAATGGCAAACCACCCCAGTATGCTTGCCGTGAGAACCTACACCATTATCAGTTCAGTTCAGTTCAGTAGCTCAGTCGTGTCCAACTCTTTGCGACCCCATGAACCGCAGCACGCCAGGCCTCCCTATCCATCACCAACTCCCGGAGTTCACTCAGACTCACGTCCATCAGGTCGGTGATGCCATCCAGCCTTCTCATCCTCTGTCGTCCCCTTCTCCTCCTGCCCCCAATCCCTCCTAGCATCAGAGTCTTTTCCAATGAGTCAACTCTTCGCATGAGGTGGCCAAAGTACTGGAGTTTCAGCTTTAGCATCATTCCTTCCAAAGAAATCCCAGGGCTCATCTCCTTCAGAATGGACTGGTTGGATCTCCTTGCAGTCCAAGGGACTCTCAAGAGTCTTCTCCAACACCACAGTTCAAAAGCATCGATTCTTCGGCACTCAGCCTTCTTCACAGTCCAACTCTCACATCCATACATGACTACTGGTAAAACCATAGCCTTGACTAGACGGGCCTTAGTCGGCAAAGTAATGTCTCTGCTTTTGAATATACTATCTAGGTTGGTCATAACATGCTTCCTGACCTGCATACAGGTTTCTCAAGAGGCAGGTCAGGTGGTCTGGTATTCCCATCTCTTTCAGAATTTTCCACAGTTTATTGTGATCCACACAGTCAAAGGCTTTGGCATAGTCAATAAAGCAGAAGTAGATGTTTTTCTGGAACTCTGTTGCTTTTTCCATGATCCAGCAGATGTTGGCAATTTGATCCCTGGTTCCTCTGCCTTTTCTAAAACCAGCTTGAACATCAGGAAGTTCACGGTACACCATTATAAGTTAGTGTAATTAGTCTGGAATTCTCAGGGAAGGCTAGATAGAGAAGATGGGGCCTGAAATGGACTATAAAATGTGAACTTCTGAAATGCTATTCAACTACATGAATAAGCAAAGAAATACAAATTAAAAGGTGTCATTCACCCCACTATATTACCAAACATTTTTTTTGATGCTCATTGCTGAAGGCAACAGAGAGAAAACTAGAAAACTGTATACCAAAATATGATCAGTAGTTGTGTACATATCAGATTATTTTTATTACATTCATCCACATTTTCCTAATGTTCTACAGTAAGTATTACTTTTATAATCAGAAAAAGAAACTTTTAAAAATTGAGTAGGCTTTGGATGCCATATGTGTAATTTCATCCATTTATACTATAAAGTCATGAGTGGAATGGGAAGGCATTTGAAAGAGAGGAAGTGCAAACACAAATTACTAAGTTAAAAAGAGAAAAATAATTACGGCAGAGAAATGAGAACTTAGGCAAAGATTTAGCTATAAGGATTTTCATTTCTCCACTGCAGTACTAATTAAGAACAGAAAGAAGGGATTTCTCTGGTGGCCCAGAGGGAAAGAAGTCACCTTGAAGTGCAGGGGACATGGGCTCAAGGGACCTGGGTTTGATCCCTGGTCAGGGAACTAAGATCCTACATGCCTTGGAGCAACCACTGAGCCTGAGCGCAGCAACTACTGAAGCTGGCATACTCTGGAGCCCACGCCACAACTAGAGATCCTGCATGCCGCAACTAAGACCCAACACAGCCTCAACTAAGACCTAACACAGCCAAACAAATTTAAAAAAATTTTAAGGATAGAAACTGTTTTAACAAAAAATACAATGGAAAACATACAACCATGTTGGTTTTTAAATGAAGTATGTTTATAAAAGCTTTTTAGATTATAAAATAGCATGTACAATGTAATTACTGCTTGAAACATTATATGCATAGAGAGGATCTGGAAGACTGCTCCAAAGTGTCTTCTGTGGTTGTTTACCAGTGAATGTTTAACCAAGCAGGACTCTATAGGGCCTTTCCAGGACAGACCCCTTTCTCCCGTACCCTCTGCTGTAGCTCCTCTCTGAAATACCAAGATAATAGTATCTGATACATACTTCCTGAATTACAGATACTAAAACCACCATCAAATGGGAGAAACTATCTGACAATCATGAGCCCCCAGACCCTATAGACACCTTAGGACTGACACTGTTAAATGCCCTATTATCTCAACATCAACCAGAGAATTGTACAGGAGCTAATCAGTACCCTGCAACCAGCCTCCCTCACCCAGCTTTTAAAAATCCTTCACTGCAGGCTTCCCTGGTGGTCCAGTGATAAAGAATCTGTCTTACACTGCAAAGGCCACAGGTTCAGTCCCGGGAAGATCCCACACGCAGGGAAGCAACTAAGCCCTCCAGTTGCAACTACTGAGGCCTTCACGCCTAGCGCCTATGCTCTACGAGAAAGTAGCACCGGCCCACTGACACTAGAGAAAGCCTCTGAGCAGCAACAAAAAAGACCCGCCACAGCCAAAAATTAAAATAATAAATCTAAAGAAAGAAATCTTGTGCTGAAATCCTTCAGGGAATTTGAGGTATTTGAGCCCTAGCTACCTTCTCCTTGCGGGGCCCGGCAAGACACTTTTGTCTGCTTCAAACTTCCACATTTTAGTTTGGGCTCACTGTGAAGAGGAAATTTGGCGGTTTGGTTTTGTTTCCGCCTGCGTGTGCTTGCCTTCATTTTCTAAAGCAAAAATAGTTGTTTTAGGAAGTTGTGTAAAGCTGCTTAAAATATCACAGCAACAAATGAAGTTGCACGTAACTTTAAAACGCTTTCTAGTTTTTTTTTGCAAATAATAATTCACTTATCGAGGGCCACCAAAAAATTCGGTGAAATTCGCCTTTCCTTAGCGATCCGTTTCGAAGGCAGAGAAAGAACAGAACAGTCTCCACCACCCACTGCAGGAATATGACATGCCCGTACCCAGAAACCCCACACCGCTAAGATATGCAAACCGACCGACTGGAGGAGTCAGTCCTCCGCACCCGGAAGTGAATTAGAGAAGGCGCGCGGCATTCTGGGAAGACTTATGCGAGCCTGGTTGGTGTGGCTGGCTGTTACCAGGGAAACCGAAGGCGCTCGACGGTCACCAATGGCTGGGCTCCTTTAGTGGGAGAGTCTGAGAAGCTCGATGATCATTTGGAAAGAGCGAAGAGGGAAGGAGGGCCCTTTGAAGAGGCAGTTGTCCTGCCGGGTTATCTAGTCTTGCCCGCAGGCTGAGCGCCTGCCCTGGGAATCTGAGCCACGCCCGCTTGTTCTTTGAGCCTTTCGGCCAAGTGAAGTAGCCCTGCGGCTCTTGACTATCATTACTTTTCTGCCCCTTCCTAGAAAATGTAAGTTGAGAATTTGTAATTAACACTGTAATGTGTTCTAATATCAACGTTAATTCTTGTTTATAAAATTGAGGACATTTTGGGGGACCACAAATTGAGAACTTAAAATTCACACGCAAACTGTAGACTGCCCATTGAGATATGGTAAGGAAATAAGGATTTTAGAACAAGAGAAATATTACTTTTCCCAAAGGGAATTATTTAATTCCATTAGGAAAATAAACAATATGAATATTTTTTCCCATGCGTTGTGCAGAAAATAGAAAAGTGTGGGGTTAATCACTTGTATTAGCGATCAGAGTGTAATCCTGGCCACAAAGGGATATTAATTACCACCCTCCTCCTCCTCCATGCTCAACTCCCCCTTTATGTTCCAGCTAACTTTAAATTTATGCAATACTGTGCTTTTTCAAGTCTCCCCCCTTTGCAAATGGTAAAAATGATCTTCCTTGCCTTGATTTTATTTGTTCGAATCCTCATTTAGTTATTATGTCCTTCCCTGGGACATTTGTCCAGCTCTCATTCAAGACAGAAAATACTCTTCTTTATGAACTTTTGAATAGTTATCATAGTAATTGTGATTTATTTAGAGACATCTGGTCTTCCAGCTTTAGAGACCTTTCTGTGGGCAGGGCATATCTTATATTCATCTCAATTGCTTTGATGCTCTGGCTCATTTGGTTCTCAACAGATATTTGCTGGATAAATGTGAACTATGTTAACTGGAGTCTAAAGGAATGTGAATTAAAATGAAATAAATGAGTGGCCACTGAAATAATAAATAATTGACTTTTTTTAAAAAAGGAATAAAACTTACCAGTTATAAGAAGTAACTTAAAATTTTCATGTATTACATGTAAGTTTTTTCTCTACATAAACATTTTTAGAATAGTTGAGTATATTTGAAGAAACCATTTTATGTCCTGCTTTTTTCACATGTATATAATATACTTCTGTTATTAAAATCTTAACAATAAAGACAGCACTGAAAATGTAAATCTGTTTGTAGTGAGTTGAAACAGATGAAGTGGACGTAGCATGTGAAGACAGTTCTTCTAAGAAGTTTGGCTGCAAGGTAAAGGAGAAAGGTCAGTAGTCAAAGCAGAATGGCAAGTGAAAGAAAGACACTTCCCTGGTGGCTCAGAGGTTAAAGCATCTGCCTGGAATGCAGGAGACCCGGGTTTGATCCCTGGGTCGGGAAGATCCCCTGGAGAAGGCAATGGCAACCCACTCCAGTACTCTTGCCTGGAGAATCCCATGGAGGGAGGAGCCTGGTAGGTTATAGTCCATGGGGTGGCAAAGAGTCGGACACGACTGAGCGACTTTACTTACTTACTTACTGTAAGGAAAAGAGACTTGGTGATGTTAATAGTATAAGATTAAAGAGTAGTAAGAGGATAACTGAATGATTCCCTAAAGAAATAGAAGGGAATGAGATCCACAGATCAGGTACATAGATAGGAGACAGAACTAGGAAGGAGGATGTCAAAGTGGGAATGCATGATATTAATTTTAAAACTATTGAAAACTGGCAAAAGAATAACAAAAATCTATCAAAAAGATACATTGTGTACATGTGTGTGCTGAGTCACATCAGTCATATCTGACTCTTTGCAACCCTATGTACCGTAGCCTGCCAAGTAATGTGGTCCATGGGATTCCCCAGACAAGAATACTGGAATGGGTTGCCATGCTGTCTTCCAAGGGATCTTCCCAAACCAGGGATCAGACTCCTGCATTGGCAGGCAGGTTCTTTGCCACTGGCGCCACCTGGGAAGCCCAAAGATATATTCAGTTCAGTTTAGTCGCTCAGTCGTGTCCGACTCTTTGTGACCCCGTGGACTGCAGCACATCAGGCCTCCCTGTCCATCACCAACTCCAGGACTTTACTCAAACTCATGTCCATCGAGTTAGTGATGCCATCCAACCGTCTCATCCTCTGTCGTCCCCTTCTTCTCCCTCCTTCAGTCTTCCCCAGCATTAGGGTCTTTTCAAATGAGTCAGTTCTTCCCATTAAGTGGCCAAAATATTGAAGTTTCAGCTTCAGCATCAGTCCTTTCAATGAATATTCAGAACTGATTTCCTTTAGGATGGACTGGTTGGATCTCCTTGCAGTCCAAGGGGCTCTCAAGAGTCTTCTCCTATACTATAGTTCAAGAGCATCAATTCTTCAGCACTCAGCTTTCTTGATAGTCCAACTCTCACATCCATACATGACTACTGGAAAAACCATAGCTTTGACTAGATGGACCTTTGTTGGCAAAGTAATGTCTCTGCTTTTTAATATGCTGTCTAGGTTGGTCATAACTTTTCTTCTAAGGAGCAATCGTCTTTTAATTTTATGGCTGCAGTCACCATCTGCAGTGATTTTGGAGCCCAAAAAAATAAAGTTTCTCACTGTTTCCACTGCTTCCCCATCTATTTGCTATGAAGTGATGGAACCAGATGCCATGATCTTAGTTTTCTGAATGTTGAGTTTTAAGCCAACTTTTTTACACTCCTCTTTCACTTTCATCAAGAGGCTCTTTAGTTCTTCGCTTTCTGCCATAAGGGTGGTATCATCTGCATATCTGAGGTTATTGATATTTCTCCTGGCAATCTTGATTCCAGCTTGTGCTTCATCCAGCCTAGCATTTCTCATAATGTACTCTGCATATAAGTTAAATAAGCAGGGTGACAATATACAGCCTTGACATACTCCTTTCCCTATTTGGAACCAGGCTGTTGTAAAGATATATTAGGTTGATGCAAAGGTAATTGTGGTTTGGACCATGAATTTTAAATCATTATAACTAGGCTCAAACACATCTTTATTAGTCAAAATAGGAACCGTTATAATCAACACATTTTGCCAATGAGAAATAAGTTTGTTAATTCTCATAGCATAAAAATCCATGCCTGAACTCTTTGCATTTTCTGCCTCCTGCAGCTTGTGGAAGCGTTTTCCCTATTAAAAAATTGTTGAAATACTTGAAGAAGTGGTAGTCGGTTGTCAAGAGGTCAAATGAATATGGCAGATGAGGCAAAGCTTCATAGCCCAGCTCATTCAACTTTTGAAGCATTGGTTGTGCAACATGTAGTCCAGCCGTTATTTGGAGAAAAATTGGGTCCATTCTGTTGACCAATGCCAGCTGCAGGCGTTGCAGTTTTCGGTGCATCTCATCAATTTACTGACCATACTTCTCAGATATTATGGGTTTGCTGGGGTTCAGAAAGCTGTAGTGGGTCAGACCAGCAGCAGACCACCAAACAGTGACCATGACCTTTCTTTTGTGCAAGTTTGACTTTAGGAAGTGCTTTGGAGCTTCTTCTTGGCCCAACCACTGATCTGGTTGTCACCAGTTATATACAATCCACTTTTCATCACACATCACAGTACAATCAAGAAATGGTTCATTGTTGTGTAGAATAAGAGAAGACTCTTTAAAATGATGGTTTTGTTTTTTTTTATTTGCAGTCAGTTTATGAGGCACCCACTTATCGAGCTTTTTCACTTTTCCAATTTCCTTCAAATGCCAAATCTACAATGAGTTCTTCAGCAACTTCTCGTGTAATTATAAGAGGATCAGCTCTGATGATTGTTCTCAGTTGGTCATTGTCAATTTCTGATGACCGGCCACTGCACTCCTCATCTTCAAGGCTCTTGTCTCCTTTGCCAAACTTCTTGAACTACCCCTGCATTGTAAGTTCGTTAGCAGTTGCTGGACCAAATGTGTTGTTGATGTTAGGAGCTGTCTCCGCTGCTTTGCGACCCATTTTGAATTCAAATAAGAAAATTTGAATTTTGTCTAACATCAAATTTGCTTTTTGTCTAACATCATTTCCCTAGTCCAAAATAAATATAAAATAAACAGCAAGTAATGTCATTAGCAAAAAAAAAAAAAAAAGTGAGAAGTGTGCATTAAAATGATGTAGAAAATAACCACATTTATTCCAGTATTAAATGGCAAAGTTCAACAATGCAAAAACCACAGTTACTTTTATACCAACCTAAATAGGTAAAAGTGGCCAATAAACAGGTATGTTCATCCACATTATTTAAAAATATAAATGGCATATTAAATGCCTATTAAATTGGCAAAGATTAAAAAGAAAATAGTATAGGTATTGGGCAGCTGTTCAATAAAACAAGATTGCAGATGAGGATAGAAACTGGTACATTTCCCCCTTTCCAGGCATTTTAGAAATATGTATCAAAATTCTTAAATGCTTTGACTAAATAAGTATGGGCTTCCCTGGTGGCTCAGACAGTAAAGAATCTGCCTGCAACGCGAAAGACCTGGATTCGATCCCTCAGTTGGGAAGATCTGGAGGAGTGCATGGCAACCCACTCTAGTATCTTACCTGGAGAATCCCCATGGACAGAGGAGCCTGGCTGGCTACAGTCAGTCCATGGGGTGGCAAAGAGTCAGGTAATGACTGAGCGACTAAGACAACAAACAAACAAGTATACTTCTAGGATGTTTTCAAAAGGAAATAATCAAAACTGCATATGTATGTTAAGTTGGGTGGGGTTCACTTCAGTTTCTCCACCAAAAAACACAGGTTAAATATTATTACATACTTGTTAGACATGGATAACGTGAATGTAGATAAGAGACATTCACTCATATCAATTTAAGTAAGAGCATTTGCAGGTTTTCTAGGAAGGGCGTGTAGAGCTGCAGTTTGACTAGCCTGATACACAATTATGGGATGCTTTGAACCATTTAAAATGACAATGTAGAAGACTGTTTAATGATAAGGAAAGATATATAAGAAAGAAAAGTGGGTTATGTAAGCAGCAGTATGTAGTTCTAACCATGTGGTGGTTTAACAGACAAGGAAACAGGCTTACAGAAATAAACTGTCCTAGGTCACCTGGCTGGTGAAGGACAAAGCCTAGATTTCAAACTAAGTCTGTCTCATGCAAAACCACCTTCTTAACTACTTCACTTCAAGGATGCAGGTAGACTTTAGAGGATGGAAAAAATTACATCAGGCAGGCAGAGACTAGGGAAGGATAATCTAAGTAGGAAAGAATAGCACTAAACTGAACGAAAAAGATTGGAAAGAATAGGTATGTTTCAGAACACACACACAGAGGAATATGAGATATATGCAGGTAAGCACTAGAGAATAAAGCAAGGAAGACTGGGGATAGATTTTTAAGATTCATAACCTTCAAAAACCTCACAGAAAAGTGGCCTCACTTAGGACATACCTTACAAAGGTTTTGAGCCTCAGGGCCTGATAAAGCAAGAGTCGTAAGCACAGAACTTTTGAACCTGAAAATTCTATGGGAGGGCCCTGAGTAGGGGATTTGGGGGACAATGGGTCCAGATTATGGACTTTCCCCAAAGTGAGGAAGGGGTCTAACGGCATGTAATAGAACCCTGTGAGGCCGAGTTCTATACAGTTGTATAAAATTGGTCAGGTGATGTTAAGTTCTTTGGATAGAAGGTGGAAGAGGCTATTATATAAGATGATCTTTTAGTATCTCTTCCTATCCTAACATTCTGTGATCTTATAGGCCAAAGATTACAAATTCAAATGCCTCAATTAAGGGTGAAGTGCTGCCTGTGTGCTCAGTCACTCAGCTGAGTCTGATTCTGTGCAACCCAATGGACTGTGTAGCCTGCCAGGATTTTCCTGGCAAGATACTAGAGAGAGTTCGCATTTCCTACTCCAGGGGATCTTCCTGACCCAGGGGTCGAATCCACGTGTCTTGTATTGCAGGTGGATTCTTTACCACTGAGCCATGAGAAGAATGTTTCATAAATGAGGAAATGAACTGAATGTAATAAAAATAAGAATTGGTAGAGATTAGAGTCAATCCTAAAGGAAATCCATCCTGAACACTCATTGGAAGGGCTGTTGCTGAAGCTCCAATACTTTGGCCACCTGATGCGAAGAGCCAACTTATTGAAAAAGACCCTGATGCTGGGAAAGATTGAAGGCAAAAGGAGAAGGGGGCAGCAGAGCATAAAATGGATAGATAGCATCACCGACTCAGTGGACACGAACTTGAGCAAACTCTGGGAGATAGTGGAGAACAGAGGAGCCTGGAGTGCTATGTCTATGGGGTCACAAAGAATCGGACACAACTTAGTGACTGAACAACAACAACAGAGATCAGAGTAGTATTTCAGATGTCTCATCTAAAACTCCAGTCATTCTGCCATGAATGAGGAGCCAGTGTTGCCTGATTTCCCAACTTTTCAAGAGAAACAGGAATATCGTACTTGCCTGGTGGCTCAGACGATAAAGAATCTGCCTGCAAGGCAAGAGACCTGTGTTCAATCCCTGGGTTGGGAAGACCCTCTGGAGAAGGGAACAGCTACCCACCCCAGTATTCTGGCCTGGAGAATCCCATGGACTGTATAGTCCTTGGAGTCGCAAAGAGTCAGACATGACTGAGAGACTTTTGCTTTCACTTTTCTTTCAAAAATATTATGCAAACCAAACAAAACACCTCTACTGGCTAAATAATAATTTTCAATTTCTTATAGATAAAAAAAAGGCCTAACAAGAATGATAAGTGTTTGAATGAAAATAATTAAGTATGAAGAAAGAGGAAGAAGTCAAACAGAATACCAAGATTTCCCCCTGGCACTGACTCGATGGACACGAGTCTGAGTGAACTCCTGGAGCTGGTGATGGACAGGGAGGCCTGGTGTGCTGCGATTCATGGGGTCGCAAAGAGTCGGACACGACTGAGCGACTGAACTGAACTGAACTGAATGAAGAGGAGGTGATATACATTAATGTAAATACTAAAGTCAGCAGAAGGCTTAAAGACAGAAGGTGTTTGTGAGTTTTGTTGTTTTGTTTTTTTTAACACTGAACAAATTTCTCATTTATATGTGTCCACAGCACATGAATCAAATTCAGCTTTTGAGTTTGAGAAATCTATGAGATTATCAGGGAAAGGGTGCAGGAAGTGGACAGCAGTTTGGGGAGTGAAGATGAAAGGGGAGTTCAAGATGCAAGAGTCATTCTCTCAAAGTTTCATTAAATCTATGTCACAGTATGTATTTGTTAATTCATGAGACTAAAATCCTAAGAGAGCAGAAACCACAAATGTATTCTTCACTGCCTAGCACAGTGCCTAGATAGTAGGTGTCTTAATGTGTGTTGAATAAACAAATAAATAAATACAAGACAACGTGTCTCATAGTTAAAGCAGGGTTGAATTCAAAAATGTTCTTAAAGAAACTTATAGCCCAGAAAGTAAGACAAGTCTTATACAGAAGTAACTAATCCATGTTTGAAAAGTTCAGTTCAGTTCAGTCGCTCAGTCATGTCCAACTCTTTGCGACCCAATGGACTGCAACATGCCAGGTCTCCCTGTCCATCGCCAACTCTCAGAGTTTACTCAAACTCATGTCCACTGAGTCGGTGAGGCCACCCAACCATATCATTCTCTGTTGTCCCCTTCTCCTCCCGCCTTCAAGTCTTTCCCAGCATCAGGGTCTTTTCTAATAAGTCAGTTCTTCACATCAGGTGGCCAAAGTATTGGAGTTTCAGCATCAGTCCTTCCAGTAAAAGTAGTTTGAAAGAGTAGTTTGAAGAAAATAGTTGAAAAAAAAAGTTTGAAAAGTTGAAAAAAAGTAGTTTGAAAAGTAGTGCCATTTTTTTTAAAAAAAGTGGCACCAAGAGATTCGGGAGAGAAAATTTGTTTTAGAAGAAGAAGTAAACCCAGGCTTTTATAATGGATGGTTAGGATTGGATCATGAAGATTTGGGAAGGAAGTGATTGGAAGCAGCAAAATAGAAAGGCTCATCCTTTCTTTAGAAAATAGGCAAGTGTTTGAGACTGCCAAGACAGTGAACAGAGAAACCAAAAACCTAGAAAATCATCCACACGTGAAGAAAACAACCAAGTAACTAGGGAAGAAGTCTCAGAAAGATAAAAGGAGCATCAGGAGAGAAAGTTTATAGAAACTACGAATTCATGCTTCAAGAAAGAAAAGTAGTCCAATTACTGCAGAGACACGAGGCCATCAAGGAAAAGGATCTAAACCCTCTGGATCTGGTGATTAAGGAAATCATTGATGACTTCCAACTCGACAATTTCTTTATAGTTGACCAAGGTATATATGCTTCCCTGGTGGCTCAGAGATTAAAGCATCTGCCTGCAATGCGGGATACCTGGGTTCGATCCCTGGGTTGGGAAGATCCCCTGGAGAAGGAAATGGCACCACTCCAGTATTCTTGCCTGGAAAATCCTATGGACAGAGGAGACTGGTGGGCTATACTCCATGGTGTAGCAAAGAGCTGGACACGACTGATCGACTTCACAATGAATATAAGGAGAGGAGCTTAAAAGACCAGTAGAATTAATTGGCTTTTGTTTATGAGGTAGGAAATGTAGTTACTTTGGAGGAGGGAAAAAAAGAAAAAAACTAGAAGAGAAGGAGAGGACTATGTTGGAAAAAAGGATAATTATATGAAGCAAAATGTTGGAGGATCTAAACAATAATGAGATCAAGAAAGGGGAGATGAGTCATTCGTCAACAATCAGCTTTATAAATTCTAACAAATATTATTCAATAACAAAGGTAATTTTTTTAATCCCTCACCATATTTTCCTACTCCATTCCCTGGTTTCTTTCTCTTTTATAGCCTCAGAGTAACTTTTGATATACTGAAAAGTAATATTAGAACTTCAACTTAGTAGTATTTCTTTAATATCCTCATATAAATCAATGAGTATTATAATACCCATAATACCTCCTACATTTGTGGTTATGCCTCCTCTCTTCCTTTCAAGGAACCACCCCTCCCCAATCGGCCTGGCTGGTTTAAGTGAGGCTGAGTACTAATTCCCCGCCCTGCCCCCATGAGTGTTTAATCCAGTTTTGGCCAATAACAACCATCACCAATACTTTTACTGACACAGTAAGGAAAAAGACTCTCTTCCTCTGCTGTTGCAGGTGCTGAAGCCCATATAAGCCTGGAAGAGACAAACCACCTTTGTTACCACTTGGAGGCTTGCCTAAAACTGAAACTAAAAAAGCCAACCAACCCGGGAGACAGGAAACAAATCCTGGTGATGTTATTTGAGCCCAGGGATCCAGACATGCCTAAAGACTACCTTTACCACTGAACTCACTAGTTAAATGAGCCAATAAATGCTCTTTTATGCTTCAACTTGAGTTTTATCTGGATGTTCATCATTTACTACTCAAAGCATCCTAATACAGGTATACATCATTAAAGTAACATTATTTTTGTTTCTGTACCCTATTTTAAATGTGTTACTCTATAACATACTCTATAAGATATTCCATAGTTTTCACAAAATCATCCACAAATTTAATACAATTCCAGTTTTAAATCCCAATAGCAGCTTAAGAGCTTTTTCTTTTTTTAATTTTAGAAATAAGCAGAATTACTTCAAAATTCACTCAGAGGGGGAAAAACTATAAATACCAAGAAAATAAGGGGGAGATTCATAAAGAAATTGTATAATCAGATATTAAAATATAAAGAAAAATAATAAATATAGGATGGCAATAGAGTAAGAATAAACAGTCATGGAACAGAATTCAAAACCTGAGTAAATATAGGAGTATTTCATATATATTTGTTAGCATATAATTGAGATCATCTCTAGTAATCTCTGCTAAAATTTTAAATATTAACACCTTTTGATACAGCTTTTTAATCCTAGAAATTTATCCTATAGAAATAAAATATATGTATAAAGATAAATATGGATAATATTGCATTGGAATGTCAAAAATGATATACACATGTGGAATAGCAAGGAATGGAATACCAGGCATTCTCAAAGGAGTGATATCACAACCAAGAAGGTGAAAATTTGTTCCTGAGGAGACAAACCATTTTTATGTATAAAGCACAAATATGCACAAGGCATATAAACAGGTATACAGTATATATGTGGTATTGAAATTTCATGAGGCAGCTGATGATTAAGGGGTAAAAAGTCTTAGGTGGATAATGATGAAAAAAAGACTGAGAAAAACTGATCTATACAATTTGTTACTGTGCAACTGCTGAAAAAAGAATGAGGTAGATGTATATATATTGACAACAAAGGATGCCCAAGATGCATGATGCTTTACATATATATATATAATATAGTGTAATGTACAAAGTATAATATGTTTGATATACTTGTATATTTATAATTATGTATATACTTTCTGTGTTACATATAAGGTATTGATGGTATTTATCTTTGGGGTAAAAATTACAAGAAATATTCAATTCTGGACTTCCATGGTGGCACAGTGGATGGCAATCCACCTGCCAATGCAGGGACACAGGTCCAATCCCTGGTCCAGGAAGACTCCACACGCTTCAGAGCAACTAAGGCCGTGGACTACAGCTACTGAAGACTGAGCGCTAGAGCCTGCGCACCACAACAGAAGATGGGAAGCCCATGCACTGCAAGGACAAGTAGCCTCTGCTCACCACAGCCAGGCAAAGCCCGTGCACAGCAAAGAAGACCAGTGCAGTCAAAGAAATTAAAATGACTAGATTCTTAAAAAGAAACATTCAATTCTATGCTAAGTATTGCAATATTTACCTTTTTACAACAGTGTTTTAATAAAGAAAAGATAAGCTCTAAGAATAAATGAATATTAGAGTGAATGGTTTTATAGTCTTGTGGTGAGAAAGGACTTTATAAACATAACCCCAAAGCCCAAAACTATTAAGGCTTAAACTATATAAAATTTAAAATTACTGCATGAAAAAAACGATAACAAAAACAACCCACCACATATACCATAGTTGAAGCAGTAACAGAATAGAAAATATTTGCAACATCTATGATAAAAGGTGTATGTCATTATATACATGTAAGAGCTCTTACATGTCAATAAAAAGGTTCAACACCATAACCAGCAAACCTGGTAAAGAATATGAACAAGCAAATAACACACACACTCTACAAATGATTAATAAGCATGTGAGAATGTTTTTATTATTGCTAGTTAGGAAATACAAAAAATCCCAACAAAGAGATAACGTTTTTGTTGGATTAGCAATGTAGCAACACCTACAAAGGTTGGTGTTGGCAGAGAAGTGAGAGAGTCCTGCAGGCATATGAACAGATTTAGCCTTTCTGAGTACACTCTGACAACATGTACCAAAATGTTAAGTACGTATACTTTGAACCAGAAGTGATACTTCTAGGAATGAATTCAAAGGTGATAATCAGATAAATGAGAAAATGATTTGTTATATTAGCTATTAAAAAAATTGAAAACAATTCAAAGTTGTTTAAACAAAGTTATTAAGAGACTAAATACAATTTTGAGTGAAAAGAGCTTGTTACAAAGCACCAGGTTCATTGTGATCTTATTTATATAAATAGATAAACACATACAGAAATAATTTTTAACAAAATGTTAGTAATGGAAATCTCTGGTGGGAGTGCAAGTAAGTTTCAAGATTATACAAAAGCAATACTAGCATGAATTCCTGTGTACCCCTACTCAGCTTTTTTACTTACAAGAGTTCTCTGGTGGCCTAGTGGCTAGGATTTCAGGCTTTCACTCATCAAGGAACTGAGATCCCACAGGCTGCAACAGAAGGTTGTTTTGGAATAATAACATACCCATCAAATAAACGTTTATTGCTAGTTAATAGATGTAGCAAATATTAATATACAAAAGATGCTGATAATTGCCTACCAGTTCACATCTTCTTATAAAGTAACTTGTTTTGAATACAGATCTTTTCCCTAAAGGACCATTTACTATACCATATACCTACTATCACCATCACTGATGGGGCCAGGCAATGTAGCACTGTATCCAATAGCAGTCCCCCTTCTCCCTTCCATTCTCATAGAAAATTTTATTTGTCTGATACCTAAACAAAGTAAATTGTTGTTGTTTAGTGGCTAGGTCGTGTCCGATTCGTGAAACCCCATGGACTGTAGCCCACCAAGCTTCTCTGTCGATCGGATTTCCCAGGCAAGAATACTGGAGTGTGTTGCCACTTCCTTTTCCAGGGGATCTTCCCGACCCAAGGATCAAACCCATGTCTCTTGCACTGGCAGGTGGATTCTTTACCACTGAGCCACCAGGGATGCCCAACAACAACAACATCCAAGTGCACTACACTTCCTCCTCAGCCTAAGAGGATTAATCTTGATTGTTGTAAATCATTCATTATAATTGCCATTTCCCTTGCCAACTCTGCCAGTGAGATGCCAAGGAGAGTCTGCTGGAGGCCTTCTGGGAAAGTTGCTTTTTAAAAGGGACAGATGAGCGCTTCCCCGGCACAACTACTGAAGCCCTCTTGCTGTAACTGCTGAAAGCCCAGTGCTCTAGAGCCTGTGCTCTGCAACAGGAGAAGCCATCCCAGTGAGAAGCCCCCACACCACAACCGGAGAGTGGCCCCCACTCCCCACAACTAGAGAAAAGCCCGTGAGGCAACAAGGACCCAGCATGGCCAAAAATAAATTAAATAAAAGGAACACGTGATAGGCACAGTTCATGTCCTGTTTCCTGGTGTTGTCAACCCCTGAAACTGTGGCAGACATCTTAGAACAGCGAAAGAATCATCAGCTTCGGAGGAAAAGCCAACATGATGCGGATGACAGGACAGAAAGATGGAAGGAAACTAGGTCCTTGAGGCACTGAGCTCAGGTCCTATCTCCATATTGTTATACAAAATAGCAAATGTTTGAACTGGATTTTCTTTTACTTTCAGCCAAGAGCATCACAACTGATAAAAGCACACTTCAGACTCAAGAGTAGCCAATCGCTCAGCTGACCAGTTGGACACAGAAAAACACAAGGTGTCCATCACATTAATGCCAAGAATGGAGCTAAAGTCCCCACACTTCTACTGAAATTTGGAAAAGTTCAGTTCAGTTCAGTCGCTCAGTCGTGTCCGACTCTTTGCGACCCCATGAATCGCAGCACGCCAGGCCTCCCTGTTCATCACCATCTCCCGGAGTTCACTCAGACTCACATCCATCGAGTCAGTGATGCCATCCAGCCATCTCATCCTCGGTCATCCCCTTCTCCTCCTGCCCCCAATCCCTCCCAGCATCAGAGTCTTTTCCAATGAGTCAACTCTTCGCATGAGGTGGCCAAAGTACTGGAGTTTCAGCTTTAGCATCATTCCCTCCAAAGAAATCACAGGGTTGATCTCCTTCAGAATGGACTGGTTGGATCTCCTTGCAATCCAAGGGACTCTCAAGAGTCTTCTCCAACACCACAGTTCAAAAGCATCAATTCTTCGGCTCTCAGCCTTCTTCACAGTCCAACTCTCACATCCATACATGACCACAGGAAAAACCATAGCCTTGACTAGACGGACCTTAGTCGGCAAAGCAATGTCTCTGCTTTTGAAAATATTATCTAGGTTGGACATAACTTTTCTTCCAAGGAGTAAGCGTCTTCTAATTTCATGGCTGCAGTCACCATCTGCAGTGATTTTGGAGCCCAAAATAATAAAGTCTGACACTGTTTCCACTGTTTCCGCATCTATTTGCCATGAAGTGATGGGACCAGATGCCATGATCTTCGTTTTCTGAATGTTGAGCTTTAGGCCAACTTTTTCGCTCTCCTCTTTCACCTTCATCAAGAGGCTTTTTAGCTCCTCTTCACTTTCTGCCATAAGGGTGGTGTCATCTGCATATCTGAGGTTATTGATATTTCTCCTGGCAATCTAGATTCCAGCTTGTGTTTCTTCCAGTACCTTGGAAAATATCCCACTTCCTTAAAGAAAGATACAGACCTTGTCACCTTGAGCCTAAACAGCATAATAGATGCTTTACACTTCACATTACCTGTCTGGCTACCCCTATAATAAGCTAAAGAAGAAGCCCCCAAAAATCATAGCTCTAAAGTCAGAAATACATAAAATGCTTACCCAGAGAGGTGCCATCATCTCTTGTATTCCTCCCACTCTGTTCCCACCCTCCCTCTATAGGTAAGTTTCATTAGTTTCTGGTTTACTCTTCCAGTGTATCTTTTTGTAAAAAATGAGCAGATACAGGTATATTATATCTCTTATTTCCTACCCCAAATGTATCGTACTATTTATTCTTTTTTGCTCTTTGCTCTGTTCACTAAACAGTAAATCCTGAAAATCAGTCCACAAAAGCTGCCTCATACTCTCTTATGGGCATAGGACTCTATTATGTGCATTTGATCTGTCTCCTATGTATACATATTTGCGTTAGCTCCACCGTTTTTCAATTACAAGTACACTGAGATATGTAATCTTACACATGTGTAGTTTTGTATTGTTAGAAATGTTTCTTCAGGATAAATTGCTAGTGAATTGGGTCAAAGGGTAAATTCATATGTAGTTTTCTTAGACATTGTCAAATCCCCCTCAAGACCAGTACTATATGATTTCATTTATATGCAGAATCTAAAAAAAGACAAATGAACACATATAATAAAACAGAAACAGAATCATAGATACAGAGAACAAACAGGTGGTTACTAGAGGAGAAGTGGGTGGAGGAAAGAAAGAAATAGATGAGGGAGATTAAGAGGTATAAACTTACAGTTGCAAAATAAATGAGTCATGAGTAGGAAATGTACAGTGTGGGGAATACAGTCAACAACTAAAGACTATCTTTGTATAGTGACATATCATAACCAAACTTATTGTGATGATCATTTTGAAATGTACAGAAAAAAATCACTATGTTTTGAAATGGAAAAATATAATGTTGTGGGTCAATTATACTTCAAAAGCAAACATACAAACAAATTTATAGAAAAAGAGATCAGATTTGTAGTTACAAATTGGATGAAAGCAATCAAAAGGTAACAATTACCAGTCATAAGATAAATTGGAACAAGGAATATAATGTACCCCCAAGATAAATACAATTAGCACTGCCCTATGTTATTTGAAAACTGTTGCGAATAAATCCTAGGAGTTCTAACAAAATTTTTTTTCTTTTTTCTATTTAATTCTGTACCTATATGAGATGATAGATGTTCATTAAACATACTGTGATCATCATTTCATGATATATGTGAGTCAAATCATTATACCTTAAACATATATAGTGCTGTGTGTCAGTTATTGGGTTGCCCTTGTAGCTCAGATGATAAAAAAAAAAAAAAAATCTGCCTGCAATGCAGAAGACCCTGGTTCAATCCCTGGGTCGAGAAGATCCCCTGGAGAAGGGAAAACTGGAAGAAAAATTAAAAATAAAAATATAATCATTTATGATGTTAAATTAACTAATTAATTAAAAATTTAAAAATACAACAATTGTAACCATTATTCATGTCTATTTTTACACCCTAAAATTGATACTTTTCCCAAGAGAATTTTAGGTGGAAGCCCACAGAACTATAAGCAACCTTTGCTTTCATGGTTTTCATTATGTGGATTTGGAACCAAGTCTATTGGATTTTCCTTTTTTTTTTTTTTTGGCAGCTATGCTTTGGAACAATGCGGTTGAAAACCAGCAAAAAGGCAAGGTGCATGTCCAAAACCTGTAGTCAGTCTGGCTGTCACCCTGAAGCAGGGTATAGCAGAGATATGCCCTGAGGATAACCACTCAAAGTTAGACCCACACATCCCTGTCATTATATTGTCTCAAAGACTGGCTGTTGTGTTTATCTTCCCAGAAAAGCGTGTCTTAACTTCATTCACATATTTTCATCCTGTAAGAAAATAATTTCCACTTTTGGAAACTTTGGCGCAGAAAAACAAGGAAATACTAAATGTATGGGTGTGAAACTAAATGTCACCAAGAGATACAGCAAGAAGACAGCACACTGCAGATGTTTCCTGAGCCTGATAAATGCACGCTGCAAATCCTGAGAGGCTCAAGGATGTTGAGTGAGCAGAGTGAAGAGAAGGCATAAGCCTTTTTTTTCCTCATAGCTTCATTTTATTTTTTTTATTTTTAATTGGAGAATAATTGCTTTACAATGTTGTGTTGGTTTCTGCCATGTAACAACACGAATCTGCCTGAGAAAACCTTAACTCGAAAAGACACAGGTACCCCAGTGACCATTGCAGCACTATTTATAACAGCCAGGGCATAAAGGCAACCTAAATATCCATCAACAGAGGAATAGATAAAGAAGGTGTGGTATATGTATACAATGAAATATTACTCAGCCATTGAAAGGAACAAAGTTGAATCATTTGTAGTGATGTGGATGGAGCTAGATTCTGTCATACAGAGTGAAGTAAGTCAGAAGGAAGGCACAGGCCTTTAACCTTCACTGTGCTCTTACCAGCCTCAGAATCCTAGGCAGCAAAAAGCACATCTGTCAATGAACAAAGGGCGGGCTAGGCACTAGTGGTAAAGAACCCACCTGGCGATGCAGAAGACGCAGGAGATGTGAGTTTGATTCCTGAATCAGGAAGATCCTCTGGAGAAGGAAATGGCAACCCACTCCAGTATTCTTGCCTGGGAAATCCCACGGACAGAGGAGCCTGGCCGGCAACAGTCCATAGAGTCGCAAAGAGTCGGACACAACTGAAGCGACTTAGCACACACACAATGAACAAAAATAGTGGAACCAGCCACAAGGCTTAGCTCCTTTTTGAAGGAGTCAAGCAACTCATCAGTGTCTTCCTCTTCCACCTCCTCAAAGCCACTTGCCTGGCTGGCTGTCAAGGAAGGGCCTCCAAGCCAGCAACCAGGACAGGCGGAAGAAATCGCCCTGCTGTTATCCGACCACCTTGCCCTGTGTATGCCACACCTCTTCAGTCTCTGCTCTCTTTCACTGTTGACCCCCACTTCCGTTGGCTGGTATTTCCCCAAGCCCGCTGTGGTCCTCTCCTACCCAGGCTGACACAGGCTGGGTGGCATACTGGAAACAGCAGACTCTGGACTGAAAAATGTAGGTTTGGGCTCTTAGCTCTGCATTCATGAGCTTTATAACCTTGGACATATCATAATAGTCCTTCCAGGTCTCAGTTTTGTCATCTATAAATGGGGATAATAAGATCCACTTTGTAGATTTGCTGTAGAATTAATAACAATGGTTTTGGTATCTGACACATAAGTAGCTCAATAACTACTAGCTGGTAGTAATGGTGGTAGTGGAATAAGGAGAGAAAGAACTTCAGCTTCCTATCTCAAAGGGCTACCCTGGTGGCTCAGCAGAAAAGAATCTGCCTACAATGCAGGAGACACAGGAGATGTGGGTTTGATCCCTGAGACAGGCAGATCCCCTGGAGGAGGGCATGGCAACCCACTCCATTATTCTTGCCTGGAGAATCCTATGGACTGAGGAACCTGGTGGGCCACCATCCATAGGGTCGTGAAGAGTCAGACAGAGCTTAGTGAGTGAGCATACAGGTACATAAAAGCTCCACGGACTGAAGACTGGAAAAGTATCTTTATACTTTCTATTTTTTTTATCTTTTAATCTGTGCTTCCTCAATTTAAAAAGGAAATTATCTTAAAGGTATTTTCCAATATTAAAATTGTAGTTTTAATGGCAAAAATTAAACAGATGTCTACTAAAGTCCTTTAATGTGCAGAGATGGTCACGTAAAATTTCTCTAGGTGAACCAGATTAAATTAAAATCTGCTGGAAAAAAAATAATCTTTAGATTTTCATTTTTTTCCTTCCTTCATACTTTCTTGCCAGTGGTGTCACTATGCACATGATCCAAAGGAGTAGCAAGTGACAACCACGCATCTGTGTAATAAGTACTTGGGCCATTGAGGCTCTTTTCATATATGTACATTAAATAATGTTGATGCCTCAAAATTTTGATTTCAATGCTTCATTATTCTCTAAACCTTTGGCTGATCCTCAAATCACTAGGTATCAGTAGCTATCTGATGAAGACTGTCACCTTCAACAGTGCACCCTCACTCCAAGGAGCTCATTGGCAAAAGAGCAGGCTGAGATGGTTGCCTTCTAGCTTCAGTATCTAGGAAATTCATTTCACTGAAACGGATTGAGTTCAGTGTAACCCAGCTAAGTGCTCTCCTGAGTACTGTGATAGCTTTTGGTGAGAGATAACAAGCCTGTCACTTATACTCTGCTCGTCTCCACTGAGCATTACCGTCTGCAAAGGTTTTTAACCTGGGCCATGAGATGTGCTTTGGTGGGTTCATGAACCTCTTGAAATTGTGTTCAGTTCTGTGTGTGTATGAATTCTTCTAGAGAGAAGACCTGCAGTTTTCATCACATTCTCAAAAAGACCCTCAGAAAATGAAACCACTGACATAAGACATTAAGTACTGGGAATTCCCTGATGGTCCCATGGTTTAGACTCTGAACTTGCACTGCTGGAGGCATGGGTTCAATTCTTGGTCAGGGAATTAATGTCCTGCATCCCATGCAGTGTGGCCAAAAAAATGTATGAAATTGGGTGAACTTCGCTGAACTCCGCTGGTGGCTGAGTGCTAAAGAATCCACCTGCCAATGCAGGAGATGCAGGTTTACTGCCTGGTCTGGGAAGATCCCCTGGAGAAGGAAATGGCAACCCACTCCAGCATTCTTGACTGGAGAATCCCATAGACAGAGGAGCCTGGCAGGCTACAATCCACGGGGTTGCAAAGAGTCCGACATGACTTAGTGACTGAACAAGAACAACAACAAAATATGAAATTAAACAGTGGGAATTAAGTAGTGCCCAACCTGCTGTATTAGTTTTCTATTTTGCTGTGTTGTGCTTAGTCATGTTCAACTCTGTTTTTCTATTGCTTCAGTAACAAATCACCAAAAATTTAGAAACTTAAAACTAATTTATTATCCTACAGTTCCATCTGACATGGTCTCTCCAGGTTAAATGAAGGTGTTGGCAAGGCTGTAACCTTTTCTGGAAGCCCTAGGGGAGATCATTCCGGTTGTTGGCAGGATCCACTTCCTCGTGGTTGTAGAACTGAGGCCCCCACTTCCTTGTTGGCTGTCATCTAGGTGCTGTTCGCAGCCTCCAGAGGCTGCCTCTTGGACGTGGCCCCCTTCCTCCATATTCAAAGCCAGGGTCTGAGTCCTTCTCAAGCTTCAAGTGACTCCTGCCTCTTCAGTCGCATCTCTCTGGCTCATTTTCCTGCCTTTCTCTTCTCCTTTTAAAGGCTCATGTGATTACAATGTGATTACATTAGGTCCATCTGGATAATACAGGATAATCTTCCTATTTTAAGGTTCATAACCTTAATTCCCTCTGCAAAGTCTCTTTCACCACATAATTTAACATATTCACAGACACCAGGGATTAGGGGGTCATTATTTGGCCTACCACACCTTTCCACCCACATTTGTGCTTTTTCTTTTAATAATTTATTTTAATTGGAGGCTAATTACTTTACAATATTGTAGTGGTTTTTGCCATACATCGACATGAATCAGCCTCGGGCGCACATTGGTGCTTCTTGCCCCTTTCCAGTCACAGAGAAAGGAGGACTGGTGACCGGCCCCTATGCAAGATGTCCTTCAGCAAAAAGTGTGTGATGCTCTCCTCAACAGCATCCACAGTCTTCTTTTAGTTACTAATTAATAAAGTACCACCTAAGCCCCCCTGCCGAAAGATTCAGTGAATTTAGGTCCTAACGGCACCCCACTCCTCTTTCTCCGAATACCAGGTTAAGACGTCCAAATCTCTACCTTTTCTCCTCTTAAAAAAATAAAGTTTCACTATACTGTCCAGAAAAAAGATTTAATAACATAAATTCCTTTTATGGTCCAGTGGTTAAGAATCTGCCTTAATGCTCTCCTCAACAGCATCCACAGTCTTCTTTTAGTTACTAATTAATAAAGTACCACCTAAGCCCCCCTTCCGAAAGATTCAGTGAATTTAGGTCCTAACGGCACCCCACTCCTCTTTCTCCGAATACCAGGTTAAGACGTCCAAAGCTCTACCTTTTCTCCTCTTAAAAAATTAAAGTTTCACTATACTGTCCAGAAAAAAGATTTAATAACATAAATTCCTTTTATGGTCCAGTGGTTAAGAATCTGCCTTCTACAAGGGTGGGATGATTTGAGAGAATAGCATCGAAACATGTATATTACCATATGTGAAACAGATGACCAGTCCAAGTTCAATGCTTGAAGCAGGGCACTCAAAGCCAGTGCTCTGGGACAACCCAGAAGGATGGGATGGGGAGGGAGGAGGGAGAGTGGTTTGGGACGGGGGAACACATGTACACCCGTGGCTGATTTATGTCAATGTATGGCAAAAACCACCATAATATTATAAAGTAAGTAGCCTCTAATTAAAATAAATTAATTAAAAAAAATTTTTTAAGCTATTGCCATGGGAAAAAACAGAATCCACCTTCTAATACAGGGGACATGGTTTCCATCCCTGGTTAGGGGAGGATGGTCCCACGTGCCCTGGGGCAACTAATCCTGTGCATGGGACTATTGAAGCCCCGGAGCTCTAAAGACCACGCTCCGCAACAAGAGAAGCCTGCATGCTTTAACAAAGAACCCACGTGCCACAGCAAACATCCAACTGCAGCCCCCCTCAAAAAAGTCCCTCTAATGGCAACCCACTCCAGTATTCTTGCCTGGAGAATCCCATGGACGGAGAAGCCTGGTGGGCTACAGTCCATGGGGTCACAAAGAGTCGGACACGACTGAGCGACTTCACTCAAATTGTTAAAGACTAATAAGCAGTCACTCTTCTCTAATAACATAGAGCAAAAAAAATAGAACTGCAGAATTATTTAAATAACATAGAAAATGTATTACTAAATGTGAATTGCATTTAAGCTGTGTCGAGGGCCCATTAAATGCTGCTCAACCTTGTCCTCTTCGCTTTGTTCTTACCGGTCAGCAGTCAACCCCAATCACTTGGTTGTACCTTGGGGACTATCATTAATGCCCTCTCCCTTCTAGGGGGTCTCATCTTTTGATCCAGACCATCAGCCCCAGCTCAGCTCACCATCTCCAAGAGATCACCATGTGTATGCCTACTGTTAAGCTTACAGACCTCCACGGAAGGAGTTTGCATTACAGAGAGATACCAGTGGCCTAGACCACTTTCAGCTATCTCCTTTATATCTGGCCCAGGTATTGTCTACCAGCATCCTTGGTTTTTAGAAATAGTGTAAAAAAAAAAAAAGGTATTGGGAATAATCATCTTCACAGAATAGATGTGAAGATGTGTTTTCTCTTTATTTAAAACAAGATTTAGCAGCCAATCTAAAAATTTATGAAGAAATAAAATCATTCAGATATTGAAGACTGACTTGCTCAAAAACTCTGTCCTCTCCCTCTCTCACAAGTGTGTGTGTGCACACACACCCCTTAAATAATTAAAAATGTTTTGTTGCTGATAGACTGTTTCAAAACTCAAACGTTTCCAGGTGTTCCTTTCATTAAACCGTCTCCTGACACAATGGACAAGACCCAACCCCAGCTCCTCTACTGGGTGTGCAGGGTCCAGGTGGAGAGGCCAAGGAATCAGAAGATATTTCTTTCCTTCTTTTTTTTTTTTAACTTTTTTTGTGTGTGTGGGTTCCTTCAGGTTTCTACATGTAACATCATGCTGTCTTTGAAGGGAGATAGCTTCACTTCTTTATTTTTTCGTTTAGTTTTCTTTCTTTATTCATTTATCTATTTGGGGTTGCACTGGGTGTTCACCGCTGCACTCGGGCTTTCTCTAGTTGTGGAGAGCAGGGCTCCTCTCCAGTTGCCGTGCATGGGCTTCCTACTGTGGTGGCTTCTCCCGTAGCGGAGGACGGGCTCTAGAACCTGGGCTCTGGTGTTGTGGTGCACGGACTTAGTTGCTCCACAGCACGTGGGATCCTCCTGACTCGGGGCTTGAACCTGTGTCCCCTGCACTGGCAGGTATTTTCTTAACCACTGGACCACCAGTTAAGTCCCCGGAGGAATTTCTATGTGAGCAGTTCTACTAAACTGCCTAAAAAGAACCATAAGAAAGTATTCTGAGTCCCCAAAGCACCAATTGTTTATTGTGATTTATTTCTTTATCCTAAATAAGTATCTAAATGGGCAATTTTCTACATATGTCTGTCTGCTTTTTAAAAAAATATATTTTTATTTTGCTGCACCAAGTCTTAATTGTAGCACGTAGGATCTAGCTCCCCACCCAGGGATTGAACCCAGGCCCCCTGCACTGGCAGCACAGAGTCTTCGCCACTGGACCACCTGCATCCTTTTTTTTAAGGAGCCCCCCACAATTGTAATCTGCCAGCAATGCAGGAGACCCTGGTTCATTTCCTAGGTTTGGAAGATCCCCTGGAGAAAGGAACAGCTACCCACTCCAGTATTCTGGGCTGCGGAAGTCCTTCTGGGCTGGGGAAGTCCTTGGACTGTATTCCATGGGGTGGCAAAGAGTCAGACACGACTGAGTGACTTGCACTTCACTTTCCAAATCGTGGAAACTTCAGCCCCACAGAACTTGGTTCTGCCTCTGCTCACCTTATCACAGGCCCTCACTGCATCCACCAGCCTTACTTCATTCCTCACCCCCTCCCCAGCCCTCCTTTAGCTGTGGGAACTGCCAGGATGAGAAATCAATTTAAATACTATTCCTAGCATTCATTAGCTATGTGGCTCTGAGTGAGATGTTTAAATTAATTGGACTTCATATCCTTCACCTGTTTTTGAGGATCAGAAATTTTTGAGGATCAGAAATAATGGGTGAAAAGAGCCCATCGAGTTGCTGGGCAGTGGGCACTGAATTTACATCACCTAAGACTTTCAACTGTGAGGTGAATGGAGACAAGGAATACAGACTGCACTCGAGCCAGCTAAGTTCCACGAATAACTCTAGTCATTACACTTACCTGTCACGACTTATACATCATCAAGCTCTTAGCAGAGTATTGCTTCAGGTGGGACCCTCATGTTAATCATTTGAAATCTGTTAGTCACCCAGTCATGTACAACCCTTTGCAGCTCCATTGACTGTAGCCCGCCAGGCTCTTCTGTCCATGGAATTTTCCAGGAAAGAATACTGGAATGGGTTGCCACTTCATTCTCCAGGGGATCTTCCCGACCCAGGGATTGAACTTGAGTCTCCTGCATTTCAGGCAGATTCTTTACTGTCTGAGCCACCAGGGAAGCCCATGTTAACCATCTCTGGGCCCAGTTCTGGGAATCTCATCCTTTAGTAATCTCTAGATCGATTTCTTTGCCTTTTCTGCAGGTACCCAAACTCTTCCTCGGAGGACTGCCCCTCCCAGGTTTCTGCCCCAAACCTGTATTTTTATAGCTTGGGAAAAAATACTACTTT
Source organism: Cephalophus harveyi (assembly GCA_006410635.1). Classification (NCBI taxonomy): domain Eukaryota; kingdom Metazoa; phylum Chordata; class Mammalia; order Artiodactyla; family Bovidae; genus Cephalophus; species Cephalophus harveyi. The sequence continues at coordinate 112,602 of SJYT01064817.1, forward strand.
TGCTGTTCCACCATGTCTTCACTTGTTAGGGCTATTATAACAAAATATCACAGACTGAGTAGTTTATTAACAACAGAAACTTATTGATCACAGTTCTGGAAGCTGGAAAATCCAAAATTAAGGCACAAGCATGGGTGAGTGAGGGCCCTTTTCCTGGTTCACTCTGTCTTAACATGGTGGAAGGGGCTAGGAATCTCTCTGGAGTCACTTTTATATATATATATAATTTTACTTATTTTTGACTGCACGGGGTCTTTGTTGTTGTACAGGCTTTCTCTGGTTGCAGCGCCCCGGGGGTACTCTCTGGTTGAGGTGCTCGGACTTCTCATTGCAGTGGCTTCTCCTGTTGCAGAGCACAGGCTCTAGCACACAGCTCAGCAGTTGCGGCACATGGGCTTAGCTGCTCCTCGGCATGTGGGGTCCTGCTGGGCCAGAGACTGAACCCATCTCTCCCAAACTGGCAAGCAGATTCTCTACCACTGAGCCTCCAGGGCAGTCCTGGAGCCACTTTCAATAAGGCATCAATCCCATTTAAGAGGGCTTCACCCCCATGGCTTAAGCACCTCCCAAAGGCTCTACCTACTATACTAATGGGCTTCCCAGGTGGCTCAGTGGGTAAAGAATCCTCCTGCAATGCTGCAGACACCAAAGATGTACGTTCATTCCCTGGGTTGAGAAGAACCCCTGGAGGAGGGCATGCCAACCCACTCCAGTATTCTTGCCTGGAGAACCCCATGGACAGAGGAGCCTGGCAGGCTACAGTCCATGGGGTCCCGAAGAGTCAGACATGAGTGAAGCAACCGAGCACATACGCACTATACTAATACCATTACATCAGTCATTAGGGTTTTGACAATTGAATTTCAAGGGTACATTCAGAGCCTAGCACTCCCTTAAGCTACTTCTGAAGGATTTCTGTATAGTCAATTATTCATTCACTGAGCATAAGCACAGGACACTTTGCTATGCTTTTAGGAGAAAACAAAGGAAATAAGACAAGACCTTTCTACTTAACAGGCTTAGAGGGAATAAAATGGATTCAAAATCACTACAAAGAACAGAGTATGCCATGAAATTAAAAGACGCTTACTCCTTGGAAGAAAAGTTATGACCAGCCTAGATAGCATATTCAAAAGCAGAGACATTACTTTGCCAACAAAGGTCCGTCTAGTCAAGGCTATGGTTTTCCATTGGTCATGTGTGGATGTGAGAGTTGGACTGTGAAGAAAGCTGAGTGCCAAAGAATTGATGCTTTTGAACTGTGGTGTTGGAGAAGACTCTTAAGAGTCCCTTGGACTGCAAGGAGATCCAACCAGTCCATTCTGAAGGAGATCAGCCCTGGGATTTCCTTGGAAGGAATGATGCTAAAGCTGAAACTCCAGTACTTTGGCCACCTCATACGAAGAGTTGTCTCATTGGAAAAGACTCTGATGCTGGGAGGGATTGGGGGCAGGAGGAGAAGGGGACGACCGAGGATGAGATGGCTGGATGACATCACTGACTCAATGGACGTGAGTCTGAGTGAACTCCGGGAGTTGGTGATGGACAGGGAGGCCTGGCGTGCTGCGATTCATGGGGTCGCAAAGAGTCAGACATGACTGAGTGACTGAATTGAACTGAACTGAATTTTCACATACTATGTGTAAATGTGCTATAGAAGTTCAGAAAAGTTAAAAAAAAAAAAGAAGTTTGGGTCGGAAGAATTAAGGAATGTTGAATTGTTGAATGAAGGACTGTGTAATCTTGACCTTAAAGGATGGAAAGAATTTTGGTGGCAATATGGAGGAAGGAGAAATGTGTACCAATGTGTCTAAAGGTCTGATTTGGAGGAAGCAAGCAGAGGAGTTCTGAGAGGTAAAGCTGAAAACTATAAGACATATAAGACTCAAATAGATGGAAAGATATTCCATGATCATAGATTAGAAGAATTAATATTGTTTAAAAGTCCACATTACTCATAGAACTACAGGTTCGATGTAATCCCTATAAAAATTCCAATGTCATTTTTCACAGAAACAGGAAAAACAATTATAAAATGTGTAGGGAACCACATTAGACCCTGAATAACCAAAGAAATTGAGAAAGAACAACAAAGCTAGAGGCATCACACTTTCTGATTTCAAACTACATTACAAAGCTATAATGATCAGAACAGTGTGGTAATGGCATAAAAATAGACACTTGATCAATGGAACAGAATAAAGAGCCCAGAAATAAACCCATGCATTTTATGGCTAATTAATTGCAACAAAGGAACTAAGAATATCACTAAGAAATGGTGTGTGTGTGTGTGTGTGTGTGTGTGTGTGTGTGTGTACTCAGTCATGTTGGACTCTTTTTGATCCCATGGACTGTAGCCCGCCAGGTTCCTCTTGTCAATGAAACTTTCCAGGCAAGAATACTAGAACAGCTTGCCATTTCCTACTCCAGGGGATCTTCCTGACCCAGGGATCAAACCTGTGTCTCTTGCATTTCCTGCATTGGGAGGCAGATTCTTTACCACCGCACCACCTGGGAAGCCCAGAAAAATGATAGTTTTTTTCAGTAAGTGAAGAGAAAACAAAACAGCTAACGTAAAGGGATGAAACTGGACCCCCATCTTACCCCATATAGAAAACTCATTCAAAATAGATTAAAGGCCTGAACATAAGACCCGAAGTCACAAAACTCCTAAAAGAAAACATAGTTGATAAGTTCTTTGACATCAGCCTTGGCAATGAAGTTTTTGGATTTGACACCAAAGCAAAGACAACAGCAAAAATAAACAAGTGGGACTACATCAAACTAAAAAGCTTCTGCAAAGGAAACCATCAGAAAAATCAAAAGGATACCTATGGAATGGGAGAAAATACTTGCAAACCATAAATCTGATAAGGGGTTAATACTCAAAATATATAAAGAACTTACATAATTTGATAACAAAACTAATTTGATTAAAAATGGACTGAGCAACTGTATACTAGACATTTTCCAAAATAAATGTACACATACATGGAAATGTACACATACATCACTAATAAGGGAAATGCAAATCAAATCCACAACGAGGTATATCATCTCACATTTGTTAAAATGGCTATTATCAAAAAGACAAAGGATAAGTGTTGGTGAAGATGTGGAGACAACAACCTATGTGTTCATGGATGAATGGATAAAGTATAAAAATACAATAGACTGTTCGGCAACCATAACAAAGAAGGAAATCCTTTTATTTGTGACAACATGGATGGACCTTGAGGCATTATTCTAAGTGAAGTAAGTCAGACAGAGAAAGACAAATACTGTGTGATCTCACTTATCTGTGGAATCTGAAAAAATCAATTCATAGAAACATGGCAGATTGGTAGTCAGCAGAGGTGGGGGAATTAGGTGAAGGAGATCAAAATGTACAAACCTCCAGCTATACACTAAATAAGTTCTGGGGGGTGTACAGCATGGTGACTGTAGTAGCTAATACTTAATTATGTATTTTAAAGTTGCTAAGAGAGTAAATCAAAAGTTCTCATCACAAGGAAAAAATTTGTAACTATGGGTGGTGGAGAATGCTAGCTAAATTTACTGTGGTAACCATTCTGAATACACACATATTATCAAATCATTATGTTGTATGCTTTAAACTGATACAAAATTACATGTCAATTTTATTTCAATAAAATTGGAAAAAATGTAAAATAATAAAGAGCACTTAAATCCATTCCTTCCTCAAAATGCCATCTCTACCATCTCAGGTCCTTATCATTCACTGAATTATTAAAATAGCCTGTTAATTTTTTCTCTGCTTTCTTTTCACTTCTAATATATATTAGCAATATTTTTTTTTTTTTGGTATAGAATGCAGGATCTTAGTTCCTTGTGTGTGTGTGTATGTGTGTGTGTTAGCTGCTCAGTCATGTCCAACTCTTTGCAACTCCACGGACTGTACCCTGCTGGGCTTCTCTGTCCGTGCAATTCTCCAGGCAAGAATACTGGGGTGGATTGCCCTTCCCTTCTCCAGAGGAACTTCCCAACCCAGGGACTGAACCCTGGTCTTCTGCCTTGCAAGGAGATTCTTTACCATTTGAGCTGCAGGGAAGTTTCCAACCAGAGATCAAATCCCTGCCACCTGCAGAGGACCCACAGAGCCTTAACCACTGGACCACCAGGGAATTCCCTAATCAAATTATTTTTAAAACATAAATCTGATACTGTCACTCTGTTACCCAAAGGTATGCATCAGGGCGGGGTTGTGGGGGGAAGGCGGGGAGGGTCCAGCTGCTCGCTGCTTAAAAGCCAGTAAACAGGCCAGGTTGGTAGAGAGGAAAGTTTGCTTTACTTCAGATGCCAGCAACTGGGGGGAAGGGGAGCAGACTTCTGTCCAAAGGCCAACTCCCCCCCTGACAAGCAGGGGGTGAGAGCTTCTATAGACAGAATGGCATGGGGGGGCTACATGCAGAAATAGTACAGCCATCTCTAACAGTCATCTTCAAATTGGTCATCAGTGGTCTACCTAGCATCATCTTGGTATTTGAGGTACAGTTACTCTTCAGTTCGGGGGTGCACTAGGTCCCATTTCTTTGCAGTCAGTTCTTAGAATTGGGGCAGCTCAAGTCCGGGCACAGTCTGGTCATCATGTAGATAACTTCTCCACCTGGTGTCTCGGTATCTATAAGACACCTCACAGGATATGGCTCAGAATATTATCTATAACCCTTGAGAAAGAAGTAGAGGTCCTTGACTATGCTTAATGACTACATTATTATTATTTAGTCTCCTTAGATAGTTTTCCTTTGTTCTTATATTTCTCACTTCTCTGATTCCAACTTATTCTTTGACTAAAGTTTCCACGGGCAAAAGTCAGGCAGAGAACATGCTGGGGGGCCAAGGACCGCACGGTCCTGCTCCGTTTCAAGTCCACTGTTCAAACCCTTCATTGGTCCTCCACCCCTCCCTCTCTCACCTCTTCCAGCATAATATTCATTTTCCTTAGTGTTATCATCTGTCCCTCACATAGCCCCTTCCCCCTCCTCTCTCACACTCCTTTCATCATCATTCATTCTCTCATTCATCCGTCCACCAAGGATTTACAAAGCACCTACAATGTGCTTCCCACCCCATGCTACAGCTCTGTTTGCACAACCTGAACACCTAAAGGAATGTCCCGCCTCCCGGCATGTGCTTTCCAACTGCCCAGGGCCTCCGTCTTCTATCTCCACCTTCACCCAGCCCACCTAGAAAACTCCATATTCTGCAAGACACAAATCAGGTGCCACCTCCTCTCTTTCAAGCCTTTCCCAGCCTCCAGGTAGAGGTGGCTGTTCTGCAGCTCTGTCCTACAGCAAGCCCTTCCACTATCACTGCATACTACATGGCATTACGTGTTCATTTATCTGTCTTTACACTTTAACTCCTAAGGACAGGATGTATACACTGTATCTAGTTCACCTTAGGTCCGTAACAGCACTTAGTACAGAGACTAACAGTAAAAATCTAGGGACCTCCCTGGTGATCTAGTGGTTGAGATTTCACCTTCCAACACAGAGGGTGCAGGTGGTTTCATCTCTGGTTGGGGAACTAATATTCCACATGCCTCGCAGCTGAAAAAACCAAAACATAAAACAATATTTTAACAAATTTAATAAAGACTTTAAAAATGGTCCACATCAAAAATAAATTAACAAATAAATAAATTTCTAAATTCAATACAATTTTGTTGTCTAAATTCTAAGATCATTTCCAGGTCTAAAATTTCTGTGATTCAGGCACAGCATAAAGATCAAAAAATAATAGTTGAGAATAGGTCGTATATTTACGTCATAGCCACACAAAATTGTAAATTTGGATTTTCATATTTGAGGGTTTCTTCAATATCCTTCAGGAAGCAAGCAGCAATTGCAAATGCCATGCCGGTGCTGGCACTCTCCTGGCTCATCTCTGCTTTAGCGTGTTAAGTAAAGGTCAACTGTTAACTCCCTTCCTGATCTGTATCTTTATTTCTGTAATCCTACACAAGGCAGGGAAAGGAACGTCCTAGGGTGTCGCGCTGTTGCCTCTTGCCACGAGGGGGCAACAGGGAGTCCTGGTTTGTGTTAAAACCCTTCTGGCCACAAGATGGACCCCAAACACCAGTTTAACGGAGGCAAGGATTTACTTTCCATCAGTTGCATGCTAGAATCCGGTTTCTCTTATTCCTTTTCCCTGAAAACTGAAATCTCTCCCACAGGTGATCAGGAAATACCTGGGAATTGTCTACAGCTATATTTGTTTAGGAAAAGGGAACGTAAGAAGAAAGAGGAGCAACACTAAGAACTTCATTAAAATTAGCTAGAAAGAGAAGGCCCTCTTCCAGGCCAAATAAAAGACCAGAAATTTGACTGTGGATGATGTTTTAGGTGAATTCAAAATATTATCTAAACAAATTAATTAATGATGTTTTGCTTAAGAATAGTGGTTTAATAAGTGGTGTTCATCCCATGAGGGCAGGACCCAGGTCCTCCTGGCCACCACTCTCTCAGCTCTTTGTAAAATGGCACAAACTGTGTGTTCAGTAAACAGTTTTCGAGTGAAGAGAAAGTTCAATGTTATCCAAATTCTACACATACATAACTAAAGGCAAACTAAAAGTCTCTTTTTAAAAAGTCGTGGGAGGAGAGAGGATATGGGGTGGGAGGTGGGAGGGGGATTCAGGATTGGGAGCTCGTATACACCCGTGGTGGATTCATGTCAATGTATGGCAAAACAAATACGGTATTGTAAAGTAAAATAAAGTAAAAATAAAAAGTCCTGGGAGATGGGTTGATGAATCGCAACCACAATCATCAAATTATATTCCTGAAAGCCTGGTGCTCTCATCATGGCTCAACCAACCAAAATCAAAGTGTTTGTGAACTGAAGAAACTCCTGCTTGGCGGAGACTTTTTCTGGGCCAAGAAAACCACATGCTGCTACTTGGCCCTTGGTGGGCTGGCAGGTGGAAAGGGGAGGGGGTATGGGCGCAGAAAGCAAATCTTCCAGACCGGGCTTAGGGGAAGCTGCTTTACTGAAGGAATTTTTCATGTTAGTTCTGGACAGACCTCTGGAATTTACGTTTTCCTTCGATGCTTTCAGGTCCTCCCATTACAGCTGAGCTAGTTATTTACCTCAAGCAAGAGATTTCCATTAAAAATGTGTTTGTGTGCTCAGCCGTGTCTGACTCTTTGTAGTCCCATGGACTGTAGCCTGCCAGGCAAGAATACTGGAGTGGGATGCCATGCTCTCCTCCAGGGTATCTTCTCAACCCAGGGACCGAACCCATGTCTCTCGTGTCTCCTGCATTGTCAGGCAGATTCTTTTACCACTAGCACCACCTGGGAAGCCCTTCCATTAAAAATCATGATTCAAATATCATATATGGCATCTGGCCCCATCACTTCATGGAAAATAGATGGGGAAACAGTGGAAACAGTGTCAGACTTTATTTCGGGGGGCTCCAAAATCACTGCAGATGGTGACTGCAGCCATGAAATTAGAAGACGCTTACTCCTTGGAAGAAAAGTTATGACCAACCTAGATAGTATATTCAAAAGCAGAGACATTACTTTGCCAACGAAGGTCCGTCTAGTCAAGGCTATGGTTTTTCCTGTGGTCATGTATGGATGTGAGAGTTGGACTGTGAAGAAGGCTGAGCGCCGAAGAATTGATGCTTTTGAACTGTGGTGTTGGAGAAGACTCTTAAGAGTCCCTTGGACTGCAAGGAGATCCAACCAGTCCATTCTAAAGGAGATCAACCCTGGGATTTCTTTGGAAGGAATGATGCTAAAGCTGAAACTCCAGTACTTTGGTCACCTCATGTGAAGAGTTGACTCATTGGAAAAGATTCTGATGCTGGGAGGGATTGGGGGCAGGAGGAGAAGGGGACGACCGAGGATGAGATGGCTGGATGGCATCACGGACTCGATGGACGTGAGTAGCTAAAGCTGAAACTCCAGTACTTTGGTCACCTCATGTGAAGAGTTGACTCATTGGAAAAGATTCTGATGCTGGGAGGGATTGGGGGCAGGAGGAGAAGGGGACGACCGAGGATGAGATGGCTGGATGGCATCACAGACTCGATGGACGTGAGTCTGAGTGAACTCCGAGAGATGGTGATGAACAGGGAGGCCTGGCGTGCTGCGATTCATGGGGTCACAAAGAGTCGGACATGACTGAGCAATTGAACTGAACTGAACTGAACATATATATACATAGACTTTAGAGAAATGGTACAGATGAACCTATCTGCAGAGCAGAAATAGGTACACAGACATAGAGAACAAACATATGGTCACCAAGCAGGGCAAGGAGGGGTGCAATGAATTGGGCGGCTGAGATTAACATATATACACTGCAATATATAAAATAGAGAGCAAATGAAAATCTACTGTATAGCACAGGGAACTACTCAGTGCTCTGTGGTGACAAAGAGAGGATATATGTATACATACAGCTGATTCACTTTTCTGTACAGAGGAAACCTACACAACATTGCAAAAGCAACTAAACTCCAATTTTAAAAAATCATGATTGACACCCAGATAGTAAGAACAGACTGCCCTAGGGTACATGGTACTTCCCTGCAGAAGACCTGAGCAGAAGCAGCTGTCCAGGGAGCCTCATCATTATTTCAGTTTCGTAGCCCCCAGAAGAAACCGTTCTGTGCCCTGCTGTTCGTCTTCACAGTGTGTTGCTGTTCCTCCTGTGTTAAGAGAAAACTCTCGATAGGCAGGTTGGTTATAGGAGGGATTTTCAACCAAAAATTAAATATTAGTACCCAAGCACCCTGGGCTTCCCTGACAGCTCAGCTGGTAAAGAATCCACCTGCAATGCAGGAGACCCTGGTTCGATCCCTGGGTCGGGGTGATCTGCTGGAGAAGGGATAGGCTTCCCACTCCATTATTCTGAGCCCTGGTGGCTCGGAGAGTAAAGAATCAGTCTGCAATGTGGGAGACCTTGGTCTAATCTCTGGGTTGGGAAGATCTCCTGGAGAAGGGAAAGGTCACCCACTCCAGTATTCCGGCCAGGAGAATTCCATGGACTTCCACGGGGTTGCAAAGAGCTGGACATGACTGAGTGACTTTCACTTTCACCCAAGCACCCAGAGAATCTATGTGACATTCCCTGGCTTCCTCCCTACCCCTCAACACTGTCCATCACAGCACAGATAACAGCCCTTAAGTCCTTGATTTGTTTGTTTACTTGTTTATCACCTTTTCCACTAGACTAGGCTCCCTGAGGGCAAGGGCTGAGTCAGTTCTGTTCACTCCTCTCTCAGCTCTCAGCAAAATGACACAAAGTATACATTTAATAAACAGCTATTGAGTGAAAAAATGCATGAACAGAAAGTCTAGTATGATCCAGTTCTACCAAATCCAAGATGGGGAAATGGATTTCTGGCTGGTTTCTGTGCTGAACATCCTTTCAGGAGTGAACAGCGCTGTTAAAGACTACTGCTCTTTTTCAATAGAGTCCAATTATAATTACTGTTCATTTACCTGTGTTCTCCTGGAAGGACTACTTAAGCCAATTACTAACATTAAAACATAGAAATGTGAAATTTCACTGTTGAGATGGCAATCTATTTAAAATATGTCCTAATTTTACTCTCTTGTTAGAAGGTTCTCCTGACAAACCTCTTTATAACAGCTGAGTCCTCCCCTAATTGAGCCTAATCACGGTAGAATCATTAGCATTACGGCAAAGAACTGGCCTGGAGAGTGAGCTAGTCCTGAGATGAGACCCAACTTGGCCATTTACAGCCTGGTGACCTGGAGCAAATCAGCTTTCTCAAGCTTCCATGTCCCCACCCAGTAATGCCTGCTCTCGGACTGTGTGCCCGGCACACCTGGGCCTTCAGAACTACTCAATGCCCCGCACTCATTGCCAGCCGAGAGAGCCAAGCTACCCAAGACACCTCAGACTTACTCATCCAGGCATTAGTAACATTCGATGTAAGAAATAAGAAAGCATGATACATCTCTGTTGCCCCAACTCAAACTCTCTCCCAGCCTCCATGTTTACCTACACCTCAATATCAGAGGGACACCCACAGTGCAAACGCACACTCCCTACCTCAGTCACTCCCATTTTCATAGAACCACACTGCCCCCCTATGCTGCAACTACAACTTTTTACTTTATTGTTCAATGTGGCCAAGTGTTCAGGGCCAAAGAGGGCTATGTGTACAATATACAGACACACACATGGCAGAATGGGACAAATTTCTTTAACAGTAAGAAACCTTTAAAAACCAATTAGGAGAATCAATTAAGAAAAAGCAAACTACTCAACAGAAAAAAAAAAAAAAAAAGACTAAGAACAGGAAAAGAATGCAAAAGGTTAGTAATCCTGTGAAAATATTCTCAGACTTATTCATAATTAAGACAAATCAAAACCATGAGGCACCATTTTTCACTTATCAGATTAATAAAAATTAAAACCGATAATGCCCAGTGTTGGCAGCAGTGTGGAGAAACGGGCATTCTTATATACTATTGACTAAAGTCTAAGCTGGGCAATTAACACTAACAAAAAATTTAAATCAAAACAAAAACATTAGTTCAGCTTTTGTTCATCCAAAGTCACCCACTTAAGAAGTGAAAAGAAATAGATATTTCTCAAAAGAAGATACACAGATGGCCAAGAGGCACGTGAAAAGATGCTCAGCATCACTAATTATCAGAAAAAATACAAATCAGAACTACAATGAGGTATCACTTCCCACCAGTCAGAATGGCCATCATCAAAAAATCTACAAACAATAAATGCTGGAGAGGGTGTAGAGAAAAGGGAACACCCCTACACTGTTAGTGGGAATGTATATTGTACAGCTACTACAGAAATAAGTATGGAGGTTCCTTAAAAAACTAAAAATAGAGATACCATATGACCCAGCAATCCCACTCCTGGGCATATATCCAGAGAAAACCATAATTTGAAAACATACTTGCACCCTAATGTTTACTGCTATTTACAATAGCCTGGACACGGAAGCAACCTAAATGTCCATCAGTGGAGGAGTAGATAAAGAAGATGTTTATATATATATACACAAAACTAGAATATTACTCTGCCATAAAAAGAATGGAATAACATCACTTGCAGCAACATGGAAGGATGCAGAGATTGTCAATACTGAGTCAAGTAAGTCAGAGAAAGACAAATATTATATGATACTGTTTATATGTGAAATCTTAAAAAATGGTACAAATTAATCTATTTTTAAAACAGAAATAGAGTCACAGATAGAGAAAACAAATTTACAGTTACCAAGAGAGAAGGAGGGGGACAAGAGGAATATAAACTGGGAGACTGGAACTAACATATTCACACTGCTGTGTATAAAACAGATAATAAGAACCTGCTGTATGGCACAGGGAACTCTACTCAATTCTATAAAGACCTATATGGGAACAGAATCTAAAAAAGAATGGGGTAACAAAAAAATAAAAAAGAGTGGATATGTGCCTATGTGTAACCAATTCACTTTGCTATACAGCAGAACTAACCCAACATGTAAATCAACTAAACTCAAATAAAAATTAATTATTAAAAAATAAAAATAAATAAAAGTGAAAAGAGAATCAACAGATTGAGAAAAGATACTATTTAACCCATAACAGACCAGTAAGCACAAAATATACTGAAATTCTACAAATCAATAAAGCAGGTGAGACAGGAGATAGATGGGCTCCAGATTAGACATTTACAGCCAGCATCCGGTTTACACTTCCAAACAGAAATACCAACATGGGGGCTTCCCTGATGGTCCAGTGGTTAAGAGTCTGCCTTGCAACACAGGGGACACGGGTTCAATCCCTGGCCTTGGGTAACTATTAATAAGATCCCACATGCCTTGGAGCAACGAAGCACCAGCGCCACAACTCCTGAGGTCACATGCCCCTGAGCCCCCAGGCCACAGCTAGTGTCCATTCACCACAACGAAAGATCCACAGGACGCAACTGAGACCCGACACAGCCAGATAAATAAAGGGCAGGGAAATCTTACTAACACCAATCAAAATAAACGCTGGATAACTATGAAAAAAGAAAAAACAGCAACAGCAGGAAAGGGTAAATAGCTGGACTTTGTCCCCAGTGGACACTTGAAGATAACAGTAATGACAGGGGCAAAAAGGAGCTGAATTCTGACCAAATAAAAGAAAAAGAGACCACAGATTTCTCATTCTCAAGGTCAAGGAGGCCTTCCTGACTACACATGAGCAGAAAGGCTCCTCAGGGGTCAGAAAGGGAGGGGGTGCCACCCCATAGTAGGTGATGTCAACCTGCCCAGAGGCCTCTTCGCTAGAATCCATCTTGGCTAAGCAACGGGCCCTCACACAGGGGAAATAAACCAAATACAGACTCAGAACCAGGCAAAGCAAGATGACTGGCCCAAGAAAACCTCGAAGAAACGCCGCATATAAGTGATTCAACTATCAGGAGGGCTTGACTCCCTGAGCCTGCCCATGTGTCCACCTACAGTACACTTTCCCTCCTAATAAACACTTTACTTGTTTCACCACTCTCCGTCTCTTTGTGGAAATTCATGTCTACAGAGCCAATGGGACAGGGCGTTGTCACTGGCCACTGGTCTAGTGGCTGGAATTCAGCAGTCTCACTACCTCAGCCTGACTTCAGTCTCTGGACGGGGAACCGAAATCCTGCTTGAAGTCACTGCAGGCTGAGGCCACCCAAGATCAGAAAGGACAAATACTCCAAAAGGAAAAAATAATGGTCAAAGGCAATTCATACAAGAGGAAACATGCATGGCCACAAAAGACGAGAAAAGATGTCCAACCTCATGAGTAATCCAAGAAATGTGAACGAAAACCACAAGAAGCATTTCACATCCATCAAACTGGACAAAATCAAAAGATCGAACAACACCAAGTGTTGGTGAAGATGTGGAGTGACTGACTGGAGTGAGAGTGCAAAACCACTTTGGAGAACAATTTCTAATATCATTGAAGGTCCTCATATTTCATGAACTAGAAATTCCCTCCTAGGCAAGTAGCCTAGAGAAATCTCCTGAGGAGATACAATCAAGAACACAAACTTTTGCTGCAGCATTATTTATGACAAAATAAAACTAGTACAACTTTAATATCCATTAACCAGGAAATGGATATATAAATTGTGATCCATTCATATAACTTGAAGTTATTCAGTACTGAAAAGAAATTAGCTCAAAAAATGGTATCAGCTTGGAAGAATCTCAGAAATACAATGCTGAGGAAAAGATGCAAGTGTCAGAAGATCTTTATGTCTTTTCATATGTCTTAAGGAGAGAAGAATAAAATTTTTTTAATTTATGTACATATCAGAGAAGGCAATGACACCCCACTCCAGTACTTTTGCCTGGAAAATCCCATGGACGGAGGAGCCTGGTGGGCTGCAGTCCATAGGGTCGCTAGAGTCAGGCAGGACTAAGCAACTTCAGTTTCACTTTTCACTTTCATGCATTGGAGAAGGAAATGGCACCCCACTCCAGTGTTCTTGCCTGGAGAATCCCATGGACGGGGGAGCCTGGCGGGCTGCTGTCTATGGGGTCGCACAGAGTCGGACACGACTGAAGCGACTTAGCAGCAGCAGCGTGTACATATACTTTCACCTAATTCCACTGCTAGGAATTTATCTTACATACACATTTGCATATATACAAGAATGCAACAATATATACAAAGATGCTTATTGTAACAGTTTATAAGAAGAAAAAACTGAAACCTAAATATGGGAATATTATATCAAATATTCAATAAAATGCTAGAGCTAGGCAATCATTTAAAAGCCTGAGCTAAACCTGTATGCCAAGATAAATATTTAAGTGGGAAAAAATAATCACAGGACTAAACCATTTGTGGAAAAATATTAGATTAGATGTATAGACACACACACACACACATAAAAACTTCTGGATCATAAGAAACCATTAACTTTGATCATCTCGGGGGAGTAAGACTGGGTAATGAGAGGCGACTTCTACTTTTCATTTTACACCCTTCAGAATGATTTGAATTTCTGTTTTCACCATTAGTATATATTACCTTTCTAAGACAAATAAATAGATAAATCAGTGGAAAAAAAACAAGTAACAGCTATAAGATTAGGATGTTAGTTTACCAAGATTTTATTTTAAAGCAAAAATCACATGAAACTCTTTTAATCATTTTTTATGCTATCTCTTTCGGGAATTGAGAGCACTCAAAAAAATGAATCCTAAAGGTGACTGCTTTGAACAGGATGATAAATAGTACTGCTGTTAGAATACATTATTTGTGGCTCTTTCACAGCTTTATATATCTATCTGTAGAATATGCTGCACTATTTGTTTTACTTCAAATCACCATTCTGAAAACCATAAACTGTTTTCTGACCTCAGAGGGTTATTTACCAAGAAATACGTTCAAAGAGGAAATAAGGACCCAAAGCACAGTCGCAGAGCGGGCCAGCATACCAGTCAGTATAATTTCCTGGGCCCGGGGATACCAGGCATTGCTGTCTACCATGTCAGACCAGACGCATCGCCCCGGGCCTTCTGCCTCCAAGCCCCGTTGGTTCCTCTTAGCTGGTTCACACCCAGGGCAGCAGCATCACCAGAGACAACACTTAGCCTGCACCACAGGCACACTCAGGGGTCTACAAAGCCTTCATGGGCTCCGGCCAGACCTCCAAAGTCAGGAAGTTTGTGGCTGAAAAGGTAGGGGAAAGAAGCTGTGTGTAGAGACGGAGGCTGTAGGTGCAGAACCCCCACTTCCCAGCCTGGCCTAGGGACTGGCACCAGGAGTAGAGCCCAACAATGGAGACTCAGAGCCTCCTGATTCCACTGAAACCAGAACTCTGCAACCTGTATCTGTTTTGACTCCCGGTAAAATTTACTGCCAAAAATAAAAGGCTGAAAATAAAAGTTTGGAAATCTTTAAACTAGCGGGTACCGCCAGACATGTGGTTCTCAAACATAATAATCAAACTTTTTACAAGCTTTCTTCTGTTTTTTCAACTGTAGGGGGGGAAAAGGGGGCCTAACAATACCTCCCTCCCGAAACTTGCAGGGCGGCTGGAAGGATCAAACGAGGTAATAGCCATCTTCAGCTAAGAGGCCCTTAGGAAACAAATTTATTATTTCCTTCCTTTATAATGGAGAATATATCCGGTTCAAATAATTCGTCACACAAACAAGACTGTTTCTTCTAGAAGGAGAAGACAAAGCGGGGTTGGTAAAAAGAATAAAAAGAAAAAAAAAAAGCAGCAACAGCTCAGTTACAATTTAAGAAGGGAGAGACTCTGATTGAGTGCCTGTCACAAAAATAAACTGGGGGTTGGGAATGAGTGAGGTGGGAAGGGTAGTGTGGAGAAGGAGGACATCTGGGTTAAGCGTGTGTGTGTGTGTGTGTGTGTGTGTGAATCGTGTCCTACTCTTTTCAACCCCGTGGACTGTAGCCCACCAGGCTTCTCTGTCCATGGGATTCTCCAGGCAAGCATACTGGAGTGGGTTACCATTCCCTTCTCCAGGGGATCTTCCCAACCCAGGGATCAAACCCAGGTCTCCCACATTGCAGGCAGATTCTTTACCACGGAGCCACCGGGGAGTCGGTGCCATGTATCAAACACCATGCAGTGTACAAGAGGCCACATGTGTTTCCTTTAATCTGCACAGAATATGACTGTTTTTGCTTAGCCACTCAGTCATGTCTGACTCTTTGCGATCCCACAGACTGTAGCCGACCAGGCTCCTCTGTCCATGGGATTCTCCAGGCAAGAATACTGAAGTGGATTGCCCCTTTTCCATCTCCAGGGGATCGTCCCAACTCAGGGACTGAACCTGCATCTCCTGCATTGGCAGGTGGATTCTTTACCACTGAGTTACCAGGGAAGCCCCACAGAATATGCTGCAAGTGTGCTTATTCCATTTTACAGATCAGAGGGAACGAACAACCCAGCCAAGGTCAGACAGAGACACTACTCACCAGGCTGCAGTTCCCTCCACAGCCTCACCACTGGCTCCTCCCCCTAAATTGGTGTTCCCGCCCCTCCCCTTTCTCCCTTTCTGTTATCTCCCTTTAAAATCTTGGATCATTTCACCCCTTGGGTCAAATGCACATCCTCTGTTCTGATTTCCAGCCCTCTGGACGGTTCCCAGTTAAGATCCCACTGCCCTCACAAACACAACAGGCTCTAAAAGGAGTTCTTCACCTCCCCACTCACACACCCCATCCTCCCAGCCTCCCAAGCTCAAAATCACCATCACTTCTGGTCCTTTCTCCCCCTTCCCTATATACACAATCACTCAATGATCTCAATTCATTCTTCAAACTCTCTTACCCTTCATTTTTCATTTCTCCTTTTTCTCTTTGAAGCCTAGCACTATGAACCTTCTATCTGCATGGCCCCTACAGAAATCTCCAGCAGGTTTCCTCAAGGTTTTCAGCTCACCTGTACACCATGCGATAAACATCACACCGCATACCTGCTCTGCACCTTCACTGAATGGCAGGCTGCCTTCGTCAAATCAAGTACGTGCTCAGCCCTGCTCCCTAAGGCTGCCTGCATCTGGCCCTGTGGCTTTCCAGCCTCCAACCCCATCCACTCCTCAGTTCCTCAGTTTAGCAAAGGATTGCTGGCTGCACACACGCCTCACTTTCCTCCCCTCTCTTCCCCGCTTGTGGCCCCAGTGCCCCCAGGAGGCTGTCCATGTTTCCCTCCTGCCACCTCTTAGTTGAGGCCTGCCAGCCCTCCCCTCCAAGCCTGCAAGACTCATTATCTGTACTGTTCATCAGGCAGTAATTACGTACTGCCTTGTAACTCTTCTATTTAGCCTGGAACAGGCTTTGAAATATGCTAGTGCATGTAATCTCTCCCAGGTCTCTATCTTATCATCCCAAGCAGTATAAACCACTTGAAGAAGACTGTCTAATGGGTCTAAGCTTCTCCCTGCAGTGCCTAGTACTTAGACAGTGGGTGCTTAACACATGTGTTGATTTCCTTTTTCTATGAACTTGTGTTGGCCTCAAACAACCAGGGCTGGCCAGAATAATAAGCATCAGCCTTGGAAGCCTGCTTTTGGCCACTACAGATATCCAGCAAGACAATTTCATCTCCACCTCTCAGATCAGGGTTCCCCAGGGTTCCCCCACCCCTGGGGCATCAAGGCCATCAACTGCTCTCAGGGGAGACTGGTCTGCCAGAGAGGCCTCTGACTCACACCACCAACCAGGATTGGCTCTGTCTGCTGCTTCAGTGATCACATTTTCATGTCCTTCCCTGGTCTCCAGCTAGAAGGAAACAGCCCAGAGAATGGAGCTGGGGCGGAAGGCTCCCTAAACCCCAAACCCCGGCCCTCTCATTGGGGACGCAACCTCCAGCCTGCTCGCTGGCCCGTCAGAAGCACCCCGGGGCACCCTTGCCCTTGGGAGAGAAAGAAGACACTGCACCTTTAAGTCTGCAGCCAGTTGAGAAAAACAAGCTGTGATTTATATAAGCGGGAAAATCATGTGATTTGCAGGAACGCTCCCTCCTCCACCGGCCCCCTTCCCGTGTCGTGTCGCTTCCAGCTCTTCCCAGAGGAGCCCCGGCCCCGGCCGCCGGGCAGGGCTGGAGGGGGAGGAGCCAGGCAGGCGGGCCTGGGGGCGCCCCGAGCCTCCCTTCTCTGAGCGCGGGAGCCCCGCGCGTCGGGGCGCGCCCGTGACCGAGGGGGCCTGGGTCCACCGCGCCTCACTCAGGCGCCGCTGCCCGGTGGCCCCAGACGCCGGCAAAGCCGGCGTTCGGCCTCGGGGCGCAGCGGTTTGGGCCGCAGCTGCCCGCTCCCCGAGCATCCCCTACCGGGGGCCCCTTGCCCGATTCCGACCAAAGTGTGCGACGGAGAAACTGAGGCTCCTCCCCCGCCCAAGTCCTCCAGGAGAAAGAAACGCCAGGGGACCCAACGGCCTGACTTCTGTGTCCCCCCGCACCCCGAACACCCAGCGCGGGGGCGGGGGGAGAGCAATTTAAGAAATCATTTGATCGGGAAAGGGCATGAAAATCAGCCATTTCTAGAGCTGAAAGGCGGTGTGTGTTTTTAGCCCAAAGAACCTAGCTTTCAGGGAAAAAAAAAAAAACGATGTGGCCTTTTCAGCCAGAGCCAAGGAAAATAAATACATGATAACGAGGCCCTAAGAACCCGCACAGATCTTTTAAATATTAGAGGAAGGGTAGTGTAGCTACAAGGAGCCCACGCCCACGCGGAGTTAACTCTGACAACTTCTGAAGGAAAAGAAATGCTTAGATCCTCCTGAGCTGCAGAAACTGTACAGTGGGCAAGACTTGAAGAGGTCATCTCAGCCATCCCCCTGTCTCTGGAGGAATACTATACTAAGGCCTTCCAGGAAGTGCTTCCAACTGGAAGAGAGTTAACCATCACTTCCGAAACCAAGCCCAAGAGAAGTTGGGGGAGCTCCCTCAGGGCAAAGGGCTAGGAGGGGAGGAAATATCTCTCAATGCCATAAACCATAATATCCCTCTTTTCTATAACCTCAGTGATTGGCCCTGATACTGTCCAAGGAAGGAGACCCTTCTCTGAGTTACCAATTCCAGGAGTTAAAACCTTGCCAGAGAGAAGGTTGGAATTCCATTTTATTTTCCTCCCTTGGTTGTTATTATCTGCTAGGGATGAGGCATAAGCCCAGTGCTGTCACATGGAGAAAAACATGATGCAATTAATGAAGTTGCTAATGCATCGTCTTGCGGTGACCTCTGCCATCGCCAGCACAGCCTGGCCAATTTCAGTCCACCCTCTACATCCCACAGAGCCAACTGGACCCCGAGAGGTCATTCTGGCCCACCTCCCGTCTCCCCTCCCCACCACAGATGGAGGGCCTTTATGCTGAGATAGTTTCCGGGACAGCACCTAATGCTCTGTGTCACACCAACAGTAAGTTCCTTCCTGAAGGAGAGAGCTCAAGTTAAGCAAATATTCCCGATTATTCTTTAAATCCAGAAGAAGAAAAATAGAAGTTAACAAAGGGGTTCAAGGGAATAGCATTCCATGCATTCGGACAGATACCAACTTCATTCATGCCGCTATCAGGGAGCACCTCCTGTGTGCCTGGCCCTGAGCTGAGCACCAGGGAGACCGTGGAAACAGGACACACAAGGCCCCTGCCTGAACCTTACTTTCTGCTCCCCAACTCTGTCACCCCAGACAGGAAAGACTTTCCTCTCCCCAACCAGCACACAAATGTCCCTCCCCAGCCCACACCCAGCTTGTGTTGCCCCCAGTTCCAGCTACATGTGTCTCATTTGTCTGCCAAGAGCTGCTTCTATCAGAAGGCGACACCTCTCTGGTGATTGGGTGGTGGGTATAAGAAGAAACCCAAAGGCCTATCCAGAAAGTGAGATCAAAGTTGGCAGCCTCCTGGGCCCCTCCCAAAACTTATAATTCAGGCCCCACTTCACTCCATGCCCCTTTCTTTCTTTCTTTGCTCTTTTTTTCTGAGGGACCCAGCTGCCCCCCATCCACAGCTCTGCTTTCCTAAGCTTCATGTGCCAGGGGTCTGCCCATCTTCAGAGCCTCCCTGGTGCTCCGAGTACCATATTCTCAAGGTAGCCTCTCCGCTTCTGAAGGAGCCCAAACACCCAGCCCTGCACAGATGCCAAGCCAGGGTCTCTTCTGTTGCCTTAAGGCTTCTTGTTGAGGGTTTTCAGACCTTCACCCTTAACCACATACCCTGTCAACCTCCACCTTCTAACCCCACCCCACTCCCAGACCATACCAGCCCCTGCCTTATTCCACTCTTTTCCTGAGTTTGGTTTCTGGCTTCCCTCAGCCATTCATCAGCATGGCCTGATAACGTGCAAAGGGAGATCTGGCGAGAAGCCTGTGGTGAACAAACATTTTAATGAACAAACAGAAATGATGGCTCCAAACTGAAAACACCCTGGAAGTCACAAACTCAGTGACTTTTAAAGAAGCCAGATCAGGACCTCTGAGGGCTTTCTTTCTTTTCTTTTTTTTAAAAATGCACCCAGGAGGGCAATGAGTGAAATCAGCTCATCTCGGACACTGTCTCTTTCAGGAAACAGGGGCCTCCAAAGAAAAAAGGCATCCTAACCCCTGCCAAATTCTACTCTGTTTCAGATTAGCCTCCCAGCAAAATGAGGGGGCTGTACTAGCTGCTCTTCCAAGTCCTTCTAGCACCGAGGCTCTGCAGCTCCCCTAAACAACCTATTTCAGAACCCTCCATGTCCTCATCACAGAATAGTGGATGCATCTGTGCTCCGGGCCTGGGTCCGCAGCTGGAGCTCAGAATCAGGCCTTTCACTGCAGTGTTTTCAGGCCTGTTTTCCCTCTTTCTCCTTTCCCTGAAAGGGCCTCTGGTCTTTCCCAAGCTGCCAGAGTAGAAGGGAACACACAGCTCCCCCCAGAGCAGAGGGGCCCATCTAAGGGAAAGCTGGCCCAGCCCCAGGACAGGCTTGCCTGCGATTCTGCAGAGACATTCCTCCCTCCCAACCTGCAGGCAACTTCTGGAACTTCCAAACAGCACATCCTTGAGCCAGCCCAGGCCCCTCAGTATCCTGCACCCCAGTTTACAAGCTTTTAGTGGCAGCTAACACATTTGGCAAACCTCCTCAAGTGTGGGCCAGGCTGGGCCCTTTTCCCCAGGACCCAGCTGATGAAGGGATCCTGGGCTGGGACCAAAATGGGGTCCAGCCAGACAAGCCCTGAGCCTTGGTTCTCTGGGCCAAGGCTGGAGAGGACCAGAGGGAAATGTCCTCGGTCGGCCCCACCACCACCACGCGGACTGGTTCCGAGATCTTAGGATGCATCAGTAATTCCAGGCAGGGCTCCATCCTTAACCCACTCTCAGCCCAGGACCTGGTCAGGGAATCTCCAACATTCCCAGTAACACAAAGCTCACCTTCCATGCCAGATTCCTCTGGGGTCTCTGCGTGGGAGTAGCCAGACCCTCTCGCTGGGCTCCTGCTAGATCTGGGAGTTCCAAAAAGCATCTGTCTCCTTCAGAGACAGTCACAGCTCCAGGTCTCTGCTTTCAGATGGTTTTAAAGAGAAGGGTGTTTTGAAAGCTCAAGACATGTTCCGGGCTTGGCTTTGGTTCTAGCTCCATCACCAGTTCTATCCCCTGTGAATCTGGACGTCCTGGAGGCAGTGAGCTGAGCTGACAGGACTGCAGGGAGCCTCTGCTTCCTGATACCCAGGCTGTGCCCAGTCTAGATTTTACCAGAAGGACTCCAAGAAGGGAAACCCACATCCACTCGTTCCTTCAGGCTCTCTAACTGACACGCTGGCCCCATATATTCAAGAGAAGACTGGAGACTCCCTCCCAACTGTGGGGACCTCATCACTGTTTCCCACTCCCAACCTCCCAGTCCCTCTTGTCTCTTGTCCCACAACCGACCGTGCTCCCAGGACTCTCAGAGTGTTTATGCTTCCTCTGAAGACCTCTGGCTCGGTTTCCTGCTTGACTACCCCTTATCACCCAAGCACTGCCCACTTCCTGCATCCTCCCAGCCACCCCGCCAGCTCACACCAGGCTAACGGGCACAGTAGTAGCCTTTCCCTTCTCCAGGGGAATCTTTCCAACCTAGGGGTCAAACCCAGGTCTCTTGCATTGCAGGCAGATTCTTTACCAGCTGAGCCACAAGGGAAGCCCAGACTTTTACTTAAACCTCAGGGAAATAGTGGAGAAGGCAATGGCACCCCATTCCAGTACTCTTGCCTGGAAAATCCCATGGGTGGAGGAGCCTGGTAGGCTGCAGTCCATGGGGTCGCTAAGAGTCGGACAAAACTGAGCATCTTCACTTTCACTTTTCACTTTCATGCATTGGAGAAGGACATGGCAACCCACTCCAGTGTTCTTGCCTGGAGAATCCCAGGGACAGGGGAGCCTGGTGGGCTGCCGTCTATGGGGTCACACAGAGTCGGACACAACTGAAGTGACTTAGCAGCAGTAGCACCACCACCAGCAGCAGCAGCAGGGAAACAGAATCACAGCAAACACATTCGAATCTAACAGACATCACTCTCCTAAAAATTTGTCAGCCATCCTCCCAGCTCAAAAAATTTCTCAAGTTTCCTAAGTCCCAACTTACACTATCCTCTCCAGCCTCTCACTTCTCCTCCAGACCCTTCTATCCAAACTCCAAGTTCCTGCTGATTTCTCTCACACAACAATTTGTCTTGCCTCCAGCCTGCCCAGAGGATCACTCTGTTCTCACCAGACAGAGGCTTCTCAATCAGGGTTCATAATCCTCAAAAAAAGAGGCATCTACTTCCGGGGGCTGGGGTGGGGGGAATGGTGCACCCCTCCCCTAGAATGATAAAGTACAGCATTTTTTCTCCATGTAACACTTTCTTCCTATCCACCCTCCACCACCACCCCCTTACATCTGGTACCCCTCTCAGTTGAGAAATCCACCCCAAATCACTCACTCTTGTTCTCTTTTTTCACCTCTTTATGGGCACGGAGCACTGCTAATTACTATCCCTGTTATAGTTTAAAATGATGATCCAATAAAAAATAAGTCAATACAAAACAGACACAAAAGGACAAATATTATATGATTCCACTTACATGAGGTCCCTAGAGTAGTTAAATTCCTAGAGACACAAAGTAGAATAGTGGCTGCCAGGGGCTGGAGAGAGGGGAGAATGGGGAGTTACTTTTCAGTGGGTATGAGGTTTCAGTCTGGGAAGACAAAAAAGGTTTTGAAGAAGGATGGTGGGAATGGTTCCACAATGATGTAAATACACTTAAAGCCACTGAACTGTACACTTAAAAGTGGTAAAAATGGTGACTTATATAATACATACTTTACCACAATAAATAAGTACTGTCAGCAACACTCACTCTGACTTCAGGACTTCCCTGGAGTCCTGTGCTCCCCATGCAGGGGACCCAGGTTCGATCCCTGGTCAGGGAACTAGATCCCACATGCACAACTAAGAGTTTGCACACTGCAATTAAAGATCCTGCATGCCACAATTAAGACGCAGCACAGCCAAATACATTAAATAGATTTAACAACAACAAAACCCATCCACTCTGACCCCAAGAGAGACTTGCAGTTAATTGAAAAAAGGGAGGCTTTTCCTTCTGCCACCCTACATTTCAGCAGCTTTTGCGACGACCTTTTGCGACGCCAGGCTCCTCTGTCCATGGGATTCTCCAGACAAGAACACTAGAGTGGGTTACCATGCCCTTCTCCAGGGGATCTTCCCAATCCAGGGATCAAACAAGACTGCGAACACCTTCAGGAGGGTACCTTCACTTGCGCTCAGTCATCTCTCTGCTGACCCCACCTACCTGGCTGTAGGCTTCAGTCCAGTTTCCAAACTGACAAAAAGCAGAAGAACCGCAGAGGAGGCACCATCCATGTAGGCGCGCATGCGTGCTAAGTCATTCCGTCGTGTCCGACCTTTTGCGACGCCAGGCTCCTCTGTCCATGGGATTCTCCAGACAAGAACACTAGAGTGGGTTACCATGCCCTTCTCCAGGGGATCTTCCCAATCCAGGGATCAAACAAGCTTCTCTCAGGTTTCCTGCATTCGCAAGCAGGTTCTTTACCACTAGTATCACCTGGGAAGCCCAAGGAAGAGGACCTTGATTCTAAACCTAGTCAGTAACTAGTTGTGCATCCTCGGGCAAGTTATCTAACCTCTGTCTCTCAATATCCTTATAAAGAAAACAGAGAAGGGAACAGGCTGCCCCTCGAGAGATAATGGATATGAACACAGTTTGAGAAGTGTGTGCAAGCTGATTTCATCATCTCTAATTTCACTTTGTCGAATTAAAAACATCTCAAACAGTAGAAGTAAGTTTCTACCTGAAAATTAGGAGGTAGACAGTAAATCGCTCCATAAATACAACCTAAAGATAATACTTTGATCCTCCATCATCATCCCTAAATCATCATCCTCACTGAAGGTGGAATGATGCCAAGTTCTTCCCAGCCTGATCTCTCTCTGCCGTGAAAACCCATTTTGTCAAGACACATTTTTCTCCATGATTTGCT
This sequence comes from Cephalophus harveyi, assembly GCA_006410635.1. Classification (NCBI taxonomy): domain Eukaryota; kingdom Metazoa; phylum Chordata; class Mammalia; order Artiodactyla; family Bovidae; genus Cephalophus; species Cephalophus harveyi. The sequence continues at coordinate 136,599 of SJYT01064817.1, forward strand.
CTTAATTCAGAGGCAGGATCCAGTTTTGCCCGCAGGCTGCCCATAGCATTGCCTTTATGCGGCATGCGGTAGGGCTCTAAGCAGGAGCAGAGTTGGGAGAGGGGTATGGGAGAGGCCAGGGAGAGCGGAATCCCTTGAACATGTATTCAAAAACGACACCTTCTAACCATATTCAAGCCTTCCTAGTGACTCAGTGGTAAATAATCCATCTGCCAAAGCAGAAGATATGGGTTCGATCCCTGAGTTGGGAAGATCCCCTGGAGAAGGAAATGGCAACCCACTCCAGTATTCTTGCCTGGGAAATCCCACAGACAGAGGAGCCTGGCGGGCTATAGCCCAGGAGATGGCAAAGAGCTGGACACAGACACAACTTAGCGATTGAACACAACCACGTTCATGGCACTCACATGCTGACATGACAGTCAACAGCCTGGTGAAAAGGTGCCAGCACAAGGAGGGTGGCTCCAGGACCACAAACCCCATGAAGAAGGTGGTCCAAAGGTGGCTTCAGCTGGCGGAGTTGGCTGCCCCTCAGTCTGACCACCAGCCGGGTTGGCTGCTTTCGGAAGGCCGCCAGCCCCGGCTCTACCCCAGATGCAGGAGGCAGCATTTTTCTCCAACAAAGAGTCTCTCTGTCCCTCAGGCCCAGGGAGTACGTTTGGGTCACCCACAGCCCAGGTAAACGCACACCTGGCCCTGCCCCTTCCTCCCTTTTGCCACCCGACCTCACTAGGACCCCTTCTGGTTCTTTTCACAGCCTCCCCTTCTCTCTGAGGAGGAACTTGTCAAAGCCTCTCTGCTTCCTTCCATGGAAGGGACCCCCCCAGAGAGAGGGGGTCCCAGGCCTCTCATCTAGGGTCCCTGGTTGGGTCCCTAGCCACTCCTCAGAACTGCCTCCTACACTTCACAGGGACCCAGCTCAGCCCAGATGGAAGTCATCTGTATTCGGGCTTCACCCGGATTTCACCAATAATTACGTTATGCTTGTCCACACCCATTTCCACAAGCACCTCCGCCCCCACCGGAGTCCCCTTCACACTCACTCACGCAGTGCCAAGAAGGAAAAATGGAAGCAGACCCGAAGGAACCCCGGGTGGGCAGGCAAGCTGGGGACCCAACCAGAGCCCAGGGCTTGGCCAGCATGCAACTCCAGGCTCTGACCCTCAAGGGGCCCAGCCTCCCTTTCAGCGCAGAATTGTAACATCAAGGAGCCAATTCTTCCCCTGAGGCCTGGGGAGAGGTCTGCAGACAGGTCCCGCCAGAGAAGCCAGCTCCCTCTGGGCCTTCTGGGCACCCCAAGGGACCTGTCCTTGCTGTGGCCCCAGGACCCTCACCCTGCAGCCAGCCACAGGCATCTTGGGGTCACCATGCCTGAGGTCCAAGGACCCCGAGGGACAGGGGTGTTGTTGTGACACTGTGACTTCCAGAATGTCCTTCTGTCCCAACCCAGGAGATGGCAAAGAGCTGGACACAGACACAACTTAGCGATTAAACACAACCACGTTCATGGCACTCACATGCTGACATGACAGTCAACAGCCTGGTGAAAAGGTGCCAGCACAAGGAGGGTGGCTCCAGGACCACAAACCCCATGAAGAAGGTGGTCCAAAGGTGGCTTCAGCTGGCGGAGTTGGCTGCCCCTCAGTCTGACCACCAGCCGGGTTGGCTGCTTTCGGAAGGCCGCCAGCCCCGGCTCTACCCCAGATGCAGGAGGCAGCATTTTTCTCCAACAAAGAGTCTCTCTGTCCCTCAGGCCCAGGGAGTACGTTCGGGTCACCCACAGCCCAGGTAAACGCACACCTGGCCCTGCCCCTTCCTCCCTTTTGCCACCCGACCTCACCAGGACCCCTTCTGGTTCTTTTCACAGCCTCCCCTTCTCTCTGAGGAGGGACTCGTCAGGGCCTCTCTGCTTCCTTCCATGGAAGGGACCCCCCCAGAGAGAGGGGGTCCCAGGCCTCTCATCTCGGGTCCCTGATTGGGTCCCTAGCCACTCCTCAGGACCGCCTCCTACACCTCACAGGGACCCAGCTCAGTCCAGATGGAAGTCATCTGTATTCAGGCTTCACCCGGATTTCACCAATAATTACGTTATGCTTGTCCACACCCATTTCCACAAGCACCTCCGCCCCCACCGGAGTCCCCTTCACACTCACTCAGGCAGTGCCAAGAAGGAAAAATGGAAGCAGACCCGAAGGAACCCCGGGCGGGCAGGCAAGCTGGGGACCTAACCAGAGCCCAGGGCTTGGCCAGCATGCAACTCCAGGCTCTGACCTTCAAGGGGCCCAGCCTCCCTTTCAGCGCAGAACTGTAACATCAAGGAGCCAATTCTTCCCCTGAGGCCCAGGGAGAGGTCTGCAGACAGGTCCCGCCAGAGAAGCCAGCTCCTTCTGGGCCTTCTGGGCACCCCAGGTGGCCTGTCCTTGCTGTGGCCCCAGGACCCTCACCCCGCAGCCAGCCACAAGCATCTTGGGGTCACCATGCCTGAGGTCCAAGGACCCCAAGGGACAGGGGCGTTGTTGTGAGACTGTGACTTCCAGAATGTCCTTCTGTCCCATTCTGTGGACTTTAAGCTTTTCTTAGTACCCATGAGGGCAGACCAAGGGGACTTTGATCCCATGGGCATTTGGTGGAATAAACTATCATTGCAAATGGGGCCTCCTGGCCACCTTTCCCCTCAAAGACAGCCTGTTAAGAGCAAGCCACTCTCTCAGGCTAATCTGACCACACCTACCTGGGAGCTGCGGGTGGGGTGCTGGAGTGGGAGGGTAGGGGTGGGGAAGCTGAGCCTGGCAGAGAGAGGGAACTCAAGAACCACCCGCTCCCATTCCTGATAGAGCCAGAGTGGTTCCTCAGGAGAAACCGTGAAGTGTCAATAACCAGACCCTAGCACAGCCTGAAACATCTGAGCCACCACCGCCTCCACCAGCCACCCTCCCAACTTCTCAATGAAGGCTGGAGGAGGGGGCGGAGTGTTGCCCGCCCCCCACACGGGGCGGGGGTGGAGGGTCCTCACTGGTCTGGGCCCAGATCCACCCCTGTCCCCAGCCTTCTCACAGGGTGCTTTGAGGACCCGCAGCCCTGGCTTCTCCAGCCTGTGCCCTCACAAAGGCCCCCTCTGTCACAGCCTCCCGGGGAACAGGGCCCCCCTCCTCCCGCTGCCCACTCCTCCCCACTCCCACCACGCACACAGGCACTTCCTACAGCAGTGGATTCCAAGCCGAGTTCCCGAAGACGTGCTGGAACAAAGGCTGCACATGACTCCGTGTGCGGAGTGCCTGTCAGGGCTCAGGGAACGTAATTATAGGGGGCACAGCCACTCTCAGCGGCCACACCTGGCCGTACAGTAAACAGCACTTCTTCCTGTCAAGCTAGGGGGGAAGTTGAGAGACAGGGAGGCGACAAACCACAATTTGAATCATTTGGAGAGAAGCTATAAATATAATAATGAGTCATTTGTAAAATATAATTTCATCCAAAAGCCTGGAAAAAATGGGAAAGAAGTTCTTATGCTATTTCAGGCTAAATCATTCAAGGGTGTTCTGCCAGAACCTGGGGAGGGGACCCAGCTGCCCCCTGAGAGCTGGGCTGCCCTCCAGTCCCCAGCCCTTCTCCTGACGCCGCATGGCCTTGGACACCCCCTTCCCCAGTTCCCTTTTCATATCCCAGGATCAGAATGTCGTGATGCAGAGTTCTCTCTTGGAGAGCTGATAAGAATCATACGCCGAGCAGCCTTGCATCTAGGCTGTTCAGCTGAGAACAGCCACGCTGTTGTTTTTGGCAAAATGTTCCCCAGCCTTGGGGGCCCTCAGCCTTGTGAGCACAGGGTGGTTTTTCTGGTGTGGCCCCCGAGGTCTCCTCCAGAGCTCTGGGAAACCTTAATTCCAGTCCTGGGCCCCAGCTGCTCATGGGAGCGGGGGAAGGGGGAGTCTGAACAAGCCTCTGTCTGGCGGAGCGTAGTGAGGTCACCTTGCTGTCGGAGTGGTTGGAACCAGACTCTTCCTAGGTTTGGTTACAGGGGAATCACTTATTCTCTGTGTGACTTGAAGTAAGTGACTTAACCTCTCTGAGCTCAGTTACTTCATCTATTGATTTAGTCACTAAGTCGTGTCCGACTCTTGTGACCCCATGGACTGTAGCCCACCAGGTTCCCCTGTCCATGGGATTTCCCAAGCAAGAATACTGGAGTGGGTTGCCATTTCCTTCTCCAGGGAAGATCTTCCCAAGCCAGGAACAGAACCTGGATCTCCTGCATTGCAGGCAGATTCTTTACTGACTGAGCTATGAGGGTATCCCTACTTCATCTATTACATGGGTTTAATAACAGTACCTTCCTCAAAGGGTTGTTGATGAAATGAATTACTGTGTAAAGCACTTAGAAGAGAACCTGGCAGATCAAGCCCTCAATAATGCCAGCTAAGATTCTGGTTATTGCTTCTCACTGGGCACTTTGTGCCACAAGGGGCCACAGGACAGAGGCACCACAGCATACAGGATCGACCTTGAGTGATGGTGGACAAACAAGGGTCAGAGCCCAGGGCACGTCCTTCAGCCATTTCATCATCGCAACTTGCCCGTTGACCTGAACAAACTCATTAATCTCTGTGGCCGGAGCACTCCCTCAATCCCTCCTCATGAGCAGCTTTGTCTCTGGACTGAACTGCAGGGACTGCGAGGAGAGGAGGGGAGGACTCTGTCCTAAAGTCTAGAGGCTGAAGTCAACAGGTACTTGGGAGGGGAGCATCTGAGTGTGCCCTCTCTTTCCTGTTCTCTTCCCTCTTCTTCCCTTTTCTCCTCTCTCTCTCTTTCCCTCTTTTCTTACCTCTTCTTCACACCAGTTCTCTCGGCCTTCCTGCTCTTCTACCCCCAGGCAGAGCTGAGAGAGTGGAAAGGGGCTGAAGTGCTCAAAGCTTCTGTCTTACCAGTGCTTCTGGTGCTCAGATCCTGTTGCTGAGGGTAACCTTGAAAGCCCTCAACAGGACTTCTTCCCCTGAGGGTGGCCCCTCACACCCAGGGTGGCCAGAAGAGGTCAAGAGAAATAGTCTCCATGTCAATATTCTGCATTTCTCTTTCTCAGAAACCAGAACACCCTGACCAGTCCTAGCCGGGGTAAAGGTCAGAGGACGTGTGTGCAGCAAGAGTCGTTTCTCCTGTACCTGCCAGCGCGCGCTCTCTTCCAAAGAGGACATGTCTTTGCCAGTGCTGTGCCCACCTTCTCGCTCTTGCCTGGATAACTGTTTTTCTCCCCAGTTATTCCTTAATATATCTGTCAGATTTCACATTTCCCTAAGTATATTCTTTTTTTTTTTTTTTTTCCCCTTTCTAGTTAGTTTGAATTAGGGATCTAAAGATCCATACAGGGGACTTCCCTGGTGGTCCAGTGGCTAAGACACCACAGTCCCAATGCACACGGCCTGGATTCAATCCCTTGTCAGGGAACTAGATCCCACATGCCGCAACTAAGAATTCACATGCTGCAACTCAAGATTCTGATTGCCACAATGAAGCCTGAAGATCCCATGTTATGCAACTAACACCTGGTGTAGCCAAATAAATATTTTATTAAAAAAAAAAAAAAAAAGACAAACGCAGTGGTGTCTTTAACTTGTTTCTCTTTCCCTTATGTATCCTATGAATTGATGGTTGCATTTTTTATTGTTTTATTATTTATTTATCTGGCTGCACCAGGCCTTAGTTGTGGCTTGTGGGCTCTAGTTCCCTGACCAGGGGTTGAACCTAGGTCCTCTGCACTGGGAGCACGGGTGTCTCAGCCACTGGACCACCAGGCTAGATTCAGGTTTGATTATTATTACCTCTTTTTGTTTCTGTTTTTTTGACAGGATTATTTCACATAGGTGGTGAAGTGTGCCTCTGTCAACATGCATAATATCTGGTCGTCTCTCTTTGTGGGACTTCCCGGGTGGCACTAGTGGTAAAGAATCCACCTGCAATGCAGGCGATGTAAGAGATGCGGGTTCAATCTCTGTGTCAGGAAGATCCCCTGGCAAAGGAAATGGCAACTCCCTCCAATATTCTTGCCTGGAGAACCCATGGGCAGATTGAGCCTGGAGGGTTATAGTCCATTAGGGTCACAAAGAGTCAGACACAAGTGGACTGCCTTAGCAGGCAGCATGTCTCTCTTTCTGTCATATTGTCAGCCATTGTTCTTCATTGCCTAGATCCATGATTTCAGTAAGGCTTTCAAAATTGTGACACTCTAGTTATAACATTCCTTCTTCATTCAGTAGTTGGAACATCTCATTTCTACCACTCTTCATTGTCTTGTATAGATCCACACTCCTACATAGTATAATCTTTCTTCTGCTTGAGGGACTTATGTCAATATTCTCATAGTGCAGGTCTGCTGGTGATGAATTTTTTCATATTTTGCCTGAAAAATGTTCTCATTTCATCATAATTTTTGAAAAATAGTTTTGTTGGGTATAGAATTCAAGGGTGATAGTTTCTTCTTTCAGTAGTTTAATAATGTTGCTCCACTGACTTCTGGCTTTCGTTGTTTTTCAAAGAAGTCTGTGAGCTCATTTGGGGTTGTGTCTGTATACCTTTGCATCATTCCTGGCGTCTGGCATACAGTAGGTGCTGAATTAGAATTTTAGGAAAATGAATAAAGAGAAATCTATGATCACTTGGCCGTGGCCAAGCAGGACCATATGGCCATACTCATGACTGGTATGTGCTTCAGGCTTGCCATAAACAGTGGGCACCAACAGTAACAGCTGTCCTCTGGGCATGTCCCTCTTCCTGAGCTGAGTTGGCAGTGTCCAGAGCACTCCCAAGAATGTGGCTTTAAATATCCTGACCTTGACAATTCCAAGGCCTTTGATGGAGGGTGTGTGGAGTTGAGACACATGAGTCACTCAAGGTGCCACAAAAGTGTGACGGCCCCACTGAGGCTCTCAGAATGCTCCTTGTCCTGAGGTGTGGTGGAAGGAAGAAAATAAACATGGTGAAGCCTAGTAAACACTCCCCGACATTTGACACGTTCCTCCTTCCCACAGATGTGTCCAGAACTCCCTGCCTGAACAAGGGGCACTGGCAGAGGACCCCAGGTACATTCACTGCCAGTTCAGTGTCTGGATAAGGCCACCCCAATAGGTGCAAAGCAGGAGCAAGCAGAATCAAGGGGCAGGGGAGCAGGGCACATCAATCTCTGGGATCAGAGTCTGCATACTTCCCAAATCCACGCTGCCTCTGGATACCTGTGCTTTTCCAGTCTAGTGGGCAAATCTCTGCCAAGCTCCCCTTCTGTGCCCTACACAGTGCTAGACGCTATAAGGACAAAAGGAGTCCTGCTGTCACTAAGGAATTTAATCATTTCCCTAAATGCAATTTCTCCCAAAGAGAGGTTTCCCAGTCACCTGCATGTAAACCATCAGGGACATTTGTTAATGGTGAAGATGCCTGAGCTCAATCTCAGACAGAAGGAATCATATTCTTTAGGAACGAAGCCCAAGAATTAATAGTTTGGGGGAGGGTAGGGGAGGGAGCCACACCATGAGGCTTGTGGGATCTCAGTTTCAAATCAGAGATCCCAGGGATGGAACTGGGGTCCCCCACAGTAGAAGCACAGAGTCCTAATTACTGGACCACCAGGGAATTCCCAAAACTGACACTTTTAATAAATTTCTTACATACATAAAAGGGTAAGAAATACTGCTGTAATGTTTTATCCCTGTGAAGTTTCATTCACTGTATTTGGACACCTAAGAAATTCTGTTAGAATTGAAGTCTCTGGCCATTGGCATCTGGGCTCAGAGTTTCTTTGGCACTGCAAATCTCTCTATAGGCTTCCAATCTATTTGCTTCTGATGGATTCTGTGAGCTAGTACATAAAACCAAAAGTCTTTCTGAGACTAGTCTCTGGGTCTGGCATCTAGTGCAGGTATTTCTTTCTTTAAGCAACAAACCTCAGTGCTCTTCCAGACTCTCGGCCTGACCTTAGGATAGCTATACCTTAGGACAACAAAAGAGGCACCCCAAGTCTGGACCTTGCCTGTAGGCTATATCCCATGTACATATCCAGGGAGTGAAAACCAGGAAGTACTTAGGAAAGTACGTCCCAGTCTTATCTCCTGTGATGTGTACCCCATCCCTGCTTCTGCTTAGACTCTGGGGCAAGGCTTTGGGGATTTTACAATTCTGCCAGTTTCCAGAATCTTAGCCATTTTCTACCATAGGCAGAAAGAGCTTCTCTTAGCAAAGCTCTATTTTCTTCCTTTTCTCTTTTTGGGTAGGCTAGTTTGAACATAAGTTTACCTTTTTATAGTACTTTACTAATAGCAACGAGAAGGAACCAACCCAATCCAACACTCCGAATTTCTCTACTGAGTAATGTGCGGCTATAACCATAGCATGTGAGCTGCATTCCAAGGTACAACAGGAAACTATATAACTAGCTGGATCAGATTGCTAATTTCTCAACCCAAGATAGAGGGGTTATTACTGCCCTTCATTTTTCTTCTTTGGTTGAATCAGTTTGGGACTGAACCATTTGTGTGGCCTCTTACTCATGGCTTCCCTTGTAGTTCAGATGATAGAGGATCTGCCTGTAATCAGGAGACCCTTGGATCCCTGGGTCAGGAAGATCCCTGGAGAAGGAAATGGCAACCCACTTCAGTATTCTTGCCTGGAGAATTCCATGGACAGAGAAGCCTGGCAGGCTACAGTCCATGGGGTCACAGAGTCAGACACGACCAAGCAACTAACACACATTACTCATGGCACTAATTGCTGTACTAGTCAGGACTCTTTAAGTTGGAATAAACAAAAATCCCACTCAACTGGCTTAAACAACAAAGATAATTTACTGGCTTACGTTACTCTAAAGTCCAGAGGAAAAGCTGGCTCTGAGCAGGCTTGATGCAAGAGCTCATACAGTGTCACCAAGGACTTCGCTTCCCCACTCTGTCACTCAGCCTTTCATGGTGGCTTCATCATCATGCTTCATATAGTGGCCTTCCATCAGCTTCATGTTCAGAGTTATAAAATGGTCACAGCAATTCCAGACTCACATCCTCATACTAGTGACTGCTTTATAAGTCCTGAGACTCATACTCTCTCATTCACTTGAAATGGATCAAATACCCCTCCCTGAGTGCCTCCTATATGCTCAGTTGCTCAGTCATGTCCGACTCTTTGTGACGCTACAGACTGTACTGGTTTTTCCAGTAGTCATGTACAGAACTGGGATTTGGATCATAAACAAGGCTGAGCACTGAAGAATTGATGCTTTCAAATTGTGGTGCTGGAGAAGATCCTTGAGAGTCCCTTGGACTGCAAGGAGATCAAACCAGTCAATCCTAAAGGAAATCAACCCTAAATATTCATTGGAAGGACTGATGCTGAAGCTAAAGCTCTAAAACATTGGCCACCTGGTGCAAAGAGCTGACTCATTGGGAAAAACCTTGATGCTGGGCAAGATTGAAGGCAAAAGGAGAGGAGGCCAGCAGAGGATGAGATGGTTAGATAACATCACCGACTCAGTGGACATGAATTTAAACAAACTCTGGGAGATAGTAGAGGACAGAGGAGCCTGGCATGCTACAGTCCATGGGGTCACAGAGTCGGACATGACTTAGCGAGTGAACAACAGCAACAACCTGTGCCTGAACCAGCCACAGTGGCCAGTGTGCTGAGTAGCTAAGGGATAACTGGGGATAAGAGCCCACCCCACCCAAATCCCAGGGCTGAGAACGGATGAAATCCTCTAAAAGGGAGCCAGGTACTGTGAAGGAGTTTATAGCCAAATGCAGAGGGGAGCAGACCTCTGAATGGTATTACCAAGACGAGGTTAGCACTGTAACATTAACCAGGGTGGATAAAAGAAGGTGCACCTACATCTGCCTGAAAAAATTTAGAAAGACTTCTCAAATGTTGGCAAGGATGTGGAAAAAAGGGTGCAGCCATTATGGAAAACAGTAAGGAGGTTCTCTAAAAAACTAAAAATAGGACTATCCTCTGATCCAGTAACTCCACTCCTGGGCATATATCCAGACAAAAATAAAAACACTGATTCAAAAGGATACATGCATCCCAACATTCATAGAAGCACTATCCACAATAGCTAAGACATGGAAGTAACCCAAGTGCCCATCAACAGGCAACTGGCTTAAGAAGATGTGGTATAAATTATACAATGGAATATTACTCAGCCATACAAAAGAACAAAATATTACCATTTGTAGCAACATGGATGGACCTAGAGAATATTATGCTTAGTGAAATGTCAGACAAAAAAAAAGACAAAATTGTAGGGTATCACTTGTAAGTGAAATCTAAAAAACAATACAAATAAATGTTTATGCAAGCCAGAAATAGACTCATAGGCATAAAATACAAACTTACAGTTAAAAGGGGAGAAGGCAGAGGGGGGTTATAAATTAGGAGTATGGGATTAACTATTAGATAGATATGAACTATTATATATAAAATAGATAAACAATGGGGCTATCCTGTACAGCACAGGTAATTACCCTCATTATCTTGTAATAACCTATAATGGAGTATAATCTTCAAAAATACTGAATCACTATGGTGAACACCTGAAACTAACACAGTCCTGAAAATCAACTATTCTTCAGTAAAAAGATTAAAATTAAAATAAACCGACAAGACCTCGTTGCCTTTATTTGTCACTGTTGGCCTCTCTCTTTGACAGGTTTCATGGACACAATACTTTCTTGGTTTTCCTCCTGCTTCCTGGCTGCCAATTTGTTTCCTTTGTTAAATTGAGTTAATGGTGTTGAAACTGGCAATGAGCTCATAGGCGGGTGTGGTAGTATTTTATACTTCTCTGTGTGCTACACGTCCCAGAAAAACTTTCGAAGGACTTTTTTTTGGCCTAATCTTGGGACTGACTGAAATCTCAGCTCCCTGACCAGGGATGGAACCCAGGCCCGGCAGTGAAAGCACCGAGTCCTAACCAACAGACAGCCAAGGAATTTCCTGGAAGAATAACTTTTACTTTTATCCTATGAAGTGAATAGAAAAATTTTATTGATTATAAGAGATATACATTTATGTATACATACATAAATGTATATAATTAACAAAAATTAATTTTTCTTGGAGTAGGGTCATTTTACAATGTTGTGTTGGGCTTCCGCTGTACAGCAAAGTAAATCAGTTTTATATATCTATGAATCTCCTCTTTTTTTGACTTCCTTCCCATTTAGGTCACCACAGAGCATTGAGTTCCCTGTTCTACACAGTAGGTACTCACTAGTTATCCCAGTTATCCAAGTTATCCATTTTATACATTGTATCAATAGTGTATACATGTCAGTGACTTCCCTGGTGGTCCAGTGGTTAAGACTTTGCCTTCCAGTGCAAGGGGTGTGGGTTGGACCCCCAATTGCAGAGCTAAGATCCCACATGCCTCAGCTAAAAAAATCAAAACATAAGCCAGAAGCGATACTGTAACAAATTCAATAAATACTTTTTTTAAAAAAACTGTGTGCATATGTCAACCCCAAGGAGATCCAACCAGGCTAGGAGATCCAACCAGTCCATCCTGAAGGAGATCAGTCCTGGGTGTCCATTGGAAGGACTGCTGTTGAAGCTGAAACTCCAATACTTTGGCCACCTGATGTGAAGAGCTGACTCATTTGAAAAGACCCTGATGCTGGGAAAGATTGAGGGCAGGAGAAGGGGACAACAGAGGATGAGATGGTTGGATGGTATCACCGACTCAATGGACATGGGTTTGGGTGGACTCCAGGAGTTGGTGATGGACAGGGAGGCCTGGCGTGCTGCAGTTCATGGGGTCGCAAAGAGTCAGACACGACTGAGCGACAGAACTGACTGACTGACTGTCAGTCTCAATCTCCCAATTCATTCCACCCCCAAAATAATTTTTAAATGAAGCTTCTCTTCTCATCTCTTTCCTTCTCCATTTGCCCCAGGTGTTCTTGAATGAGTGCAAAGGTGCACGTTAAGCGTTGCCTGGGAATCTTGCTAGACCGTTGCTCTCCTGGTCCTGCTTGCCCCAGCCCTGCTATCTTCTCGACCTTATCTCTACCCACACTGTGGCCTTATGCTGACATCATTCCAGCCACTCCGGCCTTCCTATCTATCCTCAAATACACTGCGAAGTTCTCTATGACCTTTCCACTTGCACAGTCACAAACAACAGGATCCCTGCTCAAATACTACATCATCAAAGCAGTCACTCTGAAATAGTGTGCACACACGCACATGTTCAGTCACACAGACCTGTTTTATTGTCTGCATAGCATTTAGTATTTACTAGCCAAAATTATCTGGTTTTCTTGGATTCTGTCCACTTGTTCCCTCCTAGAAGTTGAGTTCCTATTTACTGCTTTATCCCAACTCCTGGCAGAAGTTGATAAAGGGAATTCTCTGTGGTCCAGTAGTTAGGACTCGGCGCTTTCACTGTCAAGGCCCAGGTTCAATCCCTAGTCAGGGGACAAAGATCCCACAAACCACTCCGTGTGGCCAAAGGGGAAAAGAAAAACTTTTTTGATAAATATCTGTTGGTTGAATGAATAGATTTATGCCTGCGGAACTCAGGAGAGAGGGCTGGGGGTGTGAATTTTGGAGCTGGCATCACAACAGTAACTGCTGAAACCATTCCGTGAACTGGTGTGCCCAGTGACGGTAGGTAGAAGTGAGGACGACCAGAATAGAACCTAGGAGATGTCTACCAAGTGGAAAAAGGGAAAGATGCCTGGGAGGGAAAACAAGAAGTGGCCACAGAGGCTGCAAAGAAGCACTGGAGGAAGACTCAGCCTAGAAACTCAGGCAGGAAAGAGTTCTGGAGCAGGAAGTGGGGGACATACACAGCAAAGAAGCAGCTGAGTAGCAAGGTGCCCACTGGATTCTGGTCACCAGGAAGTTACTGGTGAACATCCAGTTCCCAGAAAAGGAGGGGCGACTGGCAATCCATGAACGTCGTTGGATAAGTGCCCCACCTCCTGCCATCAGTTCAGTTCAGTTCAGTCGCTCAGTCGTGTCTGACTCTTTGCGACCCCATGAATTGCAGCATGCCAGGCCTCCCTGTCCATCACCAACTCCCGGAGTTCACTCAGACTCACGTCCATCGAGTTGGTGATGCCGTCCAGGCATCTCATCCTCTGTCGTCCCCTTTTCCTCCCGCCCCCAATCCCTCCCAGCATCAGAGTCTTTTCCAATGAGTCAACTCTTTGCATGAGGTGGCCAAAGTACTGGAGTTTCAGCTTTAGCATCAGTCCTTCCAAAGAATACCCAGGGCTGATCTCCTTCAGGATGGACTGGTTGGATCTCCTTGCAGTCCAAGGGACTCTCAAGAATCTTCTCCAACACCACAGTTCAAAAGCATCAATTCTTCAGTGCTCAGCTTTCTTCACAGTCAAACTCTCACATCCATACATGACTACTGGAAAAACCATAGCCTTGACTAGACGGACCTTTGTTGGCAAAGTAATGTCTCTGCTTTTTAATATGCTATCTAGGTTGGTCATAACTTTCCTTCCAAGGAGTAAGCGTCTTTTAATTTCATGGCTGCAATCACCATCTGCAGTGATTTTGGAGCCCCCCAAAATAAAGTCTGACACTGTTTCCATTGTTTCCCCATCTATTTCCCATGAAGTGATGGGACCAGAAGCCATGATCTTCGTTTTCTGAATGTTGAGCTTTAAGCCAACTTTTTCACTCTCCTCTTTCACTTTCATCAAGAGGCTCTTTAGTTCTTCTTCACTTTCTGCCATCAGGGTGGTGTCATCTGCATATCTGAGGTTATTGATATTTCTCCTGGCAATCTTGATTCCAGCTTGTGCTTCATCCAGTCCAGCGTCTCTCATGATGTACTCTGCATATAAGTTAAATAAGCAGGGTGACAATATACAGCCTTGAAGTACTCCTTTTCCTATTTGGAACCAGTCTGTTGTTCCATGTCCAGTTCTAACTGTTGCTTCCTGACCTGCATATAGGTTTCTCAGCAAGAGGTACAATTTCAGTGTCCCTCAGAGGGTCCCAAGCAGCACTGAGCCCCAGGGTAACAAACTAAAAAGTAAGTATGCCCTTTATTGGTTTGTCTTCAAATCTTTCCACTACCCTCTCCTCTGCTCCCTGAGAACCCCTCCCGTGTAAACCATTAACATTTGAATCCTTTCTCAGGCTCTGCTTTCAGTGAAATTCAGATCCATTTCTCATTTCTCTTTCAGTTTTTCAGGAAGAGAACAAGACTTTCCCTTACATCTCACGGTTCAGAACTGGACCATGTATGTGCCCATGCATAAACTCATCATGAGCCCAAGGAAAGGGGATGACTGTGATTGGTTTAGACCAGTCATGACCCATTCCCTGGGGCTGGGCACAACATTCATGGAAAGCATCAAGCTACAACCCAGCTCCTTCTCCAAACCATCATGATTCCCATGACTAATGAGTGGGAGGCCCCTCACAAGGATGGCACATCTTAACCCCCACATATTCCACCCCTCCCCAACCTGTACCAACCATAGCTATGCATAGCTATGCACTGCTGGGCATTCAGTTCACACCTGTGCCCTGCAGGGCACCATGCTAACTGCTAGGGGCCTGAATACAAGCACCACGAAATAGAATTCCTGACCTGAAGGGCTATATCATCTAGACACATTATACACAGGACGATGAAGCAGACATAGAGACATCAGCACAGTTGCGTCTAAATCACAGAGGGAAGAGTTATCAGTCACCCCCTCTGATTTATTTATCCTGCAATAGCCAGCCCTCACAGTGGACAGAAGGTTCTGCTCCATGGCGTCATGCTCACGCCAAAACCCAGCCTGATGAAGCAGCCAATATATGGATATTGCTGAACCAGAGGGAAAGAGAGCTTGAGAGGGTTTTGAATTAGCAATTGAATTCTTGGCCCAGAAGTGAAATGTTTGACTTCCACTCACAACCTATTGGCTAAAACTGGTCACATGGCCCCATCCAGCCTCAGAGAGCCAAGGAAGTGAGAACCTACCATATGCCAGAAGGCAGAGAGGCAGAGATACTTGGTGAACAGTGCAAAGACTTCCAGAAAGCATGAAGGCAGAATGGCGCTTGAACTGAGCTTTGAAAAATAATTTAGTCTTAAATAGATGAAGTTAGCGGGGCGTGGGGACCTGCCAAACAGAGAACTGTACAGGAGAAGGTATGGAGGTCTCAGAGTGCCTAGCAAATGTGAGCAAAGTCAGGCTTCATGAGGAGCGAGAATGAAGCTGGGGCTGGGACTAACAGGAAGGCTGGGTTTAGACTCTGAAGGTCTTTGAGTATCAGAATATGGGTTTTACACTCCTGTAGATTATTGGCAACGAGGAGCTACCCAAAGAGTTTTAATCAGGTAACTAACATGGTCTTATTTGTGTTCTAGGAGGATAACTTTGGTAGAAAAATGGGAAGGAGTTTGGAAGGGAGAGAAACCAAAGCCTGGGAGACTATAGGAGGCTGCAGTAATAGTAGAGGGTTGAGGTGGAGTTGAAGCAAGGGAAGTGCTGAGAAGATGCACGGGAAGAGACACTGCCCGTCTAGAAAGGATTACTGCCTTTTTTATACAAGGGAAGAGAAAATAGCTTAACAATCCCCCATATACCATCACCCAGCTTCAACTGTTCTCCACACACGGCCAGTTTTGCTTCATCTACGACCCAACCTCCCTGCTTCAGTCCACATTTTAAAGCAAATCCCAATTACCATATTATTTCATCTGTAATTTCTTCACTATATGCCCTAAAAGATAAACACTCTTTTAAAGAGTAAGTACAATACCATTATCACACCTAAAACATTAGCAATAATTACTTAACATTATAAAATATCCAGCCAGTAGCAGAATTTCCTTGATAGTATCTTTTTTTCTTCCAGTTGGTTTATCTGAACCCGGATCCAAATAAGGTCCACACACTCCATTTTGTTCTCTCTATTTCTCCCTCTTGTCATTTACCAGTCGAGGATTCTGGGTCATTTGTGTCCTACAGGAGTTTGTGAAACTCTGGATTTTGCCCAGCTGTCATTCAACATCCTTGTTTTCCTGCTGCATTGCCTGTGAACTGGTGGCTGGATCTAAAACTTCTCCCTTTCGAACAGAAGCAGAGGGAGGAGAAGGGAAGAAGTAGGTCATTATTTACACAACACCTACTATATGCCAAGCACTGAGTGGGTTCTATAAAGATGATCTATTCTATTATGAAGATGATCTCATTTCATCCCCACCTCAACCCTTGGAGATGAGTACGCATGATCACTGCTTTGACAGGTGAAGAAAGTGGAACTCAGAGATGTTAAGCAACCTACTCATTTCACAGAGCCAGAAAATGAAGGAGATGGGTTGGAACCTGGTTCTGTTTGACTCCAAAGCCTCTTCTCTTTCCATTGCCCCAGGGTGGGGAAGGGGCTTGGCCCACAAGTGGCAGTCAGGAAGGAAACCTAGCTATCCTGAGTCCCAAGAGAATTTCCATATTCATAATAGACATTGTGACTTGAGACGTGCAGGTGCCTTACGTACATCACAAGTACCTAAATGATAGATGCCTCATTATCCCCATTTTACAGGTGGGGAAACTGAGGTCCAGAAAGGGTAGGTGACTTGCCCTGGGCACTGAATTTGGTGAGCAGAATGCATCATTATTCTCATTTTACCAGGGGGGAAACTGAGGTCCAGAAAGCATAGGTGGCTTGCCCTGGACACTGAAGTTGGTGAGCAAAGCCAGGATCCACTCCTAGGCTGGTCTGACAGCAGAACCCATGCTTCCCACCGCTGCCCCCCATGGGAACGCCTCCAGCCTTCCTGGTGGCCATGGCAGGATGGAGCTGCATGCCGAGGCAGGGATCAGCAGGCCGCCTTTCCTGTCCAGAGCCTGGAGAGTGAGCTGTCATTGTTGGCCTAGAGTGGAGCTACTCCTTTCTATCACATGCCCCCACCAGGGATGCCGTAGGCTCAGCTCACAGCAGTGAGGCAGTGAGCGAGGGCTGGCTGCGCCAGCCCCATCAATCTTGGTGGCATGGACTCCCTCCTAGAGCTTTCTCACAAGGCCCCTCTCCCTGCTGTGGGGGAGCAAGGATCCAGGAGGAGCCCTTTCAAAGGAGAGCTGGAGGCCACGCCGAGAAGCCCTGAGAGCCCTCTTCCTCCCCAGAGCTGTTGTGGACAATTGAGAGAAAAACCGGGACATTCTCCCCACCAGGGTATTTTGTATGCTTTGCACTTGCTGCTGCGTTTCCTTCATCTAAAAGCTCTAAAATTTCAAATAAAAAGGTACAATGAAAGCAGCAGCAGGATAAATAGCCACAGTGATCTGAGCTGAAACCCTGCAAGCTTTATTCACATCTTTAGAAAAACTCTGAAGGCTCCTAGTAGCAGCTGCAGTACAAAGCCTCACACTTTAATTCTAAGGCTGCCAGAAATAGGTCTGTCAGGACTGAAATATCACTGCATTTCATTACTCTTAAATGTGCATTACCATCTCTGCCTCATTACCAGCTGGGGGGTATTCTCCAGACCAACTCCGGAGAGAACTGGGAATCTGGGACTTGTGGGGAAGGGGAAGATTGAGTTGGAGCTAGGACATGGGGATGGGAGGGGAAATCCAGAGGCTTAAAGCCTCACGAGAACATAGATCAGATGAAGAGCCACAGACGTGGAGGTTGCTGTTATTAACATGGCCCCTTCAGGCAGGCACTTGGGAGAGTGTGATGTCACCGACCTGGGCAGTGAAGCCGGGAGGAGACAGGGAAGAGGCAGGTCGCTGGGGCTGCAGGGAGGATGGCTGTTGAGCCAATAGTGGGGCCCAGAGTGGAGGGTAAAGGGCACTGCCCGAGGCCTTCGTGCCTGGTGGCAGGTAGGGACTAGTCACAGGCAGATTAGGCCATCAAGGCCTGGGGAATCTGAAATCTCAGGCACAAAGCAGCCAGTGGCAAATCCCGGAGGGAGATGACTGCTGGAGATGTGGAAGTTTGGAGCTGGGAGAAATCTGCATGTTTATAATAATACTGACACTCAGGGTGGCTCTGAATAATTCAGTAGGCGCCATGATCTCGTTACAGTGCGTGTCCCTGGGGTACAAAGGGAGAGGGGATGGATAGGCCCAGGCTGGCTGCCGACGCCTGGCTTTCTAAAAGGGCATGACAGATGGGCCAGCGCTGGCCACCACCCAGTCACGCTTTGCACGGTGATTGGTTTTCAAAGGAGAACAGGGTTTGTGAATGGAGCCAGCTTGTTGCTTGCTGCCTTCAAATGGACGCTGCTGGGTCGCGTGGCCAACCCGGGCCCCCTTATGAATGGAGCATCACCAGTGGGTGGTGAACAAGCCAGAGGTGACTCCCCGTCCCCTCCCACTGGCCCTGATGAAGCTGAGGCAGGAGGAAGGGGGAGAAGTACCCCAACCCTTCTGTCTGCTGACAAGTTTAACCCTCTGTCAGTCCTCCTCTGTGCTAGTTCTGTAACAGCTGCTGAAACAAGTTCAGTTGCATACACACGCAAAAAAAGTTAGGATGAAAGTTTCTTTTTCTTTCATGTAAAGAAGCCCAAAGATAATCAGAGATCTAGGCCCCTTGCATCTGCTGCTCTGCCATCCTTAGTCCTAACATACCACTCCTGGCCCAACATGGCTGCTCATACTCCAACATCACGTCCACATTCCAGCCATCAGGAGATAAGATGAGAAGGGGCCCAGGGCATATGCCAGTCTTTTCTTTTCTTTTGTGCAGTTTCCCATAAGTTGCCACACAAAAGCTTACACTTAATATACCAAAACTTAGTTAGATGTTTATACCTTGCAAGAGAGGCTGAGAAATGTGTTCTTTGTTTTATTTGGCTATGTGTTTCCTGGCAGATAATTCATGGTTCTATTCCATTTCTACATATCTTGCAAGTGAGACATTGACTGTCCATTTCAGATTATCATTCCAGGATATAGTGAACATCCATGGAAGGTATAAGATGCCTTCCTCCGGAGGGAAAGGTGGGCACAGAGCCTGTTATAAAAGTTTTGGGTTCCCCAAGTTCAGATTCCTCTCCTGAAATGAGAGCCACTGTGTGTCCAGCCATCATCACCTGGCTATCTTTGTGAAGCCCCTATGGGAACTAAGGCCGATACTCCTCTGTGACTACTGCCGTAATAAACTGTCCTTCATCTTTGACGCAGGAGCCTCAGCGGCCCAGCAGCTGTCACAGAGACTAATTCACTAGTTTGTAAATAGAATAAAATCTCAGATCTTCACAGTTCTTGACAGTGTTCAGCTAAGAATCAGGGGTTCTGTGGAGGTGATTACTAGATACCACCCCCAGCTGCAAAAACTGTCCACACGGGTGTTTCCAGGTACCTCTGCCCCTCCCACAATCAAATAGAGGGAGTACCCTTCAGGTGAAATTCCAGCCACTTCCAAAATTCAAGCAGGTTCTGAAATGTTCAAAGTCAGGGGCGCTAAAATGCTTGCTCCTCCCTGAGAGTTCTCTGAGGACCCCATGGACCTCCTTGTCCCCCCGTCGTCTGTTCTCAGATGCCAGGAGGATGCTGAGTGCTGCTCTGGCCTTTACATCTGGAATGACTTGATGACCTTCCCTCAGTTCCCTGAACCAAACTTCCCTCCTTCTCCATCCTTCTCCCCATTTCCTCCAGTGCCCCTCCTCCCCACTACCCCACCCTCCCACCTGTGTCTCCCAGGTCAGGGCCCCCGACCTACCTGGGGGAGCTACAACACTCAGTCGGCCTGCTCTGCTGCTGTCTCCCTGCCCTAAGACAGTTCTCCTCTGGGCAGTGAAGCTGGGGGTCCAGCCAGCCCATCTGTGCAACACCCCATCCCCAGCCCCTACATCTGTCTGATGAACAGCCCCCTCAGCTTGCCTGCCCTTTCTCCTGCAAGCAGGGGTCTGAAGTCACCCTTAACCCCTCTCACCTCTTGCTGCTGCCCCACCATCCAGTCGCTAAGCCATGCCTCTTAAGTATCTCTGGCATCTGTTCTCTCTGCCCTAAACCCCACTGCTTCTTGTCTGGTTTCCCATCACAGCCACCCACCAGGTGCCCTCAACCTCCCGTCCAGGATCCACAGAGCGTCCAAGTGACCATTCTAAGAAGTAAACTGATTCATAGCCGCACTCCTGCTGGACAAGTTTCACATGCCTTACCATGGCACCTGAGACCTGACTGTTCCACCCATCCCAGCGGCCTTTCTAACCACCCTCTCGTAAACCACCTGAGGGCAAGCCACACCGGGCTACCCTGCAGCTCCCCAAAAATGCCCTATTCTCAAACACCCCAGCAGAGTCACACCTTCTCTCAATCCTCCTGGGAATGCCTTTCTTCTCTCCTCTTGCTGCCCGCTTCCGGGGCACCTACCACTTCCTATCCATCTTTCAAGACCCAGCTCCAGCATGACCTCATTTGAGAAGCTGGCCCTATGCTCCTCCACAAACCCAGTAGCTGGGCTCTTCCCCTTGTGCCGCCACACAACAGTGTACACACACTATCTCCATGCACACATGTCCCCATATATGCAGGTATTTGTGCACATTGTCCCTTCCTCCAGATAGTAAGATCCTGGAGAGAATGGACGAGAATTGTTGTCTTTGTGACCCAGTCATGCTCAATAAATCCTGACTGACCAAAGAAATGGATTGTCCCTCACTCCAGAGCTTCTCTGGTGGTAAAGAACACACCTGCCAACGCAGGAGATGTAGGTTCAATCCCTGGGTCAAGAAGATCCCCTAGAGAAGGAAATGGTAACCCACTACAGTATACTTTCCTGGGAAACCCCATGAACAGAGGAGCCTGATGGGCTACAGTCCATGGGATTGCAAAAGAGTCTGACACAACTTAGCAACTAAACAACAACCCTCATTTCACTCATCTCAAATCCAAGGCTTGCTCAATGATGGACTGTAACCAAGCAACACAGTTCAAGAAAGAGAGGTCTCCCTGAGAGTTTCAGGCTGGAAGACAACTCCAGAATGGAGAAAGAGGAACAGTGAGGCTGGAGAGAGGTGGATGGGGGATTGCCCCTCATGAAGACCCAGGAGTGGCAGCCAAGTCATGAGGGGCATAGAGAAGAGTCAGGTCTCAAAGGAAACGCAGACCTGGAGCAGCCTGGCCATTCTTTGGCAGGTATGTGCATGGTGGAGGGAAGGAGACAGGAAGGGGAGACCCAGCAAGGTCTGGATTTGAAGTAGACACTGCTGGAGGCAGCAGACAGACCCAGAAGGGATCCCTTAAATAGTGTTCTCAGGAAATCCAGGGCTCAAAGTATTTCTTTGGCCCCCAGGACAGGGAGCTCAGTCCATTGTCAGGAACAACGGTCTCCTGCCTCACTGCTGGGGAAAGAGACCCTATATAAGGAGACCCGGCTTATGTATTAAAAAGCTTCACACCCTAAATGCAGTGTTATATCCCTGACTGGATTTCAGAACAAGAAAAAAGGACACGAGTGGAAAACATGAAATCCAAAAGAAGTTGATACTTTGGTTAATAGTATCGGGCCAGAGTTCATTTCTTCATTTTGACAAATGAACCACAGTTAGGGAAGTTGCTAACTTTAGGGGTAGCTAGGTAAAATAAAGAGTATTGGGGAACTCTCTATAATACTTTGCAACTTTTCTGTAAGTCTAAACTTATTCCAAATATATTAAAATAAAACCAAAAAAAAAAAATCCTTAAAACATAAGTTCAAAATTTAAGAGGCAGAAAGAGAAAGCAAAAGTTTAAAGGGAAGGTGGAATCAAGATTGCCGGGAGAAATATCAATAACCTCAGATATGCAGATGACACCACCCTTATGGCAGAAAGTGAAGAGGAGCTAAAAGGCCTCTTGATGAAAGTGAAAGAGGAGAGTGAAAAAGTTGGCTTAAAGCTCAACATTCAGAAAACGAAGATCATGGCATCTGGTCCCATCACTTCATGGGAAATAGATGGGGAAACAGTGGAAACAGTGCCAGACTTTATTTTTTTGGGCTCCAAAATCACTGCTGATGGTGACTGCAGCCATGAAATTAGAAGACGCTTACTCCTTGGAAGAAAAGTTATGTCCAACCTAGATAGCATTTTCAAAAGCAGAGACATTACTTTGCCGACTAAGGTCCGTCTAGTCAAGGCTATGGTTTTTCCTGTGGTCATGTATGGATGTGAGAGTTGGACTGTGAAGAAGGCTGATCGCCGAAGAATTGATGCTTTTGAAGTGTGGTGTTGGAGAAGACTCTTGAAGGTATGGATGTGAGAGTTGGACCATAAAGAAGGCTGAACGCCAAAGAACTGATGTTTTTGAACTGTGGTGTTCGAGAAGACTCTTGAGAGTCCCTTGGACTGCAAGGAGATCAAACCAGTCAATTTTAAAGACAATCAATCCTGAATATTCATTGGAAGGACTGATGCTAAGCTGAAGCTCCAATACTTTGGCCACCTGATGTGAAGAACTGACTCCTTGGAAAAGACCCTCATGCTGGGAAAGATCGAAGGCAGAAGAAGGGGACGACAGAGGACGAGATGGTCGGATGGTATCACCAACTCAGTGGACATTGAGTTGAGCAAGCCCCAGGAGATAGTGAAGGACAGGGAAGCCTGGTGTGCTGCACTGCATGGGTTCACAAAGAGTCGGACACAACTGAGCAACTGAACAACAACAAAAGGTGCCAAAGGGCTTCCCAGGTGGCTCAGCGGTGAAGAATCCATCTGCCAACCAGGAGGCCCGGGGTTCTGTCCCTGGGTCAGGAAGATCCCCTGGAGAAGAAAATGGCAAACCACTCCAGTATTCTTGCCTGGGAAATCCCACTAACAGAGGAGACCGACCAGCCACAGTCCATGGGGTCGCAAAGAGTGGGCCACAACTTAACTAAACAACAACAAAAGGTGCAAAAAGCGGGACTTACGTTTAACTCTTAGTTAGAAATCTGAAGACCTTGACTGTATACATTTATCCACTCAACAAACTCTTATTGAGCATCTACTATGTGCCAAGCACTGTTTTCAGAGTGGGAGATACAGCAATGAACAAAATTGAGCCAATCCCTGCCATCCTGGAGCTTACATTTTTAGTGCATCTGGAGCTTACTCTGCCTAACCCTACTCTACCCTACAGACTCCAACACTCGGCTCCTAGGACTGAAAGGTGGGCCCAATTCCTCCTGGAGTCACATCAGGGTCGTAGGAAGGGCTTTGTTTGACCAGCAAGAGTCAGGAGGCCTGAGGTGGCTCCAAACTGGACGCTGAGTTGGCCTAACTTTTGGCTTCTGACTAGAGATGGAACTACCTGCCTGCCTTTTCTCATCTGTTATATGATCACAGTAGTAAGAAACCAACTTTCTGCCGGAGATATGCTGAAGTTCAGTGGGCGCGAAGAAGGCACTTGCACTAATATGATCGTTGTAACTATTTAAATTAAGACTAAGACGTGGGTTAGGACCTCTCTTCTGTAATTATTACAAACCCTCCTCCTTCCGTCGTCGAAGAACTTTCGGAAGTGGAGTAAAAAGTCGAGGCAAACATTGCATGCTTAGCGCGCACAGGGCTCCAGACTGGGCGGTCAGCCTGGACCAGCTCGAGGATCAAGGCCAGGGTCAGGCCCACGCAGCCGCTCGGTCCTCAGGCAGTGCGGGTGCTGCGGGCGGGAAGCGCGGAGCTGTCCCTGGCCTGCGCCCCCGCCAGCGCCGGCCTCGGCTCCCAGGGGCGGGGGCGCCGCGCTCCGGGCGAGCCCCCGCGTCAGGTACCAGAGATCGGACCGCACCCCTTAGGAGCCCCACGCCGGCGAGCTGGGCCGCGCCCCGCGAGGGGCCCAGCGCAAGCCTCCCCGCCTGGCCCCGGCCCAGCCGCCTTCGGAGGGAAAGTTGTTGCTCAACCCTGAGGAATGCGGAGCCGCGGCGGCGGCGGCGGCGGGAGGAAGCGGCGGGAGATCACAGCGACGGCCCGCCGGGGACCGCGCTGGGGCGGCGCGCGGCACACTTGGCCCCGACGTAAACCGCGGGTGCACCCCGGGGCTCCAGCGGGCCCACGGCCGGTGGAGGGGGTGACAACCACGCGGACCGGTGGTGCAGCGTGGGGCTAGGATGGCCGGGCCGTTTGGGAAGAGCGGTGGCAGAGGCAGCGGACAGAGACAAGAACTTCCCACCGAGAACTCCGGGAAGGCAGAGGTTTTTGTCATCATCTCGATTAGTCTCCCACGCCTGCAAAGTGCCTTGACCACAGTAGGCGCTTAATAAACAGTTTTGAAAGCGTGAGCTAATCCCGCCCCCATCCCCCGCCTCAGTTTCCTCCTCAGGTGCAACAAACGGCTTGATCTCCGAAGCCCCCAGCAACTCTGAAATCGGCTAAATCCCATGTGTACTGCTGTGGTTTTGCTTTTAGTTTTTCAGGGACATTTTTAGTGCTACCCTTTATGATGTGCCAGGAGTGAATTTGACACCAGATGGCTTTTTTTTTTTTTTTTTTTAAATAAGAAAGAAGACAAAGGGAGGGAGAAAAATATTTTCCAACTGGCAGTGCTGACAGCATTTTGGAAGAGAATCCAGGGAGGCAAAGAGGAGCTGTCTCAGCCTGATTCTTCCTCCTCCCGCACACCCTGCCACCCTGGCCTCCACCATAAATGGGGGAGATCAGATTGGAGCTTTTTATAGATGAGGCGCAGGGAACATCATCACAGGAAACTCCACCCAGAGTTAGGACTAGCTCTGTCCTCTCTGGCTCTCACCGGGTCGGCCCCTGAGCTACAGGGACACGGATTCCAGCTGCAGGCAGAGCACTGGCTAAAGGTGGATTCTGGTGTTAATTAGAACAGAGAGACACCTGGCAAATCAAAATGCAGCTCTCCCTGCCTGGGGAACATTAAGGAAAAATAGCCAAAATGGCATTGTCTTTTCTGGAATTCCTCTCTTGGATCCCAGCTCCCTCTCCTCACACAGGGAGGAGTGGACCTGGTCCTCACTCAGAATGGCCTCTAGCTCAGTTCTTAATGTTGTGGCAAGGAGAAGGGAAATTCCTAGAATGAGCCAATTTGGCACCGTGTACTGTGGTGTCAAAAGGGGAGGCTTGCAGTCAGACTGCTTGGGTTCAAATCTTGGCTGCGCAACCTACTAGTTGTTTGACTAGGACAGTGGCTTTGCCTCTCTGTGCCTTAGTTTCTTCCACTGTAAAATGGAATAAAGTCCCCTCCCCACCCCCACCACCCCCATCAGATTGTTGTGTGGATTTAATGAGAGAGTACAAGAAAAATGTGAGTAGTCTGCCTCTTCAACAGACCAACAAGGAACACGTTCAATATTTTTCTTATCTGTCCATGGGACTTCCCTGGAGGTCCAGTGGTTAAGAACCCGCCGTGCGATGCGGGAGACGCAGGTTTGATGCCTGGTGGGGAAACTAAGATCCCACGTGCCGCAACAGCTGAGCCCACACACCACAACTAGAGAGCCAGCGCACCACAATGAAAGATACCGAGTAATGCAGCGCAGATCCCACGTGCCACATCTAAGACCTGACACAGTCAAATAAATATGTTTTAATATTTTTCTTATTTGTTCAGCTTCAGGATCCCCCAAACAAGGGCCTCTTGCTGGGTAAGAAGAGCCCCACTGTGGCACTGTCACCTCTGGACAAAGGGATCTCAGTCCAGTGAAGTGGTCGCTCCTCCTCCTTCTCATTCCCAGGACACTGGAGGAAGCAGCTTGGGATAAGGCGAAATCATGCATCAGGCTCCAAGTTGATGAATCACCCTAAAGGGATGGGGTGGAGTGGGGGGCTCAGTAAGAAACAGGCCACCCTTAACTCTGAGGGTAGAAGGGGACAGTGGGTGAGGAGAGGGGACCCTTGGTACTACACTGGGAGGTTGTGACCAGTAGACAGTGAGGGGCTTGCGATGGTTGCTGTGGCATATAACTCTATGAGATGGCCTTGATTTTCAGCTGGTAAATTGTTTCCTAATTGTTTCAGATGCAGAGTTCTTGAATCCTTTACCAGCAAGCTCCTTGAAGTCAGGTTTTTAATCTTTCTGTTGTGGTAGCCACTTCACACAAACTCCCAGAAGCAGCTACACAAAAAGTTAACACTCTCGAAGTGTCCAGTAATTTGGTTGAGCTGTTTGTCATAGACTATAAAGGTTTGTGTCCCCTTCCCCAAATGTATATATTGAGATCCTAACTCCCAGTGTGATGGTATTAGGAGGCTGGGCCTTTGCAAGGTGATTAGATCATGCACCCTCATGACTGGAATTTATGTCCTTTTAAAAGAGATCGCACGGAGCACTCTTGCCCCTTTTGCTAGCCACCTATGAACCAGGAAGAAGGCTCTCACCAGACACTGACTCTTCCCACACCTTGATCTGGAAATGGGAATGTGAGAAATAAATTTCTCTCATTTATAAGCCTTCTAGTCTATGGTATCACGTTATAGCAGTCTGATACAATGAGACTCCAGAATGGAGGGACAGGGGGAGACAGGTGGTAGCACGAGGGGCATCTGTTGGCTCCAAGTGTCTTTCCTTCAACTCACAGGTGCTTTCTCTCAAAATTCTCCGTTCAAACCTTTTCAGCCTCTAGCAAGTCAATGACACCTGGGTTCCCAGCCTATCCTGTCACAGGGGCGTGAATGTCCTTGGCAGACCTGGGAAACTACATGTCTTCAGTTATTCTGTTACTCCTGGCCTGTGTGAGTCTCCAAGGCAAGCTTTGCTGCCGTGTCTTTCCCTTTCTGGAATGGGCATTGGACTCCCAGCCAGGACAGAGCCAACTGCTGCTCCCTGAGACATTTTCTGGAGTCTCCAGATGGTTCTTCATGTGTCTGGCTCATTCTCACCCTTTGGGTTTCCTCTTCAGAGTGGACTTCCTTGACCACCATCTATTAAAATTAACCACTGCCCGAAAATTACTTTCCATTACCCTATCCTGTTTACTTTGTTATTTGCATGCTTTTTGTTTGTCTGCTCCACTCAGACCGAAAGTTCCATAAAAGCAAGATCTGTCTTCTGGTCACCAGCACATCCTAGCCCCTTTCACACTGCCTGGTATACAGTAAGTGTCTAACTTAACAACTAGCAGTCTCCTCCCAGAGTTATTCTTCTTCTCTCTAGCATTTTTAGTCAGTGCTTATTTATGGGGTGGGCTCCGCAGGTGGCTCTAGGGGTAAAGAATCCGTCTCCCAGTGCAGAAGACATGAGACGTGGGTTTGATCCCTGGGTCGGGAAGATCCCCTGGAGGAGGAAATGGCAACTCCCTCCAGTATCTTTGCCTGGAAACTCCCATAGACAGAGAAGCCATGGGCTCACAAAGAGAGATGACCAAAGTAACTTAGCATTTATGAGGTAATTCTTGTTATCTTCAAAAGATACATCAGCCTCCTTCATTTTGAAAATTTATCAGTCTTACTCTGTTGCCATCAGCTTATTTTTTCCCTCCTTCACCCCAGGCTACCAGGGAAAGATACTTGGCAGTGTCTTATGTGTCAGTTGGGACTTCTCTGGTGGCTCAGACAGTAAAGAATCTGCCTGCATGCAGATGCAGGAGACCCAGGTTCCATCCCTGAGTAGGGAATATCTCCTGGAGAAGAGAACCTACTCCAGGAGAAGAACCTATCCCCTGGAGAAGAAGCAACCTATTCCAGTATTCTTGCCTGGAGAATTTCTTGAACAGAGGAGCTGGGCAGGATATAGTCCATGAGGTCGCTAAAAGTCAGACACGACTGAGCGACTAAGCATGTGCTATATGTCAGGACCTTCTGGTGGAAAGCAATAGAAGACCAACTACAAGTGACTCAAGCAATAAACAAGTATATCATTTTTCAGAGGTAGAGAGGGTTAACTCCACCTTCAATAAAATCAAGGCTCCAGTCAGCTTCTCCGGGATTCTATGGAGACCCCAGGCATAGTGGGCTTCCCCTTCTGTCTCATTGGCCAGGACTGCATCACATGCCTGAGGCCTAAACCAATCACTGGCAAGGAGACAGAAGCACCCTGATTGGCTGCTTAGACTTATCAACATGCATCTCCTGTGACTGAGAGAGGGGGTTTCCTTCCCTGAGTACAGGGCAGGTAAATTCTAGAACAAAATCAAGACTCACCAGCCCAAAAAAAAGGTAGGGAGTGGCTATTGAATCTATGAGCTGCCCAGTAACCATCCAATAAATTGTTTTTCTGCTTCAGTTAGCCAGAGTTGGTTTCTGTGGCCTGTAACCACAGAATTTTGGCTGATGCAGCCCGGGGGCTGCACAGTGAGGAGGGACAGAGCAGCATTCACGGCCAGGAGGAGTGATGTCAGCACATGGCCCTGAGCTGGAATGGAACGACCACACAAGGAGCAGGCATGAAATAGTCCTGAGACCCCGGAAACAGTCTGTGGGGTTTGGGTAGCTGGGTGATTAGTTCTGAGAGCCAGAGGCCGTATATTTTCGAGTGAGTTTACTGTGACTGTAGCCCCAGGCTATGTAACCTGGGAAAGGTGGGTCACATGGAGGTTCAGTAAATATTGAAGTTGACTGAAGCGACCGCCCCCCCTTTTAAAAACTCTGTTCTTCCCTGGTGTCCAAGAGGCCATCCATGTAGATGACTGGCCTTTTCCACCACTGCTTTTCCCGAAGAATACTTGAGCAGTCACATCGCCACTTCCTCCACCTCACGTCCCTCCACAAGGAGATGCCTCTTCGTGGTTCAGCACTCGAGCCGCTGGCTCACCTCTGGACCTAAGACTCCCCGTCTCTTAGACCTGCCCCAGCCTCACACCTGAGCCTCAGACCTGCTGTCTCTGACCTTAACCTCCTGTCCTTCCTCTCCTCCCTCGGCTGCCCACTCACGGCCCTGAAGACCTTGGTTCAGTCCCTGGCACATAATGACATATGATTAGTGGTTATCAAGATTGTCTCATCCTCTTCTGTCTCCTGGTGAATGGCCTGCCCCAAGGCCAGTCACGTAACTGTGCCCTCCCCTAGTCTAGAATGCCCTGCAGCCTTCTCTCTCTCCATCTTGGGGTGGGGGGGGGCGGTGCGGGTAGGGAAGGGGTTACCCCCTGCCTCTCACTACCTCCACTACTGTTCCCTGCTGCCCTCTCCACTGATTCTCCATCTCACCTCAAGGAGACCTCACTGGGGCCCAGTAATCCTTGTTACCTCTGGAGAGCTCCCAATCAAGGGCCCCCAGCAGCTCTTCTAAGCTCTGAAGCTCCTCTCCTGCCCTGCCCACTCCTCCTGCAGATAACCACCTCCCCCTTTGTCAGCAGGGGTGTCAGCTTCTACTGTTCACCTCAGGGAGATATCTCGGGCTTCTGGTCACAAGAGAGTAGAGTACAGTCCTTTCTGGCTCCACTTTTCTCTCAAAAAACCACTCCGCAAACAACAAGGAGAATCAGAAACAGAAACCTAAACTCCATCTTCAGCTAAACCAGGAGACATTAAGAGTCCTGAACTAGGGGCTTCCCTGGTGGTCCAGTGGCTAAGATTCTGAGCTCCCAATGCAGGGCCTGGGTTGGATCACTGGTCAAAGAACTAGATCCCACATGCTGCCACTAAGAGTTCCAGTGCCACAGCTAAAGATCCCATGTGCAAAACTAAGACCCGGCACAGCCAAATACATAACATTTCTGAAAAAGAGTCCTGAAGTACATCATATGAAAGCAGAAAGTGGATGGGAGAGTGGCAAATGACTAAGAAAGGCAAAACAACCGGAGCCAAGTGCCCACAAGAAGCAAGCTGACCCTTCCCTCAGGGAAGCTAGGAATGGGAAGGAGCGAGTAAATTAGAAGCCAGGGGCCTAAAATCTAGGAGGCTTGTTTGAAGAGCTACTTAACAGGGATATCAATTCTGGAGATACAATATTGTAATAGAGAGATCATGGACTTTGCAGGGGTTGGGTGGAGGCGTGGGATCAAAAGCTTAGGGAAAATCAGCATTTAGATTGTGTTACTAGGCCTGCTTGCCACACACCTCTCCCTACCCCTCACACTCCACCAGCATGAGGAACCCCGGCAGCTGGGCTTATAACCTCCAAGCAGGAGGCTAGACTACAGGATCGTCTTCTGGGAAAACCAAACTGTGCCATTGATGCTGACAACTGGAGCTCCCTAAAGAAAGAGTTCAGCCAGCCCCGCAAGTGCTCTACCAGGAGCCTTCAGTGAGTGCTCCCAACTGGCTCACAGTGCCTCCCTC
Organism: Cephalophus harveyi; assembly: GCA_006410635.1. Taxonomy (NCBI): domain Eukaryota; kingdom Metazoa; phylum Chordata; class Mammalia; order Artiodactyla; family Bovidae; genus Cephalophus; species Cephalophus harveyi. The sequence continues at coordinate 166,681 of SJYT01064817.1, forward strand.
TCAAACATGAATGGACAGCCCAGGAAGACAGGGTGTATGAGGAAAGTTTCTAATATGATACAAACAACAGAAAACATGAAATCAGAGGAAACGGAATGATATAGGGAGACCATGTCAAACGAATATCCTCCGAGAGATGATGCTGACTGCATCCAAAGAGCAAGAACATGAAACCATTCGGAAAAGAAAGGAAAAGAAAAAACAGGGAACACAAAAGTACTCTTGAAAATTAAAAAAAAGAAAGAGAAAAAAAAATTCTCTCAAAAAACCACTCCGCAAACAACAAGGAGAATCAGAAACAGAAACCTAAACTCCATCTTCAGCTAAACCAGGAGACATTAAGAGTCCTGAACTAGGGGCTTCCCTGGTGGTCCAGTGGCTAAGATTCTGAGCTCCCAATGCAGGGCCTGGGTTGGATCACTGGTCAAAGAACTAGATCCCACATGCTGCCACTAAGAGTTCCAGTGCCACAGGTAAAGATCCCATGTGCAAAACTAAGACCCGGCACAGCCAAATACATAACATTTCTGAAAAAGAGTCCTGAAGTACATCATATGAAAGCAGAAAGTGGATGGGAGAGTGGCAAATGACTAAGAAAGGCAAAACAACCGGAGCCAAGTGCCCACAAGAAGCAAGCTGACCCTTCCCTCAGGGAAGCTAGGAATGGGAAGGAGCGAGTAAATTAGAAGCCAGGGGCCTAAAATCTAGGAGGCTTGTTTGAAGAGCTACTTAACAGGGATATCAATTCTGGAGATACAATATTGTAATAGAGAGATCATGGACTTTGCAGGGGTTGGGTGGAGGCGTGGGATCAAAAGCTTAGGGAAAATCAGCATTTAGATTGTGTTACTAGGCCTGCTTGCCACACACCTCTCCCTACCCCTCACACTCCACCAGCATGAGGAACCCCGGCAGCTGGGCTTATAACCTCCAAGCAGGAGGCTAGACTACAGGATCGTCTTCTGGGAAAACCAAACTGTGCCATTGATGCTGACAACTGGAGCTCCCTAAAGAAAGAGTTCAGCCAGCCCCGCAAGTGCTCTACCAGGAGCCTTCAGTGAGTGCTCCCAACTGGCTCACAGTGCCTCCCTCTCAAACATGAATGGACAGCCCAGGAAGACAGGGTGTATGAGGAAAGTTTCTAATATGATACAAACAACAGAAAACATGAAATCAGAGGAAACGGAATGATATAGGGAGACCATGTCAAACGAATATCCTCCGAGAGATGATGCTGACTGCATCCAAAGAGCAAGAACATGAAACCATTCGGAAAAGAAAGGAAAAGAAAAAACAGGGAACACAAAAGTACTCTTGAAAATTAAAAAAAAGAAAGAGAAAAAAAAATCATAACAACATACTTTGTAAATGGATTGGGAGAAAACACTGGGGATAGAACATCTCCCAGAATACAGAAGAAAGAAACAGTCCGTAAGAGAGAAATAATAAGAAAACTAGAGGATCAGTCCTCTTTGATCATAGCCTCTTGCCGAGTAACCAAATAATAAGAATTTTAAAAATCTGAAGCAAATAAAAAAGAAATTCCAAGATCCAAAGGACATAAATTGTTAGAACAGAGATTCTTCAACATTAGCTTGCATCAGAATACATGGAAAGCCTGTCAAAACACAAATTGTTAAAACACACACACACAAGGGATATTATTCAGCCTTAAGAAAAGAAGGATCTTGGACTTCCTTGGTGGTTCCGTGGTTAAGATATCACCTTTTAATGCAGGGGGTCACAGGTTCGATCCCTGGTTGGGGAGCCAAGATCCTACATCCCTCGCAGCCAAAAAAACAAAACATGGAATAAAAGCAAGATTGTAATAAATTCAATAGAGTTTAAAAGTGGTCCACATCAGGGACTTCCCTGGGGGTACAGTGGATAAGAATCCACCTGCCAGTGCAGGGGGTACGGGTTCCATCCCTGGATCAGGAATATCCCACATGCCACAAAGCAATTAAGCATAAGTGCTACAGCTACTGAGCCTGAGCTGTAAAGCCTGTGAGTCACAACTACTGAGCGCTTATGCTGCACCTACTGAAGCCCATGTGCCTAGATGCTCCATAGCATGGGGAGCCAGCACAGCGAGAAGCCCATGCACCGCAATGAACAGTAGCCCCTCTGCTTGTTGCAACTAGAGAAAGCCTGCACACACAAAGACCCAGTGCAACTAAAAATAAATAAGTTTTAATGGCCCACTTTAAATAAATAAAGGATTTTGCCACTTACTACAACATGAATGGATCTCATAGGCATTATGTTAAATAAAATAAGGCAGACAGGGAAAGACAAATACTGTATGGTCACATTTACATGTGTATCTAAAAAACAAAAACAAACAAAAATTTCCTACAGAGAATCCATTGGTGGTTGCCAGAAGCTAGGGGAGTAGGATGAGGGGTAGGGGGCGGGTAGGAGAAATGGGTGAACGGGTTCAAAAGGTGCAAACTTCCAGTTATAAAATAGTGATGGGGATGTAACATACACCATGGTGACTAGAGTTAATAATACTATTGTATATTTGAAAGTTGCTTGAAGTTCTCATCACAATAAACCATAATGGAAAAGTATTAAATATATATATATGTGTATGTGTATGTAAAACTGAGTCACTTTGCTGTGCAGCAGAGACTGACAAACATTGTAAATCAACTGTACATCTATCAGTAGCAGCAGCAGCAACCAGATACGGTGACTGACTCCTTCATGGATCACATCCCGGTCATGGCATAGGGGCTTGCAGAACTCGATGAAGCTATGAGCCATGCTGTGCAGGACGACGCAACAGATGGGTCATAGTGAAGAGTTCTGACAAAACATGGTCCACTGGAGGAGGGAATGGCAAACCACTCCAGTATTCTGGCCTGGAGAATCCCACGGACAGTAAGAAAAAGCAAAAAGATTTGACACCAGAAGATGAGCCTCCCAGGACTGAAAGTGTCCAATACGCTACCAGGAAAGAGCAGAGGGCAATTACCAATAGCTGCAGAAAGAAGGAAGCAACTGGGACAAAGTGAAAACGATGCTCAGTTGTGTATGTGCCTGGTGGTGAAAGTCTGACACTTTAAAGAACAATATTGTGTAGGAACCTGGAATGTTAGGTCCATGAATAAAGGTAAATTGGATGTGGTCAAGCAAGAGATGGCAAGAGTGAACATCTACTACTGTGAGCAAGAATCCCTTAGAAGAAATGGAGTAGCCCTCATAGTCAACAAAAGAGTCCGAAATACAGTACTTGGGTGCAAACTCAAAAAAGACAGAATGATCTCAGTTCATTTCCAAGGCAAGCCATTAAACATCACAGTAATCCAAGTCTATGCCCCAACCACTGATCCCGAATAAGCTGGTTGACTGATTCTGTGAAGACCTATAACACCTTCTAGAACTATCATTAAAAAAAAAAAAAAAGATGTCTTTTTCATCATAGGGTATTGGAATGCAAAAGTAGGAAGTCAAGAGACACCCAGAGTAACAGTAAAGTTTGGCCTTGAAGTACAAAATGAAGCAGAGCAAAGGCTAATAGTTTTGCCAAGAGAATGCACTGGTCATAACAAACACACTTTTTCAACAACACAAGAGACATCTCTACACATGGACATCCCTAAACAGTCAAAACCAAAATCTGATTGATTATATTATTTGCAGCCAAAGATGGAGAAGTTCTATACAGTCAGCAAAAACAAGACCTGGAACTGACTGTGGCTCAGATCATGAACTCCTTATTGCAAAATTCAGGTTTAAATTAAAGAAAGTAGGGAAAACCATTAGGCCATTCAGGTATGACCTAAATCAAACCCCTTATGATAATACAGTGGAGGTAATGAATAGATTCAAGGGATTAGATCTGGTAGACAGAATGCCTGAAGAACTATGGATGGAGGTTTGTAACAGTGTACAGGAGGCAGTGACCAAAACCATTCCCAAGAAAAAGAAATGCAAGAAAGCAAAGTGGTTATCTGAGGAGGGTTTACAAATTAGCTAAGTACAGAAGAGAAGTGAAAGGCAAAGGAGAAAAGGAAAGATATACCCAACTGAATGCAGAGTTTCAGAGAATAGCAAGGAGAGCTAAGAAGGCCTTCTATAATGAACAATGTAAAGAAGCAGAGAAAAATAATAGAATGGGAAATACTAGAAATTTCTTCAAGAAAACTGGAGAGATCAAGGGAATATTCCATGCAAGGATGGGCACAATAAAAGACAGAAAAGGTAAGGACCTAACAGAAGTAGAAGAGATTAAGAAGAGATGGCAAGAATACACAGAAGAACTATATAAAAAACGTCTTAATGACCAGGATAACCATGATGATGTGGTCACTCACCTAGAGCCAGATATCCCGGAGTGTGAAGTCAAGTGGGCCTTAGGAAGCATTACTACAAAAAACGGTAGTGGAGGTGATGGAATTTCAGCTGAGCTACTTAAAATTCTAAATGATGATGCTGTGAAAGTGCTGTACTCAATATGCCAGCAAATTTGGAAAACTCCAGCAGTGGCCACAGGACTGGAAAAGGTCAGTTTTTATTTCAATCCCAAAGAAAGGCAATGCCAAAGAATGTTCAAACTACTGAACAATTGTGTTCATTTTACATGCTAGTAAGGTAATGCTCAAAATCCTTCAAGCTAGGCCTCAGCAATACATGAACTGAGAACTTTCAGATGTACAACCGGGGTTTAGAAAAGGCAGAAGAATCAGAGATCAAATTGCCAACATCCATTAGATCAAAGAGAAACCAAGGGAATTCCAGAAAAACATCTACTTCTGCTTTATTGACTATACTAAAGCCTTTGACTGTGTGGATCACAACAAACTGTGGAAAATTCTTAAAGAGATGGGAATACCAGAGCATCTTACCTGTCTCCTGAGAATCCCATTATGCGGGTCAAGAAGCAACAGTTAGAACTAGACATGGAACAACTGACGGCTTCAAAATTGAGGATGGAGTACAACAAGGCTGTATATTGTCACCCTGCTTATTTAACTTATATTCAGAGTACATCATAGGAAATGCCAGGCTGGATGAACCACAAGCTAGAATCAAGACTGTGGGAAAAATATCAACATACTTGGATATACAGATGATACCACTCTAATGGCAGAAAGTGAAGAGGAACTAAAAAACCTCTTGATGAAGGTGAAAGAGGAGAGTGAAAAAGTTGGCTTAAAACTCAACATTCAAAAAACTAAGATCATGGTATCTGGTCCCATGACTTCATGGCAAACAAGGGAGGAAAGTGGAAGCAGTGACAGATTTTATATTATTGGGCTCCAATATAAAATCACTGTGGACGGTGACTGCAGCTTGTTCCTTAGAAGGAAAGCTATGACAGATTTAAATAGTGTATTAAAAAGCAGAGACATCACTTTGCAGACAAACGTCCATATAGTCAAAGCTATGGTCTTTCCAGTAGTCATGTATGGATGTGAAAGTTGGACCATAAAGAAGACTGAGCACCAAAGAATTGATGTTTTTGAATTGTGGTGCTGGAGATTATTGAGAGTCCCTTGGACAGCAAGGAGATCAAACTAGTCAATCCTAAAGAAAATCAACCCAGACTATTCATTGGAAAGACTAATGCTGAAGCTGAAGCTCCAATATTTTGGCCACCTGATGCAAAGAGCCAACTCATTCGAAAAGACCCTGATGCTGGGAGAATTGAAGGCAAAAGGAGAAAAGGGTGGCAGAAAATGAGATGGTTAAATAGCATCACCAACTCAACAGACATGAATTTGAGCAAACTCCAGGAGATAGTGAAGGACAGGGAAGTCTGGCATACCGTAGTTCATGGGGTCTCAGAGTTGGACATGACTTAGCAACTGAAAAACAACAACAACAATGGTCACTGATGTTAACCAGACTTACTGTGGTGATCATTTCATAATGTATACAAATATAAAATCATTATGTCATATACCTGGAACTAATATGACATCATATGTCAATTATTCCTCAATAAAAACAACAAAGGGCAGATTGCTGGGACCTATCACCAGAGTTTCTGACTCAGTAGATGTGCGGTGGGGCTCAGAATGTGCCTTTCTAAGACACGACTGAGCGACTGAACTGAACTGAACTGAACATATCTAATATTTCTCCCAGGTGATGCTACTAGTGCTGGCCTGGGGCCCACATTTTGAAAGCCACTGTTAGACTAAAAAGACCTGTCAAGCGCCATGAAAAATGAGCCATGCTGATAAATTGTGATCTTTTACTATATCAGGAATAACAGAGAAAGTCCTAAAAGTAGGTATGGGGGAGGTGAATTCAAAGACTCGAGAATCAAAATAAGATGAGATTTCTCAGCTCTAAAATCAAAGTCTGCAAGATAAGGAAGGAGCATTTTCAAAATTCTGAAGGAAAATGATTTTCAACCTAAAATTCTATACCCAGTGAAAAGTAGTCATCAGGAGTAAAGGTGGGAGACTTCCCTGGTGGACCAGTGGTGAAGACTCTGTGCTCCTAATACAGGAGGTCCAGGTTCCATCCCTGGACAGAGAACTAGATCCCAAAATGAAGATCAAAGATCCTAAGATGCTATGTGTCACAACTAAGACCCAGCTTAGCCAAATAAATATTAAAAAAAAAAAAAAAAAGCTCAGGCAGCACAGATGCACTAAAAAAAAGAAGAAGAAGAATGAGGGTGGGATAAAGCCATTTTAAACTGAAGGGAAGTCGCTCAGTCGTGTCCGACTCTTTGCGACCCCATAGACTGTAGCCTACCAGGCTCTTCCCTCCATGGGTAAGCATTAAATCTCTAAAATATTACTTCCCAGGCATTCTTTCTCAGGAAGCTACTGGAGGATGTGCTTCATTCAAAAGGAAATAAATCGAGGAAGAGGAAGACACTAAGTCCCTGGAGAGGAAAAGGGCAAAGTGAATTCTTAAGTACTAGTCATGGGCAGTCCCAGGGTGACAGGTGTGCTGCAAGACTTAAGAGTAAAGCATCCAAAGAAAAGAGAAGGATGGGGTGCCACAGGACAAATGTCTTCAAGGAGAAACAAAACAGAACCAGTAAGATTACATGACAGGTTTGGCCATATGCAAAATTGTACTAAGAAGGCGTTTTACAGAACCATTGAAGGGAGTGGGAAGACGGAGCCAGAGTTTCAAAGAAAACCAAGCAAACAAAAAAATGAGGCAATTAACTCCAGGAAAAACAAGAAGTTGTATAAGAAAGGAAATGTAAACAGAGCACACAACAAAAAGTTATATTAGAAAAGGAAATGAAACCAGCATATTTGCCTCAAAAGTAAACAACATTTTCAAAGTCAATAATGAGATCACCGAACATGGACTTAACCATAAATTGTGATATAAACATAATGGGGGTGGGTAGACAGGAAGAGAATCAGAACCCTCATCTACCAAGACAAGGAGTGAACAAATTAGATAAATGAACCTAGAACGGCAGTGCACATGTTATTTAGAAATAAGGAAGGAAATTCCAGAAGAAACGGCCAAAAGTGGTTGTCCCTCGGGAGTAGGATAAAGCTTGGGAGAAAGGCCAGTAGGACTTCTGTTTTTATTACAAGCCCTTTAGAAGGATTTGGTTTGTAAGCAATGTGTATGTATTAGCTCGATAAAAATAAATATTACTTTTATAAAGCAACTGTAAAAGGAAGTGTCACATCCTCCAAGACAGAGTGCCTGAGGGACCCTGTTGTAGCCTCAGAGAACCAGAGGTCTCCTGTCCTCATCCCCCCTCCCCTGCCCCAAATGGGCATTACTCATCAGCTCAGCCCTCTTCTCCCAGATGCACTCCCTCCATCTCTTCCTCTTCTGCACACCATCCACAGGGTGGCTATACTCCAGCCCTACTGAGCCTGCTTCTGGGCCTTTGTGTGCACTGTGTCCTCAATCTGGAAGGCTATTCTTTCCTATTCCACTCTTACCCACTCTCACTGCAACAGATTAAAGATTTTTTTTTTAATATTTATTATTTGGCTGTGCCAGCTCTTGGTTGTGGCACGTGGCATCTTTTTTTTTTTCAATTGTGACATATGAGATCTTTAGTTGTAGCATGTGGGATCTAGCTCCCTGACCAGGAATCAAACTCCACCCCTTGGACTGGGAGTATGGAGTCTTAGCCACTGGACCACCAGGGAAGTCCCAGATTAAGGACAGTTTAAATTTCAAGCGTCAGTTGAGATAACACTTATTCCATAGCCATCCTCCTTCCCAACCTAGTCTGGGGCTAAATGCTCCCCCTCTGTGTTATCCTGCAATTGTGTGCCAGGTCCTCACCATCGCTCTTTAGTTCCCTGCACTGCAAATGCCCCCTCACTTGTTTAGCTCTCCCACTAGACTGTAAGCTCAAAGAAGACAGGAACTCAGTCTTAATCCCTCCAGTTCCAGGTCAGGGCCTGTTCCTGGTAAAATAGTGATCATGCAAATGGCTAACTATTAATATACATGACACATTTAGTAAGGGTTCAGATCTGAGTTATAAATATTCAAATGCAGACCTTCCGCCCCCATCCAAAACATGCCACCCTTTCCTCATCTCCATTCTATCCTCTGTACTCTCTCTGTCCTATAAGATCAAACTTCTCAGGCAAGCTGGCTGTGGCCAGTGGCTCAACCTCACTCCTGCCTTGATCTCATAAAGCAGTTAAGGCCCCTTCACGATGACCAGGTTCAGCTCCAGTAAAGGCAATTTCTAACCCAGTTCATACTAAAACAGAGGGAGCAGCTTAGAGACCGTCTGCCCAACCCGGGAGGAAATCAGCTCCCTCTTAGTTTTCTTGTCCCAGAGCCTAAAACACAGGTCTCAGAGGTCGGCCTGCCGAGCTAAGTTGCTTCAGTCGTGTCTGACTCTGTGACTGTAGCCTGCCGGGCTCCTCTGTCTGTGGGATTCTCCAGGCAAGAATCCTGGAGGTGTTCATGCCCTCCTCTAGGGGATCTTCCCCACGGAGAGAGACGTCTGGGTCTCCGGTTAAACAGAGGGGACACAGTCTTCTCTTAACTTCGGCCTGACAAAGGTCCGTCTTTGCATAAACTAAGCGATTGGCTCTACCCAGTCTCTCACCCCTCACCCCCCGACCCCCGTTCCATTCTGCCTTGTTGACTCCCAGCCAGTATTATTCAGCCGCTCAGTCCTGTCTGACTCTCTGCGACCCCATGAACTGCAGCACACCAGGCTTCCCTGTCCTTCACCATCTCCTGGTGTTAGATCAAACTCATGCCCCTTGAGTCGGTAATCCCATCCAACCATCTCATCCTCTGTCGTCCGTCCCCTTCTCCTCTTGCCCTCAATCCTTCCCGCCATCAGGGTCAGTATATCCATTGGGAAAGATGAGAGCCCCCAGCCCGGGTTCAGGAAGGCCTGGAGGTAAGAAGCGTGAGTGCTCAGCCTGGGCCAGGCACACAGTAGGTGATGGGGAGTAAAAATCCGCCTTGCCTCACTCCCACGAGGTCTGGGGAGCAGGCTGGAGAATTCGCCTCACTGGGAAGCCTGCAGGTCGCAGGCTTGGGTCAGAGGCGTCCTGCCGCCCCACCCCCATCACACCACGTGACCTCAAAGGGCCGCCCGGGGTTTGGAATGCGGCGACCTCAGCGTCGCCCCCGGAGGGGCCGGCAGAGCTGCGGCGGAGGGAGGGAGGGAAGAGGAAGGGGCCGCTCTCGCGGCTGGGAGGATTGGAGGGGTGGGGGTGGGGCGGAGGAGGGGGCCCTTTTTTCCCCCAGCGCGTGCGCTAGGGGAGTGAGGCAAGGAGGTAGACGGTTTGCCTTCGTCCAGGAAACCTGTAAATACGGGCCCAGAAACTCGATCTGCTCCAGTAGCTTCCCTATTTAGGAGAAGGGACGGAGACGGGCGATTAGTGGCTCCTGGGGGCGCAGGTCACGTGGCTTCCCAGGACTAGGTAGGGGGAGGGGGAGGCAGTGCTCCCTAGGAACCGGGATTCTGGGAGGCCGCCGTCCCAGGCCTGGTGGCTCGAGCCCCCAGTAGTTCCATTTGTCCTCATATTGACACGCTTGCACCCTGCCTGTGGGGTGGGAAAGTCAAGGGTCCACCCTGCTGCGGGTTCCTGCTCGCCCCGAGCCCTCTGAATGCCCTGGCAAAGTGTGTCTGTCGGTCCCACCAAGCCTCAGTCGGCTCCCGGCCTCCTTTGCAAAACCCGGATTAGATGTGACCAGACTCCCTGGTCCCAGACTCCTGTGCCTGTGGTGGCCGTCAGGCTCCGAAGCTCTGCTCTGGGTCTAGGACTCGCCATCCTGGGTGGCAGAGAAAGTGTCCAGGAGCCTGGTGTCCTGCCTCCTGGCTTCCCTGGCTCAGTGGCCCGGGAGACCTGCAGTTCCCAGGGAATAAAGTGCCCACCGGGACTGGCTTCCAACAGAGCCCACTGTGTGGGCATGAGGGGTGTGGAGGAAAAAAGACAGCGTCTGCCCTCAAGGAGCTTACACTGGAGCAGGGACAACAGTCAAGTAAAACAGAATGAAAATACTGGAGCACCGAGAAATACACGTAGAGCACATCTAAGTCCAGCTGGGACCTGGGAGGGTTTGAGGAAGAGGTGGCACTTGAATTGTATTTTAAAAGGATGAGGAGTCATCGCGCCGGGGAGTGGGTAGGGCCTCCAGACAGAAAGAACCCTGGGTGCAAAAGCATGGAAGCACACAGGGCCAAAGAACCACAGGTGACCCCTTCCTCAGGACAGAAGCACCAGGGAGTGTAGGAAGGTGTGTGAGAAATGGGGCGGGTGAGCGGCCAGGAGCCAGAGCCAGGCATCTGAGCTTGTTCTGAAAGTCCTAGGGAACTGCTGAATCATTTCATGTAGCCAGGATCAGATTTGCATCTTCCAGGAGAACTGGGGATGGATTTGGATACGGGCCCTAGAGCAGGAGAGAGCTTGATTAGGAGCCTGTTGCCAGCCTCCTCCCAGATAGCAGCAGTGGGAACCGGAAGAATGAAAAGGCTTGACAAATACTTGTGAGGGGAAGAGCCACTTGGCTTCAGGATGGATTGGGGAGTGGGGAGGAGTGGGGAGGAGGTGTCTTGGGTGACCTCAGGTTCCTGGCCTGGGGAACTGGGCAGATGATGGAAGAAGCCAAGGTTGATGAGGAGAGTCCTATTTATTGAGCACCTCCAGTGTTATCAGGCATTCAGAGCTTCCCGTATTTTCTCATTTAATCCTCACAGTAACCTGTGAAGTAAGACTATTGGTTATTCCTATTTTAAGATGGGGAAACTAAATCAAGAGGTTCAGTAACGAAGTAATAGGGTTGGGATGATGAACATACCTGCACCGTGCAGAATGCATCATGCCAATCGGAAGCTCCAGTGAAGTTCCCCAGGCTCCTCTACATAGAAAGTATACCCACTACCACTGGCTCCTCCTCCCCGCCCCAGATCCTACATGTGGCATCACCCACAACTGTTCAGTCACTGTCACCAGATCTTTAACCCACCCCACTTCACCCCCAGGTCCTTGCCCGGAATAGCCAGGGCAGGGCCACACAAACCTTGGGTCAGGAGGCCACAGGGCTCTGCAACCCTGGTGCCGAGATCCCACCTTCTCAGTTACAGTACAAAACGGAACTGAGACACGGCAACAAATAATCAGAGAAAGCAAGAAAATGGGTGTGATCCATTTGTAAGTAAAAAAAAATTTTTTTTTTCATTTTAATGGAACGTTTCAGTAGCATCAGAGGGTCAAGAAAAGTCTTCCTTGGCCCAACCCTGTGCTCATTTTCTGTGGGGAAAGGGGCAGAGTTCTGGAGCAAGTGTGCCCCTCCCATAGAGGAAACTTCTTCAGCTGTTTCCCTCTCCCAACCCTGGCTCAGGAACACCCAGGCCAACCAACCCAAGGAGCCATGGGAGACAGACAGGGGCGGCACTCCTTGGAGCCCCAGCCTCACTACCCCACACCTTGCACTTGGGGAGGGGATAGAGGCATTAAGATCCTGTTGCTTCTGGATTGCCTATTCCTAGCCTTCCGGTGGAAGTAAATTGAGATAAAGGGAAGAAACAGGTAGGTGACCTGAGACAGTTCGCAGCCTTCTCTTGGGAGAATTGTTAGGCCTAGAGAGCCCTGGCCTCAGCTAGCATCCTTGAGCCTAATTAAACAGGGCCCACCTAAAGTCACACAGCCAGCAACTGGCCCAAGGCCTGGAGGTAGGTTATGAGATGGTTCGAGGCAGAAGTGAGGCCTCTCACCTCCCCTACACCCTTAACTGTAGGAAAGATGCTCATCATGACCCCAGAGAGCTTTCTGGGTCAGGGACCTGAAATCTGAGGACAGAGCAGTGAGAACCCCATGGCATCAAGAGTCCAGGCCCCTGCCTGTGTTCCAGGCTCCAGTAAAGCTGCCACTGCCTTTGTAGTTTCTGGAGGCACAAAGGTCCTTACCAGGCCTCTTGGGGACCTTTCCTCATCTAACCTCTCCACCCTGGGTTCTATTTGCACCGTTGTGCCTCTGGTCTTAGGTTTCTGTGTGTCTTCTTATAAATGAAACTATCTTTGACCTCAGAGCAAGAGGTATTTGAGGGCCATCTCTATATCCTTCAGGGACAGCTAGAGCCCTGCACTCAGAAGGCATCCTCAGCACACAGAGATGAAAGCAGTGTGCCTCCAACTGTTGGCCACAACCTGGTAATGGGTCATGAAATCATGGCCAGCATCTTTAAAAAAAAGTAGAATAAATAAAGTATCATAGTGCACACATATAGCAAGGATAAGTATTATCCCAAGAAGCTTTTGTTTCAGTTATCTCACGGTTCAGAATATGTTTCTTGCTGTGGGTCACTGAACCCCTGGTTCAGAGCACTAGTTAAGACATAGACTCAAACAGCAAATACAGAAAGAAAGGCTGCCTGCTCTGTGTCGGGCACTATGCTAGATCCAAAACGAACAATACAGTTTTAATCCATCTGCTGGTGGGGAAGGCAATAAGCAAACTATCTGCAAGAAATGATGCTAAGTGCTCTGAGAGAGTAGGTAAGAGGCTATAAAGCCCTGGTGTGAAAGTGGGTGTCTGGAAGGGTTTCCCAGAGGAGGTGATGCAGTCAGAGTTCTTAATAGGAAAAGACAGTGACAAGGGAAAAAAAAAAGGAAGGAAGGAAGAAAGAAAAAGAAGAAATGGAAAAAACGGTGACTAGATTCTGGTATCTCTTCCATCCTATTGACAGGAAAAGAACGATGGTAAAGTGTTAAGATTCAAGTCTTAAAGTCTAAAGACAACTACCAGGGAGTTACCTGGCAGTCCAGTGGTTAGGACTTGACACTTTCACTGCTCTGGACCCAGGTTCGATCCCTGATCGGGAAACTAGGATCCTGCAAGCAGCCTGACCAAAAAAAAAAAAAAAAGACAATTTCTAGTCCTGCCTCCTCTTCTTAACAAACTGTGATACCTTAGGTGAGTCAGTTAATCTTTCCAGACCCTGTTTCCTTGTCTACAAAATGGGCATATCTGCTCTGTCAATCTCAAAATAGTAAGAGATCAAATATGACAGAAAATGTATGTTAAAGTACTTTTAAACTATAAATGGGGGAGGGATTGTCTCCATGGATGAGGAAATGACAGTGTAGAGAGGTGAAGTGTCCTGTCTAACACTAGAGAGCAGGAGGAAGGGAGTGTTGGGGGCGGGTAAGGGTGGGCCGGGCAGGTACCCCTCAATCCTCTATCCTCAGCTTCTGCCTGCACTCTCCCTCCTCTCACTGCAGCAGAATTCCCCACAAGAGGATGGGGGCAGGGCCCCAAAAGGCCCCCTAGCAACCTATTAAAAGATTTACCTTAAGAATCTTTTAAGGTTTTTATGAACTTTTCACACTGATGGGAGGTACATGAGAACTCCTCCCTTTCCCCTTCTTTTAATGAATTAGGATCTACCCAAACTCAGTGTTTAAAGTTACATAAGCATCATTCAGATCTTCTGTACCAGCTTTCACTTTGGAAAAACTGCATTTCCTTTAAAAGTGTTATATAAAAAGGTTTTATGTATGTATGTGTAGGAACAGAAGAACAGGTGCACATGAGCACTGTTAAGGCACACAGGCGCTTATGCATCACAAGCTCACCTGTCCGCATGGGGAGCAAGTTTAAGATGTGACCTGCTTGGCCGGCAACCCCCAGTGAGACCTGGTGCATATTGGGCAATGGGAACTACAGCAGGAAGGCCATCAGCTGCCCCAACCTCCCAGGGGCCAGAGAAATCCTGATCTTCCAGAGAGTTTCTTCCTTGGCAGCCTAAGTTTCATTCATCATAAACTATGGAGGTTGGAAGTAGCTCAGAAGTCACCCAGTGCAATCTCACTGGACATCACTCTCCCCAGCCTTGACTTGAACAGCTCCATTCCTCCCAAGGCGCCCATGTCACCTGTGGATAGCTGTAGCTCACTGGAAAAGACCTGATATTGAACTGAAATTTGCCTTTCTGGAGTTTCCACTTTTTGGGAACAAATGTATATCCCTCACCCACTATCTTGAATCCAGGAGTCACAGCCAGCAGGAGAGTGCCTGGGGCCTAAAACCACGGAGGGAGGGCAGTAAGGGTCCACAGAGCTGATACTTTAAGCTTAGAGACTTCTATCCATCTGAACTGAGAGACTGGTACTGTGGGGGAGGGGGAGCGAAGCACCCAGGGGTGGATTGAGAGGAGGGGGAGAAGGAAAGAAGCCTTAAATGGGAGTAAGTTAAAGGCTTCGAGCAAAGCTTGGCTCCTTAGGTCTCATTTGTTGTGTGAGAGTCAGACCAGAGGTCAGTTCCAGCTCTGATATTCTTAAAGTCTTCGGCCTACTCACATACCACACACACCACACACACACACGTATCCCTTTCTGGTTTCGATGGTTGTACTCTTACGTGAAATGAAGGGGCCACAATTCGAGCGCCAAGCAGGAAGTAAAACAACTGCCCGAAGCCTCTCTCTCATCCTGGTCCGACCTGACTTATGCTTGGAGGCTTGCTTGGCTACCCGAAGGGCGCAACCATTCCACCGTAAGCGGGTAGAAACACCCAGACAAGAACACCCCTGTACAGAGGAAGAAACGTGAGCTTTGGAGTGTCCTTTTAAGTAGTTGGGAAGGGGGTGTGGCCGAGGAGACTGGGAGGCCGCAGCCCGACGAGGGGGGAGTGGCCTGGGGCGTGGCCTTAACGTCTGGAATGTTGTTGGGTCCCCGCACCGCATAGTAAGGAGGGGCCCCGCCCCTTTTCTCGGAGAGGGCCAATCGGAATGCCGGAGCGGTTTCAAGTCTCCCCCGCCAGCCAGCCCGCCCGCCACCCCACCCCCCTCGGGGATTCGCTTTTTCCGTAACAAAACTGCAAAGCTCCGGATGTTCCGCAGCCCCGGCGGCTCACAGGTGGAGGGGCCCGGGGCCTAGGACTGTGCCCCGAAGCGGGAAGCGCCTGCAGGCTGTAGAGAGGCCGGGTCCGGAGCCTGGAGGCGCGCGGGGGTGGGCGCTGCAGCCGCGGGTTGTTTATCTGGAGTACGGAGGGGAGGGGGGAGCCTGGAAACCGCCCCGTGTCCCATTTCCTCCTCTTGTTTTCGCTCCGGATTCTCCATGTTGGACCCAAACTGAGGAGCCCGGAGCTGCCGCCGGGGGATCGGGGCTGGGGGCACCCGGGAGAGCCGCTACCCGGCTCGCCCGCTCTCCATACAGGCCGCCTCCCTTCCCGGCCCAGGGAAGGCACAAGAGCCGGGATGTGAACAGCAGTGGGAGTCGGAGTCTCGGGAACCGGAGCCTGAGCCGGAGCGGGCCCCCGCCCAGGCCCCCCAGCCCAGCCCAGCCCAGCCTGTGCGCCCGCGCGTCCTCCCGCCCAGCCAGCCCGGGCCCGCGGGATTGTTAGATGGAACACGGCTCCATCATCACCCAGGCGCGGAGGGAAGACGCCCTGGTGCTCACCAAGCAAGGTAGGGGCAGCAACTTCCCAAAACTTTGCGTCGCCCCCAGGCGGGGAGGGGGCTAGCACAGCTCCGAACCCGAGTCTCGGCCCCTGACCTCCCGGGGCTCAGAGTGGGCGATTCCGACCGGATCCCCTACTCCATCCGCCCCTGCGTCCTGGTGCGCACTCAGACCCGGCAGAGGGCTGAGCCGGGGCCCGGGCTCCCTGCGCCCTAGGGGGAGGGGCGTCATCCGCGCAGCTGTCACCCCTTCCTGCACCCCCTCTCCGGGCAGAGAGACTAAGGGGTGAGCGCTCGAAGCGCGAGTCTACTCGCGTCCATCCTCTCCAGAGTTAGGGGGTGGGGTCGTCACTTTTCCCGCACCGGAGCGCGCGGCTGCCCCAGGACTACAAGAACTGGGGAGGGGAGGGAAAAGAGGGAGTCCCGGGCGACCTCGGGCTAGAATGGAGCCGGGACTGGAGTCCAGCACTTCCCAGCCCCACCCCCCAGCCCCTCACCCCCGCCAAAGCTCGGGGTTGCTCAGGCAGCGGGCGGTGACGGCGTCCGGCGGGACTTGGGACCAAGTTCACCGCCCGGAGGCGGGGGCGGCCGCGGTGGGGGAGGGGCTGAGCCCTGGCTGACCGGACCTGGTCCGCCCGCGGCCCTTTGCTGGGCCAGGGACCTCGGCTCGCGGGGCTCTCCCCAGGCGGCCTCCTGCCGCTTTCGCTGAGCAAACAAGCGCGACCCCGAGGCCCGACCGGAGCCCCTCCCTGCCCCGGTGCGCTTCCCCCGGGCCGCAGCCACACACACAGAGCCGCATTTGTTTAGCCCGAGAACGGTGTCCCTGGTTACATAATTCGCCGGATGGCATCAGACCCGGCGTGTTTCTGAATCGCGCTGCGAAAAAGTGCGAGTTCGGTGGGCAGCGGCTAGCGGCCCCCGCCTTCCTGCGGGTCGCGGGGAGATACGAGGGGGTTCTCGGGCCCTCTCTGGGTGTGGGTTTGGGGGCTGGAGCGTGATTGGGCCGAGGCCCTTCCTAGGGCCGGGGAAGGTGGGGGTCCGAGGGTGGGATCTTTGAGTTTGGTCCTGGAGAAGGCCCCGAAACTCTTTCCCCCTCCCCCACGTTCCTCATCAGGCCTTGAGGAATGTGCCTGGAAGAGCGGACAGAATTTCCGCGGGGAATAAAGACTAGAGTCTTTTTTTTTTTTTACCTAGGGCCGGGGAAGGTGGGGGTCCGAGGGTGGGATCTTTGAGTTTGGTCCTGGAGAAGGCCCCGAAACTCTTTCCCCCTCCCCCACGTTCCTCATCAGGCCTTGAGGAATGTGCCTGGAAGAGCGGACAGAATTTCCGCGGGGAATAAAGACTAGAGTCTTTTTTTTTTTTTTCTGGAGAACTTCCCAGACTGGGGCCACCTGGCCTGGGGAGGCTGGGGAGCTCACGCTCTTGGGACCAAATTCGGAGCGTCCCTGCTCATCCCTCGATCCCCCAGAATAGGGCAAAAAAGGCCCAGTGCCTTGTGAGGGGCCAGCCCTGGGGCCTCGGTGTAGCCCCACAGCTCCCTGTTAGGCAACATTAGTCAGCAGATGACTTATTTCGGGGGTTCCTGGTCCCAAGGAGCACCCCCAACTTGCCTAGAGGCTAAAAAGCTGGGCTGGTGGTTTCACCATTCCCTAATTCCCTTGGTGGAATGCTGGGGGGCGGGAGGTAGTGCGTGCTTCCTGCATCTGCTGGCCTTAATAGATCCCAAAGCCCCTGACTCCCTGCTCTCCTGGCCACATCACTAACCAGGTTGCAGCTTCACCCCTCCCCTGGCTGCTCAGCTGTGCTGAGGGCTGAAGAGGGGAGGCTTTCTGTTTTTATAACTTTACTCCTGACTCTTCCCGCTCTCTTCCCAACCTTATCTGAGAAAAAGACTCCAAGTGCTAGCCAAAAATGAAGAACCGTGTGGATGGAGGATTCCAGAGGGGGCAGTGTTGATGAGAAGGGGAAGAATTGCCCTGAACCCACTCTGGTCCTCCCTCCTGTAGAGGCTCAGGAGGGTGCCCTCCCAGGGAGAGGACCACACCAGGACTGGGGGAAAGCTGGACTGCTGAAGAGACAGCTCAGCAATAAAAGCTGGAAGTTTCATCCACCAGGGCAAGTGGTGGGGAAGAGAATAGATAGCAGCAGAAAGCAAGCAGCTGGCTTCTTGACAGTCTTTAGCTGCTGATGTTGGTTGAATTTTTAGAGTTACGATTTTCATTTTTTGTGTGTGTGGTTTATCCTTCAAACTTATCCCTGGAGGAATCTGAATCCTCAAGCCGGCAGCTTGGGGGTCTCTCTCCTCCCATGTAAGACATGCTTTCTTCCTGAACTGCTTGGGCAAACGGCAACCAGCAAGCCAACTTTCTGATTCCTTCATCCTTTACAAACAAATCCTGCATCTTAAAAAAAAAAAAAAATGGGTTTGAGGAGCAGATGTTTTCTCTCTAAGAGTTTGGCCCTCTCTTCTCTCCAGTGTCCTATCTCTATGCTTCTGCCTCCCTTTGGAAAAATGGGGAAGGAGTACAGAGCCAGTTTATTAATCAGTAAATTTCTAGAAAAATACTAACGGCTCCTAGCTTGGGTGGTTTTTTAGTGAAGTTGTTTGCTGGATGGTTTTTTTTTCTTCTTCTTCTTTTTTAGCATTCTGCTCAGAGCTTTAAGGCTGGCTGGGTGTTGATGATTCAAAAGTAATTACAGTAGGGGAAGTAGAACAAAGTTGCTGAAAGCATTGATGATGAAAGGACCCAAATTGGACCATCTCCCCAGACAGATGGGTGAAATCGCTCGCTGGTACAGCAAGGATAGGGCTGTGTGGTATACCAAAAGTGAAAAAGGAAAATTAGTATCCCTGGTCCAGCAAGGCTAGGGCTGTGTGGAGTATCAAAAGTGAAAAAGGAAAGTTAGTATCACTTTGATTAGAAAAGCACCATTTAGGGCAGCCATTAAGGATGTCTCCCCATTGCTGGGAGACTGTGCCTTGGGCTTCGAGGTTAGATGGGGAGAAGCCAAGGAAATAGGTTAGCTTATAACCCCCTGGGGTGAAATGCGAGGGTGGGGCAACCTCTTCGAGAGCTTGAGTGACCCACACCCTTCTATGGGAGCTGGGACTGCTTCTGTTTTGTTTTGTGGGACCTGATGCCCCTTCTTTTCAGACAGTTGATGGTGATGCTTTGAATTGTCTTCTCACATGTCTTAGCAGCAGGTTCTGGTAACTGACCATCCCTAAGAGTTAGGATTGAGGCAGGTTTTTCTAACTCTTGGTTCCTCCCTACAAGGGAGAAATTCTGCCTTATTCACTCACGTAAAAGCTCAGACACCTTTCACTGTAGTTGTAGCTAGGCCCTTAAGTTGAAAAGTTTGGCTTTCTTCCTCAGCTGGCTGGGTGAGCGTTCAGGGTGTGTGTTTACAGCTGGCTCCTCCCGCCCCACGAGTTCCTCTCCCATCCTGGCCCAGCTTCAGCCTTGGTCTCTTTGTGGCCACCGAGCCTCGCTCCTGTGTCTCCTTTGGAGTTGTTGCCCCACCTTGGAGTGGGGTGGGGGCCTGGGTGGTGACTGACACTTGTGTTTGTTCCCTGCCAAAGCAGCCCAAGGGAGCCCTGCTAACTCAGCAACAATGTTTGTAAATGCCCGCCATCCTGGGCTGGGAGTTTGTAGTTCTGCTGCTGAGTCTGACTTGGACAGTTTGCAGTGGAGCTGGACTCAAGGATTGCTGTGAAAACCCCTCCAGAGATGGCAGAGGTGGTCGTGTCCCTGACTCATGTCTCCTCCCTCTCAACTATAGGGGTCTTCAGCTGAATAGAAGAGAGGTCCCTTTTCATCCTCTCAGTGGGACCTTCCAAATCCCTTATGATCACAAACTTTGTTAAAATGGTAAATAGAAGTAAGTTGATGTACCCAACCTTTGTGTGAAGAGTTAATACATGTGTTCATTACTAAGCAAGAGAAAGACAGTATGTATTTATATGTAAGTATATGTCCCTTCCCCTTCTCAACTTTCTTCCTCCTAGCTTTTGGGTAAGTTGAGCTATTGTCTTATATTCTCATCTTGTCTCTTGGGATGGAGAGGGGATTGGGGAGGGGAGGGTGGAAGGCAGGGGCAGCAGTTAAAGTGTTCGGGAGCATTGCTGGGGAGCAGAATTGGTTGCTTCTGGCCTGGGTGCAGATCCCTGCTTTCCCTGTTTACAGTGAGACTTGACAAATCACTTCTCTGTTCTTAGCGACTTAGTGACTTTTCTGTAAAATGAAAGTATTGGTCTCTACACATATGTAATCCCTGGTACTTAGTAGATGATTGAAAAATGTTAACATCCTTCTTTTTTAGACAGCTAGACTGCTACTTCAGTGTTCCTCCATTCCCTGAAGGACACAGTACAAGCACCAAAATAATCATGTGGGTTTTATTGTTAAAGACAGGTGGCTGAGGGTCAGAGGGAACACTAATGTCGGAGCTTAAGCCTTCTGGGAGGATCATAGCCTTGCTGCACAGACCCCCTCTCTGCCCCTGTGACACTAGATGGGATTTTTTGCAAGTAGATTGTGCCTTGGGCCTTTTGCTCTCTTTCTGGAGCCCAGGCATCTGGGGTGGGAGGAGGCCAGGGAGCCACACACCTCCTATGAAGAGTCCCTGAAGTCTAAATCTTCTGAACAGTTGCTCAGTCCCTCAGAAGTGGGTACAGTGAAGACTTGAGACAACTGTACGCTATGTCCTTACTGTCTGCATTCGCTTTAAGAGTTAACCCGGTGAGGTTCATATACATACATGTGTGTGTATGTATATGTGTGTGTGTGTATATATATATATATATTTTTTTTTTTTAGGAAATTCTGGTAACTAGGAGAGAAAAAGAAACTGGGGTTTTGACGAGAAATAGATGTTCCAAAGCTGTGTCTTTGTTTCTGTGTTTTTGGAGTGAACCTTGAGAAAGCACAGACAGCCTTAAAGTGCTTCTCACCCTGTCTCAGGCTGGCCAGCTCAGGAAGCACGGCTTTAACTCGCTTGTCCT
Organism: Cephalophus harveyi; assembly: GCA_006410635.1. Classification (NCBI taxonomy): domain Eukaryota; kingdom Metazoa; phylum Chordata; class Mammalia; order Artiodactyla; family Bovidae; genus Cephalophus; species Cephalophus harveyi. The sequence goes on from SJYT01064817.1 coordinate 187,526, forward strand.
GGGGACATGGGATTGGGTGTGTCCCTGTCTGGACTCCCTCCCTCTTCAGTAGAGGAGGAACAGTTCCCAACTGAGATGCAGATGAGTTTATTATCATGCACGTTTTAGGAATGAACTAGTAGAAATCAAAGTGGAGAAAATGATTTAGCACTGGAAGCCTCTCTCTACCAGAGGCCAAGCAGAACAGAGTATCTTTGTCTGGCCAAGTGCCCAGCCCTTCAGGTCTTAGTGTGCCTGAACGAGGTCTGTTATGGCAGAATGGGTACTCCAGCAAGCACATGGCCTCCTGGGCAGGAGTTACAGGCATGTTCTGTTTTATTCGTCAGCTATTCTAGGGGTTAGCCTTAAACCTGATCTCTCAGCAGACCTGCTGACAGCTCCTTTTCTTTCCCAGGTGATCCTCGTCCTCCTCTCCTACCCTACCTCCTATCCCAAATCAGACTTTGCTCTTACTCCCTTTTTATTCAATACCTCTTTTCATCTCTTTTGCATTCTGCAGAATTTCTCTTTCCCACCCACATAGATCTCAGGGAACAAATGGGGCCCCAAACCCAATGAGAGCCAAGCAGATTCATGAGAAGGCTCAGAGCGTGTACCACAGATGTTCAGAAGTGTCTCCTGGGTCCACTGAGGGGGCTCGGGCCTCCTTCTCAGGAACAGGGGCCTATAGTAAGAGACGGCAGGCTTGGGTCTTTTGACTCTGTGATAGAATAGAGCAAGTACCCCTAGAAAGGAAAATGAGGCTCTGGGGTGCAAGTCCCCTGAAGCCTGCAGAGACACTGAGGCAATGGGATGTGGTGGGGAAAGGGGCCTTGGGTTTTCTAACTGAATCACCCTCCGGTCCTGGAAGGGTTAGTCAAGGACCACTGGCAGCCTTTAACATTGGCTCTTAGCCAGTGACACACATCAGACTCTCCTGTGACGCTTACTAAAAATACAACCTCCACCTGGGTCCTACTGAATCAGAGCATGAGCAGGTGGGCCGGGCATACGTGTGTTCCAAGTGCTCCCTCTGAGTCTGACAGGTGTCCCTGGAGAAAAGCCAGGTGAGCACAGCAGTGGCCCAACTGCGTGTTTAGCCTTGAGCATGAAGAGTCCCTGGAGGGATCCAGTTTTGCTATTAACTACCCTGTGGCTCCTGAAGGGGGGTCTGAAAGTTTTCTGAGTGTAAATGGACAGAGTCACAGTCCTCCCTCACCAGTAATGATCACAGATGATAGCTAGAGAGCACTTACTGTGGGGCAGGAACTGCCCCAGCCTTTTATATCTAGTATCTCACTTAAGCCCCACAGTGACCTTGTGAGGTAGGAATGATCCCCTCTGGACAGGTAAGGAAATCCTCCGCCGAGAAACCAAGCACCCTGTCCATGGGAACATGGCCAATTCGGGGCAGCTAGGACTAACTGAGTCAAGCCTAATCCTGACCCACACAGCCTCTTCTCTGCATTGTGCAGGCCACCTCTCAAGGTACCTGTTCAAGTTTCAGGTGACCTGAAGCCACCTTGTAAGGGACCATGCAGCCTGGCCCTTTCCTGATTGGCCTTCAAGCAGACAACTCAGGGTGGTTGTGCCTTAGGCAGGTCCACAGGGCTGTTTGGGTGGCTGAGGTGGGGCAGGCGCCAGGTTTCCTGATGTCCAGCTTAGCGCTGTCAGTGGACATAACAAGATTGGTGGGTTGATCCCACGTGCAGCTGGACTGTGGGGAGAGCGGGTGAGTGACCCTGTAGGTGGGACAGACTCCCTGGCAGACTCCTTCCTGTTCGTTTGCAGGGTCCAGCCACGAGAGGAAGGAAGGAAGGAAATGGTTGGCCACCCTCAACTAGAGAGAGAGAGAGTTATATGCTTGGTTTTTGTGGAGTCTTGGAAAATGCCATTTCCCAAGATTGGCCCTGCTATGACCTCTCTGTGACCTCTGGAATGGGAAGAAACCTCTGTGGTCTCTTTCAATGTGGCCGTTTTGAGATTGAGACTGAGATAAGGGTATGAAAGTGCTTTGTGCTAAAGGCGAGCAGCTGAACCTAGTATTTTACTAGGGTCAGGACACGCCCAGACCACCGTGTAATCTGCACAACTCTGTGAACTGGGCAACGCTAGTCTTCCCCTTTTACAGAGGGAGAAACTGAGCCCTGAGGCCACACGCCTTGTGTGCAGCAGAGCCAGAATTGAAGCCCAATCTGTGACACTGTGTCACCACCCTGTTGTCCACTGGCCAGAGGAGAGATGGTCGAGCCCCTCGCTGTATCTTGGGCCTTCGATCTTTTTCCATCTCACACTCATGCGTGTGTCACCTAGAACAGGCTCCATAGCTGGAGAGAGAGGAGGCACTAAGTTCTTCAGGACTTCACCAAACCAGGAGTCAGGCAGAGCGCCGAGTCAGGGGCGGAAACAGCCACTAAGAGGATGTGTGTGTCCTGCTGGCAGGTTTCTTTTAGCCCCTAACCTCCCACAGGGGTTTGCTCAGCACCTCCTTGGGGGAAGAGGAAGGCTCAAGGTGGGCAGGTATGGCTTCCAGTATCCGCTCTGGCCTAGCAGATGCTGCACACAATGGAACAGGGACAGGGGCCGGCCTGTGTGTTCTCCTGGGTGGCATCTCGTGTCTCTCCCTGCTGCTGTGGTGGGCCATCCGCTCACTTCCTGACATCCACCCAGAGCACCCTGGTATGGGCCGTGTCTGAGCCTGTTCCTGATGCACCTATGAGGAGATGCTATGCTCCAGAGCCTGTTGTTTCTCCTGGGAACCCCAGCCTGTTCCTAAAATATGTTAGAGCTGCCCGGAAGGGTGTTTTGCCAATACCTCTTGTAAAGGCTGACTCTGAAATTGACCCAGTTACTTTGGTCTTGTTTTAGAAATTGCTGGGAACCCCTTGCTTCCAGGACTGAGTCGTCCTTGAGGGAAGGGCCTTGAAGTTGTGGCCCATGTTGTGATCAGCGACAAGACTGCCAAAGGGGGCCCGGGGGGAGAAGCAGACGAGGTTGCCGGGGACCGGGGACCCTGCTCCCACCCCACCGTGGCCTGAGGGACCCAGGACTGAAAGAAGTCCTCCATCCTTAGAAGAGAGGGAGAGGCAGGGAGCCCTCCTGCCCTGGCAAGAGCTAATGAAGGCGTCTGTGTAGGCAGGACAGCCCCGCTGCTGGCCGCAGGGATGGCGCTGGTACAGAGCACGCTGGCATAAGCCAAGCAGCATGGCTACAACTTTTTGAAAGTCCGTACTGTCAGCCTCTCGGCTGCTCTTTGGAACGAGGGACCTGGCGCTGAGCGGGGCGGGGCCCCGCCTGCCTTGCCGCCTGGGGAGAGCAGTGTCTGTCGGCAGTCAGTCGGCAGGGAGCTGGCTGCGCCCGCCCGCGTTTCCAGCCTTTCCTGTGTGGGGGATGTCGAGGCACCTCTCACCTGGCTCCCCTGCCGGCTTGCCTGATGGTCCAGGAGCCCTTCCGTCCACCTGGCGCTTCCAGGCCTCTCCTCGGCCAAGGCACGGATGCCCCGTGCTGGGGACCCGGGAGGACTCCGCTCCACGGGGAGCCCCAATCAGATGCGTCTTGGCCTCAGGTCCCAGGCAGCTGGCCAGGAAAGGCCGGAAGCGCTCCACACATGCTCCTTCCTCCAGACGCTGAGGGGAGGGAGGCCCCTCTGAGAGGCCATTTTATAGTGATAGCCAGGCGGCATCCTTTGCTGTGGGGGGATGAGAGATGGTGGCGAGAGAAGTACTTTTGAGGGGTGAACCAAGAAAGCATCCTTCTGCATGAATGGGCTTGTTAAAACCCGACAGCCCGAGAGCTTGCCTTCTGCCGAATCCCAGGCGGGTATGTGAGGAGTTCCTTTGCCGGGACACGAAGCTGTGTTGTTGGCAACGGTGATATCTGAGCCTGACCTTCAGAAGGAGGTTAAAAATAGTGTTGTCCTGGCAAAGCCCTTCTCCATCTGTGTGTATATATGTGTGTGTGTGTGTGTGTGTGTGTGTGTACACGCACGCATGTTTGTGCACTAGCTTCTTAAGAGGCAGAGGCAAATAGCATCCCCACCTGGTGCTTCTCTGGGGCAGACATGGTGGACATAGGGGTGAGGCCATTCTTTGTCTCAAGTGGAATGGCTTCACCTGCTTTCCTGTTACTTGCTGATGCCAGCCAGGGAGTTTGCAGCTGGAAAACAACTTTTGTAGTGAACTGGGGAGAAGGTATGGGGTGGTTTTGACTTTTTGAAGCCTGCTCAGGATCAGAGTTCCTCTGACACCTTTCTTGCTTTCTGTTCTAGAGCTTCAACCACGTGCTGGGGTGGGAGGGCCCACGGGGTTGCCAAGGTGCAGGTGTTTTCCCCTTAGATAACGTGTCAAAACCAGCATGGATTTAGGGTTATTCCGCATGGTGCGCTATTGTGCTTGGTAAGTTTTATCTGTCCTCGCAGTCAGGAGTGGTCTTGTTATCGAAGTTAACAGATAAGGAAACTAAGGCTCAAAGAAGCGGTGTGGCTGAGTTGGTAACTGGCAGGGCCTAGACCCCAGCCCGGGTGGTCCTGGAACGGGCAATGCCTCCCCGTCGCCCTTTCTCTTCACATCCTGCCTCAGTAGGAAGCCTTGCAGCAGTGAGTTGAAGGGGTGTCCTGGCCTCCCTTTTCTCAGCAGCCTGCACGCTTTATTCTTAAGCCAGAGGTCCCCCCATTAGGTCAGTGCTGGTCCTTTCTGACGTTCAGCCTCAGACCAGAGGTTCGGAATGTGGCGGGGTGGGGGCGCAGGCACACATCATTAACGGAGCTCTGTGGTACCCACTGGAGTCCTGCCCTCCCTCACCGGCGAAACTGTGTGCTGTGAGATCCCCCTGGCATGTACACCCGCTGGTGCCAGGGCTCCTCTCCTGGGGAGCGGGCGCAGTCCCTGGCTGGCTGAAAGGAGTCCTGTGACAGGCTCTTTGACACGAGGCTCAGATCCCACCCTGGGTGTTTCCCCTCACCGTTAAACCCACTCAACACAGTGGATCTCTGACCAGATGTTCTGGCTCCAGCTTCTTCCCACCCCCATTGTCCTCTATATCTCCCAGAGCTGTCTGCCAGTCAGAGTATGTGCCAGGCTGGGGTGGGGGTGAAGGGAGCCTTGGAGTGGAATCCCAGAGCCTTGTAGTGTTTTACCCCTGAACCCCTTTCAGGGACTGCCCAAAAGGGCAGCAAAGAAGAGGGCCAAAACCCAAATTGATCCTTGACCAGCCCAGCCTAAAGAGGAAAAGAGCAAACACTCTAAAAGAGATCTTGAGAGTGCCCCACTGCTTCCACTTGTTGCAGGAATAAATGCTCACGAAGCCCGAGCTGTTGGGGACCCGACAGAGTAGTTAAGAGCCCTGACTCTGGATTCAGGCAGTTCTGGGTTCAAATCCTTCCTCTGCTATCCTACTCCCTGTGTAACCTCAAGCAGGTTGCTTAACCTCTGTACTTCAGTTAGCCTTCTATAAAATGGGGGATTAATGCCTATAGATGGGTTTGTAGTGAGGATTAAATGAAATAATAATGTCAGGTATCTTATCGTGGGCCTGACACATCATTGGTGCTCAGTAAACGTGACTGAGGCCCAGAAGGACCAAGTGGCTTGTCTCAGGTGCTCAGCTCCTCAGACTACCCACCTCTCCACATAAGGGAGCTTGTTTCTAACTCTTGTGGGCCAGTTGCACAGAAGGCTTCCAAAGGTCCTGGCTCTGTCGAGCTGACCAAGGCCCTGGAGACCCCAGAGTCACTCACTCAGCCAGAGTTCCTGAGCACCAGCTACTTAGAAGCTGGAGGCCATTGCAGGCCCCATCAGGAGGCAGCCATGTTAGGGGGAGGCAGAAGAGGCCCTGCTGGATTCTCAGTGGCTTGTTTGTAAAGGTAAGGAGGACGGACAGCCTGGAGAAGGATTGAGGGAAGTGGGGCCCCAGAGGGGGAGGGGTGGTGAGGGGCGTCTGGGGCACTGACCTTGCTGTCGTTGGTCTGGGGTCCCCTCCCGAGGCTCCAAGGCTCTGTGCTCTGCTCCGAGTGCCTGCCCTCGGGGTCAAGGCATTCGTGGTCCCTGAGGCCCAGGGGCTGCCTGGTCACATTGTGTTTTTGAGAAGACCCTCATCCCCTGCAGAGTCCGAACCAAGCTGAGGCGCCCCCAGCCCCTCCCCACAAGCTCCTTCTGAGGCTGAAGCGCTCCTGCCTGCTGGGCCTCCGCAATGGGAACCAGTGAGGCCTCTCCGTGGCCCCAGCCAGCTGCCCCCTTCACCCCCGCTGCCTCCGAAGGATTACTCAGCCTTCACAGCGTCTGTCACTAAGATCCTGAGTGCGTTCTTGATGGCCTCTCTTCAGGAAGGGCTTGGGCTGTGTGGCCTTTTAAGAAAGGCTCGGTGCCCAGGTTAAGCCTCTGATTGTGGTTCTGCGTGAAGAAACCATAAGCCAAAGGAAAAGCGACGGTTCAGCTTTGGTCTTAGAGCTTTGTGTCAGCCTCTGCTTGAGTCCCTGGGCTTGGTATTGAACGTGGGCCATACAGACAGGTGGAGAAACTGTCCTTTCCCTCTGATTTCTGCATAGGTTATTCAGAGTAGGAAAAAGTCTGAGGAACCTCTTACCTTGTGGTCTTTAAGTACTGGTCTCTGCTCACAAGTTTGTCTCCTGGACGCAGGAGCCTTGGGCAAGGTCTCCAGTGCAGCTTCTTCCTTCAGACCAGGATCCCCAGTCCCTGGAAATCTTGCTTTTCCACCAGGGCCAGGAGCTCAAGAGTGATATCCAGGTTTTTAGGCTAATCGCTGGGGAAGCCTGAACATGTTCTGAAAGGTTATAAGTGGTCATACCAGTGTCAGGGGATCTGCCTGATCCAGGGAGGGGAGAGGGCTAGACTGGACCGACTGGTGCCCGACCTCAGCCTCTCTGTTGAGCCAGAGCTGAGTCAGTTGTTCCGGGGCGGTGCTGACTGCCACTTGACTGATGGTCAGCAGCCATTTCCTCATCCTTGGTTCCAGGAACAGAGTTTGGTTTTCCCTCCTCTCCAGGGGCTCAGGCAGCCCAGGAACTGGGTGTTAAATGTCTCCTCCATCACTTCTGTAGGCGCGGCCTCTAAGCAGGTGCAGCAAGCCCTCTGAGGACTGAGCCAAGGGAGCGTGGCCTTGCTGGGATGGCGGTTTGGGTACCACCTTGCCTCCCCTTTCCCTTCTTAAACCCAACAGCACATGGAAGGTTGTCCTCAGTGCTACATTCTGTTTGTCCCCTACCCTCGCCAGCGATGGAGGTATTTCCGGTGCTTATTTTCCTGCATTGGAGTTTGCCTTAAGCCTTAAAGTGGAGTGGGGTGGCTTTCATTCCACGGCCGTCTCCTGCCCTGGACCCAGGAGAGCAGGCCTGCTGCTGAGGACTGTTCTGGCAGCAGTGGTGGAGTGCCACCTCCTGGCCACAGTACACATCCTGGCTTCCTACTCTGGCTCCACAGTTGCTGGAACAGTTCATCTAAAAATAAAGGGAACTTGAAAAAGATTTTCCACAGTCTGATTCTGGTTGATCCTATAATACTTACAGCTTTTTGTATCAGCTTGACCTTTCTGGGGCTGCTTTACCAAGCCTCCGATTAAGATGGCTTTGTATTTCCAAAGCCCAAATTGTCAAGGCAGGACTTAGAGTTACAGCCTAGAAGCAGGGACATCGACCCAGAACCCAGCGCTGGATGTATGTGTCCCAAGAGAGTGACCTTCTTGTGGTCTTGGAGGAGAGGGAGTGGTCTTGGAGGAGAGGGAGTGGTAAGGAAAGTGGCTGGAATGTGGGAAGGACACAGGCGTGTGAGCAAAGCATGTAGGTTCTTCTTGAGACAGAAGCCATTCTGCTTTCTAGTCTGGGCTTAGTGCTGCCATTGGGCATTGAAGGAAGCTGATCCAGGACAGGAGCTCTGCTAACTTGAAGGGGTCTAGCTCACTCCCTTCTATAGAATTGGTAGTCTTCTGGGAACTGGTGGTAGGGAAGATTTTTGGTTTTGTGAATTCATCTTGAGGGTTCCCTTAGTGTGCTGTTGCCAAAGTGGATTCTGTACCTGGCCCATCTTTCAGTGCCCCTCCCCCCACTGTGCAATTAAGAGCAAGTTTTATGAAGCCCATTTCCCAAACCAGGGACTGGGGATTCCTGTGTTTCTACTTTATAGAGATGTTGGAATAAACATGTACATTTCACTGTTGACTGTATTTGGTTGTTCACCTGGCCCGTGCCATGTGCCCCAGTGGAGCTTACAGACTAGAGGGAATACAGCATGGGAAGTGGGCATCCGTGGATGTCCTATAGCTAACGCCTCTATCATTCCCTCCTTTCTAGGCCTGGTGTCCAAGTCCTCTCCTAAGAAGCCACGTGGCCGTAACATCTTCAAGGCCCTTTTCTGCTGTTTTCGTGCCCAGCATGTTGGCCAGTCAACCTCCTCCACTGAGCTCTCCCCCTACAAGGAGGAAGCCAACACCATTGCTAAGGTAGCTGGATCCAAGGTGGTGTGATGCCAGCAAGGATGAGACTGCCATGGGCGTGTAAGGGTCACTGTAACCATAGCAGGAGGGCAAGCCAGCCTTGCCTGTGTCAGAAGATCTCTGGCCCAGCAGAGGCCCTTCCTCTGTCCTTTCCATCGTGGGCCATCTTCCTGTTGATTCCCATCTGTGGTGTGGGCCACCTGGATGTCCTTGTGGTTTCTGAGGGCCCCTGTAATCCAGATTCTTCCAAGTTCCTGGAACTGTCCAACACACTTTGCATATGTTGTCTCATATGACCCATAGCAGCCTTGCAAATAGACTCAAGGATTTCAGCTCACAGACATGAAAACTGAAACCCAGAGGGTATATGTTAGCCCCTGAAGAGTTATTGGTTAGTAAATGATAGTATCAAGGTTTGAACTCAGATCTCTCTGGCTGTAAGTCCTGTGACTGTTGTTTTTATTTTTAACTAAGCAAAGATAACCTCCAAGTTATCTTTCAGGGATCCAAGGAATTGAAATTCTGTCACATTTCTTGATAACTCCTTGCAGCACTCTGAGCTGTACCTGTTAGAGACATTTGGAAATATATAGGGTGTCTTTGATTCCCATAATTACCAGAAGATACATCTGGCATCTCAGAGGTGGGGATAGAAATTACTCTTTCCCCCTAGGCCATTGGTATTTCTTTCTGAACCACCAAGTTTTAGCTGTCCTTCCTCTCTTTCAAAGCCAGGCTATAGACATGAACTTCACTATCTGAAACAGGGAAATGGTTAAATGAAGTACAAGGTGACAGTATTAACTGAACTGTTCACAACAATGTGGAAGTGTTGAGTTGCAACATTAAGTCAACAAGTTGACTTAATGACTTAGTTGCAACACTAAGTCAAAAAGCAGAAAGCAAAATTATGTATCATGAGGGGGAAAGACTGCTAAAACAAGCTAGAAGGAAATGCAGTAAAATGCCAACATTGTTACTCTAAGTGCTAGGATTTTCATTTTTCTTCAGGGTTTCCATTAAGATCACTTACTTGCTACAACCATAACATTTTTATTATTAGCCAAAGGCAGGAAAAACGCTTCTGATCTCTCTGCACTCTATCTCCCTTCACATTTTAGGACCACAGTGTGGGTTCACGTCGGCTTACTTGTGTTTTGTAGGGGCTCGGCGCATGCACACACACACCTACCATCTGTGCCCCCACGGAGAACATGGGAAAAAGACAGGTTCTCAAAGAAAAGCCTGGTTTCTGGACTAAGCAAGAGGCTAAGCCTCTGTAGTAAGGGGTTCTGATTTGGATTCTGGCTCTGGGCAGCTGTATCAGCTGCGTCAGTTCCCTGTTCTCTGAGAGGCAGTGGTAACCGAGCTCAGGGACACTGCCTTCTCCATCCTTCATCAGGCCTAGTGCAGAAGGGAGACTTCGGCCCCTTTCCTGCCCAGCTCTGAAGGAAAGTCACTTCTGTTACGTCAGGGTTCTCCAGGGGGCTGGGATCTCGGGGAGGAGATTCCCCTGCAGGGCTGAGTGGGCTTCAGACGGCCAGGAAAGGCACTAGTGGCTGGCACTGACCGCCTCCTTTTCTCCCGTAGTCGGATCTGCTCCAGTGCCTCCAGTACCAGTTTTATCAGGTATGTGACTCTGCAGGGCGTCTGCCAGAAGCCCCGAGACCCAGTGAGCCCTGCTGACCTCCTGTGGCGATGTCCTGAGTCCTTGTGTCGTGCTGGCTAGCTCCCCACCTGGGAAGCTGTTTGTCCCAGACATTTACTGAAGGCCCACTATGTGCAAGGCCTTAGATCGTGGAGGGGACAGCTGGCCTCCAGCCTGTGGAGCTGACCACCAGCCCTGGCCTCTGTCTCTAGTATCTGGATCACTTCACGGTCCCCGGGGAGGCTGGAGCAGGGAGTCAGTCTCTACCCTTTCTCCTCTTGGTTTTCTAGTGTCACCTCTCTTGGGTTGAAGTGGGGGGCATCTTCCATCTCCTCAATGGGCCTAGCTCTTCCCAGAGTTCTGTTGAGGGAAATTAGTCTTGGTGGCAGATACAGCACCTTGGCTCTGGTTTTAGATTCCAGGGACCTGCTTGCTCCCAGAGGTGACAGAGGAAGATCAGGGAAGAATCTGCGTGGTCATTGACTTGGATGAAACCCTTGTGCATAGCTCCTTTAAGGTAATGTGACCTGTGGAGCCCTTCCTCACCCATCTCGGGCTGTCCTGGGAACCTGACTCAGGTGCCGTGAATTGGCCTAAACTTAGTGCTGGAAGAGTGATTAGAGACGGAGGGCCTGCCTCTGGGATTTGGCCACACTGGCATCGCAGATACCTGGAGACCACTCCGGAGAGTGTTGAGCGGGAGCTCCTGCTCTTTCTGGTCACTGCCAACAGGCTGCATCTGCCCCTTGTGGCATAGGAGCCACCAGGGCTCTGTACAGGACAGGCCCAAAGGAGGGCTACGGGCCATGAGTCAGCCTTGGGCCCTGTCCCTGTCTGTTTTATCAGGCCCAGAGACTTTCCGTTCAGGTGGAATTTGCAGGTGGTGGTAGGTAGAGAAAACCAGAAGGGATGTTGCAGCCTGTACTGGGGTGAGAGCCACTTAGTGGGGCGGCAGGAGCTTCCTGGAGTCTCTGAGATCTGACCCTCCCTCCTCCTCCCAGGGCACAGGCCTTGGCCAGGACTGGGGTGTGGCTGGGCTTCTTGTCTCTTCTCATGAGCTGACTCATTAACTCCTCTGCCTTTCAGCCAATCAACAACGCTGACTTCATAGTGCCTGTAGAGATCGAAGGGACCACTCACCAGGTAAGTACTGCCAGGCCCAGGACCCCGGGGTCCTCCGTGCCTCAGGGCTTGTGTTCCATCAATTGATCCTTTCCTGTAACTTCAGTCTCTCCATTTTATTGGTACCTTGCACACTCAAGCCTTTCTCATCTTAAAAAATTCAGCCCCCCAGTCGCCTCAAGTTGCCATTTTTATTCTCTTTGCAGCCAAACTTTTTAAAAAACAAGTATTATTTAATAACAGTAATAGCTATCATTTACTTACCTGCTCTGCCCCTACTGAATGTGACCAGCACTGTTAATGCTTTATTACTTTTTCTCTGATCTAAAGAGTTGGTGTCTCTGCCTGTTACAGGCAAGGAAGGCAGTACTGGCTGTTTCCTTTCCTCCCCTGCCCACCCATTCCATCTAGCTGGTGAATTTTCTTCCTTCCCAGCTCGGGCATCTCCTCCTCTGTATCTCTCTATGCAGCTCCCTCCCCTTGGGTCCCTTCACTGGATTCTGCCACAATAAATTTTCAATACACATCTATCTAAAAACACTTGATTCTAAGTAAGAGCAGACTCTGGCTCTGTATAACTGGCTCAGTCCAGGGTTAAGGATCGGTGGTGTTGATAGTCAAACAGAAGAGTTACTTGTAGGGAAATGGGGCTTGAGGCTCCCATGGATGGTCATCACTCTCCTATGTCCATTAAAAGTTCTCTTCATCCCAAGGCCCTCCTCCCAGCTGAGGTGCTCCACCAGGCCTAGCGCCAGATTCTGCGTGGCAGCCCTTTACAGTCTGCTTGAGGGCTTCCCTGGTGGCTCAGATGGTAAAGAATCAGCCCACAATGCAGGAGACCTGGCTTCAACCCATGGGTTGGGAAGATCCTCTGGTGAAGGGAACAGCAACCCACCCCAGTATTCTTGCCTGGAGAATCCCCATGGATAGAGGAGCCTGGTGGGCTGCAAGTCCTTGGGATTGCAAAGAGTCAGACACACCTGAGCAATACACTTGAGTATATAGAGATGTATAAAACTCACAGAGAAGACAAAGGCATATCTTCAGAGAGACAAACAGTGAACTCCTGGCTAACAAGGAGAGATGTGAATAATGGAAAAGGGATGAGATTTAAATGATTGGGAGGTGGGGGTGGTATTGGGGTGTCTACGTGCAGAAGCTGGGTTTACAGCAGAGTGGTGAGAGGATGCCAAGCTTGATGAGTAACCAGGAAGAAGAGAGGACTTGTTAAAGGTTAAAGAAACGGCAGATGAGAGGAGGCCCAGTTGTGGCTGCCTGGAGCCGAGGGTTCCTGCTGCAGAGCTGGGAGGGGTCTGGTGAGTGATGGCCAGTCCAGGACACCTCCAGGAGGAGGAGTCACAGAGGCACATGCTCTTGAGCAGGGAGAGACGTGGGTAAAAAGAACTTTGAAGGGATGGTTTTAGGAGCGCCTATGTAGGCTGGATGAGAGGAGGACACCTGGATGGGGGCAGGCACACAGCAGACCCACGAGGGACCCGCACCCAGGGAAGCTTTCTGGCCAGGATGTGCAAGATGATGAAAGGTGACGCGAGGGGTGGGGTGGCTGGAGGAGCAAGCACACAATGGGTGGGAGTCACTAGGGCAAGGTGCTTTCGGGGTGTTGGCTCTGTGGTCACGGGAGGGGAACAGGCCACTTTTCCCCTGGTGCCTTTCAGAGAAGCTCTGCAAGGGAGTGCTTGAGGTTTTAGGAAAGATCTGCGACCTTGCCTGATGGGGACCTGGACTGACTGTCCTGCCAGAACCAAGGATAGAAACTCCTGCCGAGGCTGTGGCTGGATTCAAGTAATCCAGGATAGGCTGTTTCCATCTGTGAGGCCTATTCTTGATTACTTGTTTCTGGAGGCAGCTGATGGTTCGCCGCTGGAAAAAGATGGCTCCTGGGACCTGAGGTGTTTTTGTTTGTTTTTGAGCTGGGTCAAGGTTGGGACCGCCGAGCCAGCAGGAGCTTGGTGAGGAGGAGATGCTAGTGCCCCGGTCCGTGGGGCAGAAGGCTGCTGGCCAGGTGGCCCAGAGACGGGGCTGTGGGAATGTGGACTGAGCCAGTTCTCCTACTTGCGCAAGTGGTGAAGGGGCCTGACGCGGCGCAGCTTCCCCCGCACAGGGTCACCTCCAGCAGTCTGCTCTGCTTCTCCTCAGGTATACGTGCTCAAGAGGCCATATGTGGACGAGTTCCTGAGACGGATGGGGGAGCTCTTTGAATGTGTTCTCTTCACTGCCAGCCTGGCCAAGGTATTGAGGGCAGGAAGGGGGCAAAGACCCGAGAGCAGGGGTGGCAGCTCCTTGCGGGTCTTCAGGAGGCCACGGGGAAACCAGGACCACATCCACGCAAAAAGCCTCCTCTCTCCTCCCAGTATGCCGACCCCGTGACGGATCTGCTGGACCGGTGTGGGGTGTTCCGGGCCCGCCTGTTCCGTGAGTCCTGTGTGTTCCACCAGGGCTGCTACGTCAAGGACCTCAGCCGCCTGGGAAGGGACCTGAGGAAAACCCTCATTCTGGACAACTCTCCTGCTTCCTACATCTTCCACCCAGAGAATGCAGTGAGTGGTCCAGACACACCCACACAGCAGGGCTTGGCAGAGTCCCTGTCCTGGGAAGTGCAGGGGAGGAGAGGGAGGGTGGTGAGCTGTGGGCTTTACTGGAGGAGCACACCAGCCCAGGTGAATGGGCCAAGCTCCAGGGGGCTCCGGGGCAGGGAGACTTAGGCCGCCCTCTCCCTCCCTAGGTGCCTGTGCAGTCTTGGTTTGACGACATGGCGGACACTGAGTTGCTTAACCTGATCCCAATCTTTGAGGAGCTGAGCGGAGCTGAGGATGTCTACACCAGCCTGGGGCAGCTGCGGGCCCCTTAGCCTTCCCTGCTGCCAAGCCACAGCCATCCCAGTAGGGGGCTTTCCTACACTGTGCCTTTATGATCAGCCTGACAGAGTGGAAGCTGGAGCATCTCAGCAAATGAGGCCTGGAAATAGACATGATTGGAAAGAGCGTTAGGACAGGTTAGATGCCGAGTGGGCAAATATCAGACCAGTGATACCCAGAGCTCCCTGCTCCCTGAGTTGGGTTCCTGAGATGTGAGTGAGAGTCGAGAGAGAGAGTGTGTGTGTGTGTGTGTGTGTGTGTGTCTTGCCTTGAACTGTGGCCCCAGGATATAAGCGTTTCAGGTTGGGGGAGAAACTGAAGGATCAAGAGTCTCCCTGAGTTAGTCTGTCTCCTCTCCCTTCACCCTGAGAGCCATCAAGCTCCAGGCATGAAGACTGTTGAAGGCTCCATTGCCAAAGCTATGGCCTTTCCTCAGTGCTGTAAGTTTATGCCAAGGAGAGAGTAGGGTCAGGGACTGCCTTCGGGTGCCCCAGGCATGCGTTTTTCTGAAGCCTTTCTCTTGCCAGCGGCTGCAGACAGAGAAACGACATTTCTGGGAAGATGAAAGCTTGTTTCCAGAGCTGGTAGCCTGGAAAGTCCTGTGGCCTGACAGCTGCCCTTGCCTCCAGCTGAGTGCCTGACTCGGGTCCTGTCTGCATCACCCCAAGGCCTGGGCACCAGGCCTGCCTTCCTCGCCACCTAGCCATGGTCTTGAACCTGTGGGGAAGGAGGTCTTCTCCCTGTCCTGGAAGAGGACAGATAACTGATTTCCGTTCTTTTGACTCTGTTTTAATATTCTCTTTCTAAATACAGAGTGTTGAGCTGTTTTGTTTCTGACAGAGCTGCAGTCCTGGGCCTGAGGTGAATGTGGGAGGCCCCAGGGGTGCGGGGACGGATCCCCAAAGCATGAAAGTGCGTGTCCCCTTGGCTTGTCGGGCAGCTGAGCTTGGGGTCGTCTCGGTCTGCCCTTCAGGGAATCTCTGCTGGTGCTGCCACAAGGACTCTGCTCCCAGGTCCGGGAGGGCGCTCAGCGCCCCGCCCTCCTGTTTCCCGGGCGGGGCTCTCCTCTCGAGTCTTCCCCAGGGCCTGGCCTGTGCCCAGCGTTCCATCCCTCCTGGCTGGCTGACTGGCGCTTTTTCTCTCCAGAGCCTCAGGCATGCTTGCGTTTCCTGAACGGAGGGGCTGGGTGTTTTCTGCGTTTAGTTTGCCAACGTAACACATGTGCACCCTGCCAACAGTAACAGGTGTGAGTGAGCTCTTCACTCACCTGTGCTTTGCAAGTCTTTTTGCTTTCAAAGTTTAATAGTGAAATGCTTTTTTTAAAAAGCCACAAAAAGGAAGTTTCCCCAGGATGGAAAACAAAAGAGGAAGAGCTGCTGTAATTGGGAGCACAAGGGGCCCCCCAGGGGGAGCCCCAGCTCAGCATCACTGCCTTAACCTCGGCCTCCCCTCCCTCCTCAGGTGGGATCTCCTGTCACCCCACCCCCATTTTCCCTGGAGGCAGGTGTCACCAAGCATTTGTACGTTGCTTCAGGTGCGAGAACACTGCCCACTCAGGACCGCCCCCATTGTTCCTTCCGGTTCCCACACACGAAGCCAGTGTGAGGAGCTCACCAGGACCAGGCGCGGAGCAGCAGCTTGGGCTTCTGGCTGCCCAGTTTCTTCCTCTGGCATCGTGAGGCCTTGCCTTTCGCTTTGGTGTCGCATGAGTGGAGAAGGGCCCCCAGTGCATGTGTGGTCCTTTCCCCAGCAGCATTTCCTGGTGTCTGTGGGACCCTGCTTCATGCAGGTGGGGAAAGAGGGCTCCAGGGCTGGCCAGGAACGACATCTCCTGAAGAGAAGAAGGAGCTTCTGATTCCAAGCCCCTGGCCTAGGCCTCTCCTGGTATCACAGGGGGGCCTCTCTCCTAAGCCCCACTCAAAGGGTCAGACCTCTGGCGAGGTCTGCCATGGGGTCCGGCCAAGCTTTTTTGACTAAACAAGCAATAAGAGGCTCTAGGCTGACCCAGTTCCAGGGACCCTTTCTGCCCTACTTTGGGTCACCTGGTCTCCAGGAAGAGCCAGTGCCACCCACTTTCCTGTCAGGTTTGTCTAAGTGTTCCGAGGGATCATGACCAGGGCCCAGGATGACCTGGTGGGATGCTGCTTCTGCATGAAGCCCAGCTCTGCAGGCCTGTCTCACCAGACCCCTGCCCCGCCCCCTGCGGTTCCTTACCAGAAATGCCGCACCCCCTCCCCGCCTTCCCTGGAGAGGTAGCTCAGCCAAATATAAGTCTAAGCAGGGTCCATCCGTGTGGACCAGAGCCAGCCTGAAGTCGTTATGTGCTTTCTGGTCTCCAGTTTCAGTGTATTACGGGCAAGAGATGATTGCAAAACTTGCTCTTTAGAGGAATCAGGCCAGACTCAACTTGGGAGGAGGGCAAGATTGCAAGGAAGAGCCAGTTCACCCCAGGATCGGTTTCAGGGTTTTCCTACCAGCCCTTACTGAGGCTGGCCTTTGGGAAGCAATAGGCCACCAGGCCTGGCCAACCCCAGTTCAAGCCATGCCAGGAATCTGCCCACCTGCCAAGTTCAGTTCTTTTAAGGTGCCTCTTCAGAGACACAGTGTGTCTCTCTGATTGGGCTTCTAAATCAAAAGCCTGATGTTCGTGTCCCTCTCATAGGGGGAGCTTTGGACACAGGACCAGTGTGGAAGGGTCAGGTAAGGGTCTCCACTCTGCACATTGTAGAGGGGACCCTTTGCGGGCCCATGGTCCCTCACTAAAGAGGTTGAGGTAACTTGCCTTCAGTTAACCTGGGACCTTCTGTTTAATTCCCTCCCTCCTCCCAAAGATTTGGACCATTTTATAAATGTATAAATTCATTTCTGTTCACAGTGGCCCGGAAGCTTCCCTGTGCTAACAGCATGGGAAGTCTAAAGGCAGTCATTCCCTGGGAAGTGGGTCCCGTTCTGTTATGCAACCCTACCCTGTTCTGGAGGAGGCCTCATTCCGTAATGCAACTCCCCATCCCCCTCCAAGGTTGTCTTGCACCCCATGTCCCAGCCAGGTCAAGTGTCTACAGAAGGTAAACCTGTTTTCCCCTTTAGGTCTTCATTTGGTTATTTGTTACTGTTGTCCCTCAGTTGCCTTTTTTGTAAAATGAGGTTTTAGTTTTGTCTTTTTAAAAAAAAAAAAAAACAACACGGTAAATACTTGCATTCAAGCCGGGGAGGGGAGGCAGAGGTCTGGCCCCCTGCCGCATTCTCTTAATGCTGTGGGGCACGCCCCTGGAGCAGTCTCTTCGTCTTTGGGGCCCTGAGCTTCTTTGCTTGTAGTCATCTCAGATTTGACCTGTCTGTGTTAACGCCGCTCATCCCCCTTCAAGATGCCATCTGGCGGGTCAGGGAGGTCTGCCTCCCACTGTGACTGGGCTCTGGGGTTCTGACCACCTTGCTTACAAGTCCATAATTTGATAAATTTGTTGTATTCAAAAACTTGAAATGTAGGATGCCATTAAATGTCTGTTTATATTTTTGAAATATTTGTATTACTTATAATTAATGAATAAAAGTGGGTTTAAAAAACCCATCCATAAATGGGTGCCGTCTCCTGCCCCTGCTGCTGTTCATTGGGAACTTACCCCCCACCCCTTCTTCCCTCAAAATCCCTCTGTCATTACGAGGCTGGAGTCCCCAGGCTGGGAGACCAACTGTGGACTCAGCACAGGGATTCTGCCCAAGGGCACAAAGGGCTCCATTAGCTCTTCCTTTGCCCCCGGGTGAAACCAACCCCGTTCCCTCCAGGTGCTTAATAAGCATATGCTTGGTGTCCTATTGACTTCTGGTGACGAAACAGAAGCCCCGGAGGGACTTAGGGACGTAGTGTCTTCCTTGTGTGCCCCTTACTGGCTTTCCCAGAGCAGGAGCCCTGAAACTCAACAGTGGTTCCTGGCACCTAGTAAGCACTCAGATTTTGATTGGACTGCCATATAAACCCCCCCCCCCCCAAGGGACAAAACAGGATGACCTGATAACACACTGTAGGCCCTTCACCCAGACTTCACCTCCAAGAAATGCCCAGAAGCTTCAGGGGAGGCGCTTGCCAGCCTGGACATCCCAGGGGCTCAGCGGTGGCCCAGCCCTGCCTCCTGACATCAGTGTACTGCATTCATATCTACAGGATGGCAAATTTCATACCCTCCCACCCTCTTCCCTGCATTATTGATGGAGTGCACTTTTAAAAAATCAATTAGATCAGGGCGTGGAACTGGAGTTAAAAAGAAGCCTTTAAAAGTCTGCCCTCATTTTTGCTGTTTTGAATAGGAACAGATAAAGCTTTCCCTCTGGTTTGAATAAGTCAAGCCCAGGGCTAGGTTGGCTGTGATTGGCCAGGACTAGGAAAATACGGTTAAGATGCAAACCCAAGCAAATAAAACCCAGCGTCTGCACAGCCATTATTAAGAGAAGGCAGCAGGGCCTGGAGCCTCCCGCATTGGGTGGTTCCTCAACACTGCTTACCCGCTGCAAGAAAACTGGGAAGACTGGTGAGAGAAGGCAAGGTAAGTTCTCTTTGGTTTATGGGTGCATGTCAGTAGAGCAATTGTACTAGACTAGAAAGAAAGAAAGGAGAAGACATTGAAATTTCTTTGGCCTTGTCTTGGACGAGGCTTTTAGAGGATTGAACCCGGAGCTTGTCAGTTTTGCAGACTTCCTGCTGAGAAGTTGAGGTAATTTTTAAGAGATCCCTAAACATTTAGGCACACTTTCAAAAGCTAAGAAAGAGAATATCCCAGCTCAAAAAGATGGTGTAGAGCAAGGCATAAATGAAAACCAGCTCCCTCTACTTAGGGTCCATTCATAGGAGTGTTGATAGGAATTAAGGGCCACTACCTTTTAACTGGGATTTTGAAACTGCACCCCACCCAGCGGTAGTGTCAAAGGATACTAAGTTAATAAATTAGGAGTTGAGGAGGGACGAAGAAACGCTTTAGGAGACTTCAGTGTCACGGACGGAAATCACACCTTCTAGGTGTTCCAGTATGGCCAAGTTCTTTCTGTGAGCATGTCCTGTCCTGCATTTCAGGGCTCCTGGCCCAGTGAGTGTCTTGATTGCTAAGTCCCTGTTGGGAACTGGGACCACTTTTGGCCTCTGGACTCAGAGTCCTAATTCGTGACCGCTGGTTTGACTTTTAGCAGGTTTACGCTTAGCTCTCTCCCAGGAACGAATTGGTCTTTATCCCCTTCCCCTAATTGGGTCATGGCATTTGCCTTTAGTGACTGAAATCTAGGATCTGCAGAAAACCTGAACAAATATTCCCCAGCAGTTCCAAGCAGCACAGGGTGGGGCAGTGCCAGTTATCAAATTAAATCCTCAAACATTGACTGCTCCGCATCATTGCTCTGCTTTAGGCCTGCTACAGCAGTAAACAAAGGGAGGTTTTTGTTTCTCTTTTTTTGTTTTGCCAATGTCCACACTAGATAATGGCACACACCCAAACCTAGGTTCATCTACCAAGGCTCAAGAAAACAATGGCCAGACATGCTCCTCCTAACAAGCACAATATGCTTCCAAATAGCCAAACCCCAGGCTTTCCTGGTGGCTCAGATGGTAAAGAAACTGCCTGCAATGCAGAAGACCCGGGACCAATCCCTGGGTCGGGGAGATCCCCTGGAGAAGGGAATGGCTACTACCCACTCCAGTATTCTTGCCTGGAGAATCCCATGGATGAGGAGCCTGGTGGGCCACAGTCCATGGAGTCACAGTCAGACAGCTGAGTGACTAACACTTTCACAGCAAAATCCCAGATAGATCTTTCAGGGTGTTTGGTTTTTGTTTTTTCCTTTTCCTATGTATTAATGAATCAGTCAAGCCCATCACCTTTGCCTGTGAGAGCATTCATCAGTTACTGTGTATCACGAGATTGCAGGCCCCTTGAGAGCACGAACCGGACAGGAATCTTCATTATGTAAAAGCTGTGTGACCATGGACATGTGTAGGTGCTTGATAACCCTAGACTCGCCTCGGATAGAGATGGTGCCCAATGCACACTGCTCTTTCTCTCTCTCCCTGTCTCTCCACACCCTGCCTGCGGGTGGCCACTGCACCACTGGCTGGGTCTGTGGTGGCGGGGGAGGGTCTGTCCACAGGCCACGCCCACCTGTCCCTGCTAGCACCCTGAACTCAGTACTCCAACCAGATATCCAACCCACCATCCCCTGCACTGGAAATCCCAGAGTCTTAAGTGGTGGACTGCCAGGGAAGTCCACACCCTGAATTCTATGTTCCAGCTCTGCCATTTTACTTTCCCTTTTCTTCTGTGAGGCACAGGGAATATATTAGTCATATGACAAAAGCAGGATGGGATAGTTTAAGGATGGTTTACTTTAAAAAGTCTGGTAAGCGAAAGCCCAAAGAGTGGACTATGAAGAGGACCTGCCAAGCAGAGAGTCTGGGAGAACTGGAATAAGAACGAGAGAAGGAAACTCAGTTTGGAAATACTCTGATGTAAGCTTTTCAGCCCTGTGGGCCACTGGATTTAGGTAAATTAGGAAGGGTTGCAGTACCTCAGAGTAATTAGAGATTTTAAGATCAGGAAGGGATTTCTTTCTAGTGATACTGAGCAAATTATTTAACCTCTCTGAACCTCAATTTTCCCACAATGTAAGATGAAGGAAATATATTCAGCTTATGAGAATTAAATGAGAGAAATAAAGTCAGTCAACAGAGGGTTTAACACATCTGTCACCCCTTTGGTAAATAATCATGCCTGTTACTAGAGCTCTTAACAAAGGAAGTGGCAAGGGCGAAGCAGAACTTCCGGTGGGCACCACCCCCCACCACCTCCCCGCCAGGTCAGCCAGGCTTACAAGGTGAACTTGGACAAGTCATTTCCCACATCACAGTGAGACGACAGTGCAGGGATGCGCCATGAGGACGTGGCCGGATGGTTGACAAGAGATTGGGAAGTGACTTAGGAGGAAGGCAGGCTGGATGCCTGCTCCGAGAGGCGTCATCTCCCCACTTGCTCTGTGATGTTTCAGTCCCGGGAAGACAAGCACCATGCCTCTGAGCAGCGCCTTCCGGGCTGTGGGCAACGACCCTGGGATCATCACCTGGAGAATAGAGGTGAGCTAGGCGGGAAGGGGCAGCCTCCTGGGCTGCCGAAGGCCCCCCACACTGAGTCTCCTGCTAGTGGCTCGGCAGCAGTGAGAGGCAGCGCTGAAGAACACGGTCTCCTATCCTTGCACAGAGCGGGCGAGTGAAGTGGAAGAAATGCTCTTCACTTTGGGAGCAGGGCTCCAAGCAAAAATAAGCTGGCCTTTTATGCAGCCATCTGCACTTCCAGTAAATGCCCGGGAGAGATGGGTGGGGCCTGGGCCACCCAGAGAGCCCCAAGACTACTGGCAGCTCTGGTCAGGACAATGGAACCCGTCTTCCATGGGGCACCCTGGCTCCGGCAAAGTAGGAGGAGGTTTGGGTACAGCAGAGGTGGGGGCCCTGCTCATCCCTTCTACTCTGGCTTGAGCCCCTCTGGCTGACCTGGAGCGCCACCGGACTGTAGCTGGGAACCACCCTGGCCCAGAGAGCCTCACCTCCTCCTCCCTGCTCTGAGCCCAGTGAGGGACTGCTGTATAAAACGCAGAGGAGATGCCCACCTCACTGTCATCCACAGGAGGGGTCAGAGCTGCCTAGCAAGCTGCTCAGAGCCAGGTACTCCTACTGCTTTCAAGGCTCCCTGTGTGCGATTCATGGGGTCGCAAAGAGTCGGACACGACTGAGCGACTGAACGACTGAACTGAACTGAACTGAGGAACAAAAAGTTACACAAATTGTGGGATATTTAACATTTTCACATTTGACACACATATTTTACATAGAATATACTCACATAGGACTGCAGGTTTACCTCCTTGGAGACAGTGATGAAAGTCCCCATCTGAGGTCACATGAATGGCTCTCCTGGGACGAGCCAGAAATGCTATGACAGATGCATCAGAGCTCCAATCCACACTCCAGACAGAAGCCCTGAGCACAGAACCTGCACACATCCAGCCCTCAGACCCCAGAGCCTCACAGAATCCGGGTACCCCACTCTGTTCTCAGACCTGGGCCAGCGCTGGGTGGATGGAGTCAGTGCTGGAGACCCTGGTGCTTCGGCTCAGAGACTTGAGGGTCTTCCTTGAGGGCTTACACCCAACTGTATAGGACTGAGGGGGCTCACCAGATTCCTCAGTGTAGCGAGATGAGACCAGGCAGGTGTTGGGAGGAGGACAGACCCAGGGCTATGCAGGCGGAGCTCAGCAGAAGCTGAAGGGATGTCCACTCATTCTGGGGCTGGCTGCCAAGCCCCGTTGGGGACATCTCCCTATCTTTCCACCCACTCCCCAGCCCTGTCACCTGTGCCAAATAATAGTGTGGAGGGAGGAGGCTTAGGGGACTAGGGGAAAGGAATATAGCCTATCCACACCCCTATCCTCCCAGAAAATGGAGCTGGCGCTGGTGCCCCTGAGTGCCCACGGCAACTTCTACGAGGGAGACTGCTACGTCATCCTCTCGGTGAGCACCATCCCGCCCTCTCCTCTGATTCTCACAAGCTCCTCCCCAGAGAGCCAGTTCCGGGGCTACCCTGGGAGATCTGCCCACAAAGTTAATCAGGCCTCTGGTATCCGTCTTGATTCTTCCTCGCTGTTGCATGGAACAGGCTTCCAGTTTGACTATCAAAGGCTGTGCTTAGGCCAGGGTTTTAAATTTTGCATCAGAGTGGGGGGGAGGTGTGGCTCTCAGTCTGAACCTCAGCACGTGACCCATGGCCAGGCTTCGGCCTCCTGGCCCCAGACCCCAGATTACAGTGCTGTGGAGGAAGGCCAGGTGGACACAGGGCCGTCTCTGGCCTCAAAGTGCTCACCTAGCCGAGGGAACAGTCTCCCACATGGATGGTGCTGACAGAGCCACACTGGCAGACAGCAGGTCTATACAGCTATGAGAGTGTAGGGGTGCAAATGAGCAACAAGCAAACTCTTGCCTGAAGTCCAGCCTGGCAAGATCCTCCCACCTCTGCTTCTGTGGAGGACAGTAAGCTGTCAGCATTCCCCAGATGAGGGAGGAACTCAGGGTCCTAGGGCTTGAGTCTCGGAACAGGTCTGCCCAGAGGCCACTGCAGCGGGGAAGAGGCTGTAGAGCAGGACACAAGAGGCCCGAGCCTGACGCAAGTCACCCCAGGTCTGTAGCTGGGAACCGCCCAGGCAGCTACCTTCCCAAAGTCACCCCAGGCAGCTACCTTCCCAGGCCAGAGGGGCAAACCGGCCCCTGAGCCAATCTCTTTGACTACACCCTAGACCCGGAGAGTGGGCAGCCTCCTCTCCCAAGACATCCACTTCTGGATTGGGAAGGACTCCTCCCAGGATGAACAGAGCTGCGCAGCCATCTACACCACGCAGCTGGACGACTACCTGGGGGGCAGCCCTGTTCAGCACCGGGAGGTCCAGTACCACGAGTCCGACACCTTCCGCGGATACTTCAAGCAGGGCATCATGTGAGTAGCTGGGCACACAGCAAGGACGTAGATGTGGTCCACCAAAGAGGAAACCCAAAGGCTAAAAAGTATGTGAAGAAAGTAATCAGAGCAATGCGAATCAAAACAAAGCTGTCCTTTCCGCCAGGGTAAGTTAGAGAGCTGGGCGCTGCTGCATGTTGGCAAGGCTGTGGGGAGATGGGCCTGGAGCCCTGCTGATTGGAGCGAGGACTGGCCCAGTGTTCTGGAGGGCAGGCTGCTACTGCCACTGGGGCAGTTTCCAGGTCCACAAGGACATGGGAGCCAGAATGTTCATAGTGGTATTGGTGGTGGTGAGAAGCTGCAGGCAGTGGGGCGTGCCTCCCCCGGGGAGACTGAACAGGAGAAACCCTCCGAGACAGCACGGAGTACCATGCCGTCACATTAAGACACATCTGACCTGTGGGCACACCTTAAAAACACTGGGCTTAAGGAACACAGGAGGAAACAGGCTTGAAATATGAACAGAATGCCAATTCCTGTTTGTAAAAAATGACATAAGCACAAAACGACAGGCCACGTTTTACCAGAATGAAAATAGATAGATGTTAAACGGTTAGAACAGTTGCCTATGGTGGGGAGAAAAAGGCGGGGAGGGGAGGGCTTGCAGATAAAAGGGAACACATAAGCACTTCAATAGGGGATCTTGTAAAGGCCAGTGATGACAGACAGCCCTCCATGAGCTGAGGAGTCTGATCACGCCAAACTTCACACTTGAGATTGACAACAGAACTCCAAGGAGCTCAAGAGTTCTGAGGCTGGTTGGAGGCCAGCTTCTTGCAGGTGAGCAGTCCTCGCTGAGGACCCCCTGGGCACAGCGCAGCCTGCTGGGTCACCAGGGAACCCAGCAACAGAGGCCCTCTGCTCCCGGGGCTTTCTGGGTGCCCTTCACGTGTGGGATGCCTAGAGGAGGCTGGGTTGGGGTGAGACCCAGAGGCAGGAGAGTGGTTTCCTGGAGTGAGTTGGTCTTCAGGCCACACGGAGATGACTTGTGCCCCTCCCCCGACACACATGATGTTCAGCTTCAAGAACAAAACAAAACAAGCTCTTCCACGCCGTGGGGCCTCTATCTCTCCTCTGTCTGGAGATCCAGTCCTCTGGTGGTTGGTTCCTACTCTTAATATCTCCACTCAAATGTCAGTCCTCCAGAGAAGACAGCCCCAAATGTTCTGTCAAAAAGCCCTCCACTGAGGGCAACTCTGTGGCAGGGGTGACCAGCATCAGTGTTTGCCTTGCTCATTTACCATCATCACCCGTGTGGGCAAAGGCGGCCTCTGTGTGGCCCACCACTCTCTCCCCAGGACCTGGCACACAGCAGGTTCTCAGTAAATAACACAACGGCTGTTCCCTCAGCTACAAGAAGGGGGGTGTGGCCTCTGGGATGAAGCACGTGGAGACCAACACCTACGACGTGAAGCGGCTGCTGCACGTGAAGGGGAAGAGAAACATCCGGGCCACCGAGGTGAGTCCTGCCCCCTATCTGTCCTGGGCCTGAGGCCTCTCCGCCTGGCACCCAGGAATTCCTTCTGCCCGATGTCTACCTCTTCCCTGCAGGTGGAAATGAGCTGGGACAGTTTTAACCGAGGGGATGTCTTCCTGCTGGATCTTGGGAAGGTCATCATCCAGTGGAACGGCCCGGAGAGCAGCAGTGCGGAGCGCCTGAAGGTGTGGCCCATGCGGTCGGCCCCTCCCTTCCCCCAGCTACTCTTTCCTTCTTTCCTGGCTGGCTCTTTCCTGCCCTTCCAGCCAGATGCCTGCCTTTGAGCAGCATCTGTTTCAGAGACAGGCCACATGACTGAGTCTGCGACTCAGCCTGGGGTTCCTCGGCATCAGGGTAACCCCTGTGTCTGGGATCCAGGCTGATTCTCTTGGAGCTAAAGGCATCCCCGGCCTTCTTTACAGGCGATGCTTCTGGCAAAGGATATTCGGGATAGGGAACGAGGGGGCCGTGCTGAGATAGGAGTGATCGAGGGAGACAAGGAGGCAGCCAGCCCGGAGCTGATGAAGGTCCTTCAGGACACCCTCGGCCGGCGCTCCGTTATCCAACTGGCAGTCCCAGATGAGGTCATAGATCAGCAGCAGAAATCAAACATCACGTTGTATCAGTGAGTAGCTAAGGCTGGCTGCTGGTTGGAACCTGGGGTCAGGGGAAGGCGGCCCCCAGAGAAACGAGCACTTCTGCTTGGCTGCATTTGGGGTGCAGGCACCTGGGTTTCTTTCAGTCTTTCTTTGAATGCAGCTTCTACAAGGAGCTCGTTGTTCCCTGAGCAGCTACTGTCTGCTCTTGTTAGCAATGATTCCTGGTCTCGGGAGAGAATGTTCCTTGACTCAGATCTACACCAGGGGTGTGGACAGGATAACGTCAGGGGCAGGGTAGAGATAATATTCAGGCAAGAGATGCACAGAAGTCTCCCCCAGACAACAGTGTCCATCACATCCCAGTCCTCACTCAAGCCATGCCTGTCGCAAGAAGTCAAACTCTACCCAGAAACTCCATCCTAAGAACAAGCCAGGAAATAGCAAACTGACCACATGATGCGTTGTAGAAGGGAAGGTACAGGCTAACTTCTCCCCTTCTCTAGTGTCTCAGATTCATCTGGGCAGCTGGTGGTCACAGAGGTAGCGACGAGGCCTCTGGTCCAAGACTTACTGAACCCTGATGTGAGTAGCACTTGGGTGGGCTTGGCTTGGGGTAGCTGGATCTGGCTTCAGAGGCAGGCCCCAGGGAGAGGCCTTCCTTACGGTCTCGGGCAGCAGTAACCACTTTTGTCCCTGGCCATCTATTTCAGGACTGCTACATCCTGGACCAAAGTGGAACCAAGATCTATGTGTGGAAAGGAAGAGGAGCTACAAAGGTTGAGAAACAGATGGCCATGTCAAAAGCCCTGGTAGGAGCTATGGACATGCAGTATTATCCAAAAAGTCTGTCCACGAAATGTCTGAGGTGCTCAGAGAGCCGTATTAGGCACTGGAGCACAAAACATCGCAGTTATATCCGTGACTTCAAAGTCAGACAGACAAACTGGGATTCAAATCCAGGTCTAGTGTTACCTCCTGGGGTTGTTGTGATGGTTAAATAACATTTTTGTAAAGCACTCAAACATACTGGCACACACAACTGCCCAATAAAAGGTGGCTGTTATTATTGAAGGCAGTATCACATATCAACAGCCCTGTCCTCAAGGAACTTATGACATTATTCTGCACCCTCCTGCAGCTGAACCAAGCAGGATGCATCTACCAAGCAAAAAAAAAAGGCAAATGAAGGTGATGCAAAGTCAGTAGAGTACAGATGTGCTGAAGGAATATACTATAGAGGATTTTTTTTAAAAAATCAGTAATAATCATGACCAGTGAAGGAATGCCAAAATGTTCCATTTAGTCCTTTCCTTGAGGAAGCTAGCTTGGTCCCTAGACAGAAGTGAGTTAGAATTTGACTCTGACTTCCAGAAGGGAACAATCCTATCCAATGGCTTCAAAGGGGTGAATTACCAATCAAGCCAAGAACCCAGTGCATTCCCTGACTGACCTGCCCTTTGGGGGTGGGGGGTACCCACAGAATTTCATCAGGATGAAGGGCTACCCCAGCAGCACCAACGTGGAGACCGTCAATGACGGTGCCGAGTCGGCCATGTTCAAGCAGCTGTTCCAGAAGTGGATGGTGAAGGAACAGACCGTGGGTCTGGGGAAAACGTTCAGCGTGGGTAAAGTTGGTAAGACTGCCCCCAGATGTTGTTTTCAGTGTGGGGAGTCTCTAGAAAGATGGGCACGGATGCTTTTCACTCACCTGGCTTCTCCCAACCCCTTCTCTGCAGCGAAGGTTTTCCAGGATAAATTTGATGTAACTCTGCTGCACACCAAACCAGAGGTAGCAGCCCAGGAAAGAATGGTGGACGACGGCAACGGCAAAGTTGAGGTAATAAGCCCAGTGACCCATGTGCCAGGGCAGGCGGGGCACCGGCTCTCCTGGCTGCTTTGCTGCAGAGGAGCGCACAGGATCCTGTGTCTCCTCTGCTTCCCTGTCACCTCCGGGGCCTCAGAACTCTTCCCTAAGAGGTGTCCACATCTGCAGGGCTCCCCCACAATTCTTCAGGGAAGGGAGAGTATGCACCCCAGTGTGCTGTCAACAGCTCACCTGGCAGACGCATTCAAATCACCTCTGAGCTGTGATGGGGGTGCGTGTGACCAGGGATGACCTAGTTCTCCGGATTCAAATCATGCAAATGGGATAAGCCCTCAGTACTGGGAAGAAGCAGCAGAGGATAAGGGGTACTGTGAATGGACCTTTGTGCCTCATCCACCTGGATTCTCTGCTCAGCATGGCCCAGTTCCCTCCAGGTGGCTGTTGTTCAGAGAGGACTCCCCCCATCTCTGGGAAACTGTGTCTCCTTCTATGCCCAGGTCTGGAGGATAGAAAACCTGGAGCTGGTCCCCGTGGAGCGCCAGTGGCATGGCTTCTTTTACGGGGGAGACTGCTATCTGGTTCTCTATACGTACGAGATGCATGGGAAGCCTCATTACATCCTGTATATCTGGCAGGTAGGCCTGGGGCAGGCTCTTAGCTTTGGATCCTGGCGCTTCCTCTGGCCACTGAGCTGGGGCCGGGGGTGGCAGGGCCCCATTGTACCCCTCTCACCCCTGCAGGGCCGCCACGCCTCACAGGATGAGCTGGCAGCCTCGGCATATCAGGCAGTAGAGGTGGACCAGCAGTTTGAAGGGGCCCCCGTGCAGGTTCGGGTCACCATGGGGAAGGAGCCGCGCCACTTCATGGCCATCTTCAAAGGAAAGCTGGTCATCTTTGAGGTGAGAAACTTTAGGGAAAATTACACCAGAAGCAGAATGCTCAGAACCAGCAGGTCAGCAGGGAGCTACAGTAGAAGAGAGACGGGGTGGAGAGTGGGGTTTGAGGTGGACACAGACGAGAAGGGGGTGAATCTCTCTAAGACACTGAAGTGTATCCTACTGCCTAGGGCTTCAAGTCCACACCCCTGCCTAGTTCATGTTCAAGGTCTTGTATAATCTGACCCATATTACCTGTGCAGGTACATCAGCCTCAGCTCCCTAACCTCCACACTCCACTCCAGTCAGGTGGGTCTCCTCTTTAGGCCTCACATGTGCTCTATCATCCTGTCTGCCTCCTCCAGCCATTGTGCCCCTTCAGACTCCAGTCCCACGTCTTCCAGAAAGCCTTGGCTGAAGCACCACCAGGACTGTATGATGTCACACGCTTGACATACACAAGTCTGTGGTCAAGTCCTAGTCTTGTCATTGATTAGCCAGTTTTCTGAGCCTCAGTTTCCCCACCTGCACTGTGGGATAATAATACCTACTTCACAGAGTTATTATGAGGATCAATAAAATGATATAGCCAAGGCACCAGAAAAGAGCCTGGCATATGACCCAGGTCTCAGAATGAAAGCTAACACCATTTCTTAAAAATATTTATTTATTTGGCTGCAGAGGGTCTTAGCTCTGGCATGTGGGATCTAGTTCTCTGACCAGGGATTGAAGCTGGGCCCCCTGCACTGGGAGCACAGAATCTTAGCTGCTGGACAACCAGGGAAGTCCCCTGAAAGCTGACACTGGCGGTACCATA
Source organism: Cephalophus harveyi (assembly GCA_006410635.1). Classification (NCBI taxonomy): domain Eukaryota; kingdom Metazoa; phylum Chordata; class Mammalia; order Artiodactyla; family Bovidae; genus Cephalophus; species Cephalophus harveyi. The sequence goes on from SJYT01064817.1 coordinate 216,719, forward strand.
ACTCCGGCTCACCTCGACCTCTCCCAGGTGGCTGAGAAGCTCCTTGAGGGCAAAAATGGTGTCAGATACAGCCCTGTTCTCCAGCGCTGGCCCAGTGCTCAGCGCACACGGTATACCTTACATCTGGACTCTGCTTTTCTTTTTCTCTCTAGGGTGGGACTTCTAGAAAGGGAAATGTGGAGCCGGATCCTCCAGTAAGACTCTTCCAGATTCAAGGACATAACAAATGTAACACCAAAGCAGTGGAAGTCCCAGCCTTCACCTCCTCCCTAAACTCCAACGACGTCTTTCTGCTGCGGACGCAGGCAGAGCACTACCTCTGGCTTGGCAAGGTAGGCCGGCCGGCCCCGCAGTCACACCTGTCCCTTGGCTCCCAGCCTGCACCCACCCTCTGGTCAGCAAGGGCAAAGGAACTTAGAGTAGGCTGGAGCAGTCCTCAGAAAGAGGAGCCTTTTTCTAAAGATTCTTCAAAGGGACCAGCAATGTTCCTCACAATTAGGCCTCCCGTTACACACTCAGTAATGGCATGGCTCACACCCAGGAGACCCTCCATAAACAGCTAAACACATGGAGGCTGGATGCAGGACGGAAAAGTCAATCTTTCCGCGCCAGTGTGGCGCACTATAATAGGACAGGCATTAACACTGAACAAAAGAACACTAAAAATATAAGGTTTGTCAATTCAGATTTCATGCATTGAAAAGCACTAGAACTGTTTTATAAAAGAGAATTGAAAAGGAAAAGATGCTCAATATTAATAGTCATTAGGGAAATGCAAATAGAAACCCCAATGAGATACTACTACACACCTATGAGTAATGACTAAAAAACTGATAATATCTAGTGCTGGTGACAAAAAGCAATAGGAATTCTCACACACTGCAGGTGAAAACGCAAATATGGCCTTAGAAAACAATTTGACAGTTTCTTATAAAACATATTGTATGAGCCCATTCCTGGGTATGTACCCATGTGAAAAAACTACCTTCACACAAAAATCTATACAGAGATGTTTAATAGGACCTTTATTTATAATTGGCAAAAACTGGAAGCAAATCAGCTGGAGGATGGATAAGCAAGCAGTGGTGCCTCCACACAGTTGGAATGGAATACTACTCAGCTACAGAACACCCACAACTGCAGGAAGAACCTCAAATGCATCATGCTAAGTGAAAGAAGCTAGACTCAAAGGCCACACAGCGTAGGACTCCATTTACCAGGTTCTGGAGGAGGCAAAACTGTAATGATGGAGAACAGATCCCTGGTTGCCAGAGGCTAGGGATTCAGGGAGGGTTTGACTACAAAGGCGCGGGTGGTCTGAGGGAAGCTTTTGCAGCGGTGAGGCAACTTCTCTGTTTTTGTTGTGGTGGTGGTAGCATGATTCTATGCATTTGTCAAGAGTCATAGAACACTATGGCAGAAAGGGTGAATTTTCCTGTATATAATTTTAAAAATAAATTTAATTTTTTCTTAAAAAAAAAAAAAAAACAAAAA